>JASDQU010736598.1:40114-53834 GCA_032191745.1 Picea mariana
GATGAAAAACAAACGTTTGTCTCCGGTCCTAAACACGACTTCTCAATTAAGGTAGTTCAGAAATAGTTCTTTACAATTCCAAAAATGAGGGTCTTTTCCAAAACCATCGTCCTTTACTAAAAGGTCAATCCTCTTATTTATAATGAATCATTAACTAAGAATAGCTATAAAAAGTGCAAGCTAAGTAAAACAAAATATCACCACATGGCGCTTTCATCTCTCTGTCTCCTAAGAGTCGTCAAACAGTTTCACTGAAGTGGATGAATCTTCTCATACTCTAACCATTTGATGAAGAGTTCCTCGCATGTGTTGGCATACGGGAACCTGTGTTGACATACGTGAACCTGTGTTGGTCCATCAGGGCCGAAATGATCTCTTTCACTTCTATTTCCCATGCTTGATACTTGGCTATTTTGACACTTAACCACTGCAAAACTGCTCGAGCCTTGATCAGATGCTCCATGAACTGATGTACCTAACCTAGCGCCATGCTCGCCACCTTTTCTATCTCTGCTGTTCATGATGAGTCTTGTTCCACATGTTGCTTGATTATGTCATGTAGGTCGAAAAAGTACTCAGGTGAGCCAAATTCTGGGAGGTCAATGTCTTTCATCTCTCGATTAATCTTTACCAAGCACTTTTCGCAATCGACCCATTTCTCCTGAATCTCCCATTGAGGTTCCTGGGCCATTTTCACCCAGTATTTGACCGCTTTTATGATCCAATCTATGCTGCTGTCCCTCAACACCTGAATGCCGTGCTCTTCAACATCTCGACCCTTTTGAACAATGCTGATGTAATCGATCCTTTCCACTGCTTGGTGAGCCTTATCATACCAACTTTCCACGTCCTTGCAGGTCACTAGTGCCATAAGGGTGTCTTCTTGGAAGTCGACTATTTCTGCTGTGAAAAGGTGTCATCCATTCGTGAATTTTTCATAGGTGTCTTGGAACTCACTTCTTAAGAATATTGTGGCTTGTGTGGAGTCCTGATAGTATTTTGCAAGATGGCATAGATGCTCCAACTTCTTAAGAATGACATCCAACTCCTTTTCATCTCTTCTTGCTCTATCCAAGGTGGCATCAGTGATAGCCATCCCTGCACCGATAAGCTCAAACATCTAGGTGTGTTCTATGCTGAGCAATGTTTCCTCTGTGGTGATGAGAATATAACTATCCAACGTAAGCCTCCTCTTCTTAGTGGTTCTCTTCATGATGGATTTTCTCTTTCGGTCATAGGCGATTGATTTTATATCGGTGACCTCATCAACAAGTTGGGGGATTTGTTTCTCTCCCCAAGTTAAAGTATTTCCCAGGCACCCAACTGTGTGTATCTGTTCTAGGCTGGGTTCCTGAACCTCTTCCATATGTCCCGATGGCTGAATTTCATTTGTTTCTCATCGACTGGTAAGGTATTGGTCAAAACTGAGGAACCAGGAGTAGGCTCAGTACTTACTTGGCAATTGGATGTTGAAATGCGATTTCTTGTTGTAGAATTTCCTCTTTCTGGTCGCCCGATCCTAGCTCATCCCTCGAGTTGTCCATTGGGGATCCCGACACATCGAGTAGCTTAGTGTCTAAGGCACTTTTGAACTAATGCTCTCTCTACGGAAGGATTTGAATTGGAGCATCAAGACCTAGGGTAGATGCTCTCTCAAGTTCTTTCTCCTTTGTAATCTGCACTGGAGTCACTAGGTACACCTCCGAACTCCGCTCATCATCATAGATGGTTATCAAGTCGAACAAGGGATTTGGTACACTTGTTCTTCCTAATGTCCTCACTATCTGAGGCTGGGTTAAAATTCTTCCTCGTGATATGATCTGTGGTGGTGGAACTTTAGGGTTTTTTGTCCCAGTGATTTCTTCAAGTTGTATCGGCTCTAGGCCACTTGGCTCTCCTTGGATTTCGATTGGGTCATCAGCGAGAATCCTTGACATCTCTACCAGATCAAATTCATTTTGTAACTGATCAATGATTCTTTGTGCCCCTTCTAGCAAGAGAAATGCCCTTCTTTGTGCTTCTGTGGTCTCCGTCGCTCCAATTTCTTCCCTGGCTCTAAGGGCCTCTTGAGCCGTCTGCTCTATTGTCTCCATCTATTCATCCATGATAATGGCCTTGAAACTGGTCATATTTGGGTTGGCCATCCTCTGTACTACCTCTTCCCAGTCTTGAGCTCACTCTGTGAAAATTTCATCCTCAAACTTATCATGAGCGTATGGTCAACATGATGATACCTGTGAAGAATGTTGGAGGTCCACGCCTTTAGGGTCATGCTTGTGGAATCATCCTGTCAGGAAATGGAATTCAAGTTGGCTCAGCCCTTCCTGTTTGGCTTGAGTAATTTCCTTTACCAGATAAAACCCCACATGGAAACCGTAGGGTATGAAGGCCTACTTCTTGTCCTTGACTAGTGTGGCGTTATAGACCTGCAGGATAGTCTGATAGCATATTTCTCCCACAATGAGCCAGTCTGTGATGTGAGCAGGTAGGATATGTGGTGCTCTGGTGGCCCCGAACACCCTGATATAGATCGAGCATTCATCTAAATACCAATGGCCTACCTTTGCTACCATTTTCTTGGCTGATGTGAATAATCTTGAGCATTCTTTTTTAAATATGATAAAATGAATACAAGCGATGCATTCATCGCAGATGAGTGCGTAAGATTTTTTATACCTATTTTCCCATAGTATGCTGAAATAAACGTGGACCGGGAGCTCCACAACATGCCAGCTTAAATTCATGCCCACGAAGGCATTTCTCGCATAGATGACATTGGGCAGGTACAAGGCCAAATGGAAGGTGAGTGTTTCCCCTTCTTTCGGTGCCTAAGCCTGCTGTACATATATGCTCAATTGTTTGGAAATTATCGCTCCCCAGTTGAAGCCGCTCCCGAAGATCACCACTATGTATGCCAAGGGAATCCATGCTTCCGAAAACTTGGAGCAATCCTTCTCTCCATATAGTCGGTAGATGAGAGCCATCAAATAGATGTATGGCTCCCTCAAGTTAACCGTCCCATACCTGCCACTGCTCCGGTTGGTAAACTTCTTGTCCTCCTTCCACCATGAGGCCATCAACCGGCTGGTGTCGTGGAATTCATAGAACTTCACCACAAAGTCCATGTTTAGTCGCTCCTCTAGGTCTCTGAGCTTGTAGTATTTATGGAATTCTATTGGGAGGAAAACTCCGACACACCCTCCATTCTCATTGTTGATTAAACATTTATATGCGTCTGTATGGTCGATTAGCCACTTCAGAACCTCTATGCAAGAAAAAACCGGGGTTCTGCTGGCTACCATATGCAAATAAGACCGTCGAATGTTTGGGAACACCTGGTCATCGAGCGTCCTTACATCCGGGTCGCTGTGTGGGATATACTTCAAGTACTCCTCTTGGTTGATTCTATTGAAAAGGTCCCCCCACTGTAGGAGCATTATTTTGGATCTGGTGCCTGCTTCTGTATGACCAAAGATCGGAGGTTGGACAAAATATTTCTTTGTTGAGGTTCTTATGACCGGTTCTACCTTGGAAGTGTATTCCAGCTGCCTTGCCGCACCAGGAGAAGAACCTTCACATGTCTCATCTTCCTTTAGCTTGGGTGCTCTCGATGAACGTCTAGTGGTTGGATTTCCTGACGACATTTTACCTACAGTTAGAACATAGTTTAGAGACTGTGTAAGAAAATCAGATGCATATATAAATCACAACCGCTGAATATGAAAAACTTGAACACATATATCTGCAGCTTATTTAACCTGGTTTTGATAATCTGGGGATCGACACCATCTCGAGACGCTTTCCTTTCTTCTTCGGGTGCTTTGGAATTCAAACTTGTGCGCATAATGAAATTGCTCAAAACCTTTCTAGAGATTTAAACAAGGATGAACTTACCTTGTCGCCTTAGCCATTCAATTCAGGTTATGAGTGTAGTTTCATTAAATCTTCCGCCAAATCTTCAAATATGTTTAAAATTAAATTTGTCACAGATTGACGATGCGGGCGCAAGTTGTAACGTTTCCTATCGGTGGTTTCAATATGTTGTTGTTTAATCGATGCATGAGGTAGCCACAAATGCAGGATGAAGCATTAACTGGTTTATTAAATGTTAGAATCCGATCGTATCTTATGAAGGAAACATCCCATTTTTTCGCTAGTCCATTTTGTAAGTCGGGGGTCGGGATTCTGCTTTGAACACTTTTTGTTGATATATTATTGCAAAATATCTGACGCCGATCGATCTTGTTGTACAGAGGTGACGTGGAAAAGATGACTAGGAGGTGTGACTAAGACCCAGGAAACCTTAATATGAATCAGGACGAAACTAGGCCATACGACACCCTTACGTGATAAAGACACATGGCACTCGATATCGACATCTTCATCTACTCGTGTTAATCAAAATCGAGAGTTTAAACCGATCATATCTTGCTGACGTCGAAAAGTATCAAGGATCGACGATCAACGATAAACCTACCCAAGTGTTCTTGGATCAAATCTCTTAAAAAAGTCTTAATGCCGAAAGTGTATGGGGGATTGACAATAGGCGATATGTTTGTCGGAGACAAAAATGATTGTTTTAACCTTTCTATATTTCCCTGCCCCCGATAAAATGCATCGGTCATCGGTTATTAGTGATTTCTTTACATCCTTTGTCAATGTCTATCCTTCCCGTATTTTGTCGATGTCGATGGGGATTGACTATCTATTGAAAATTCATGCGAATAACTCACGCAAACCAACTCTACCTTCTGTCGATGTCAATGGTGTATCAACGCTCGTCGACTATTGTAACTGTGTGGCCACTTTACCTGCTTTAATTTTTTCGACGCTTAACATAAGCGCGTTAGGTGCAATGTTAGTTGCAAATTCTTAGTTTGGATGTCAAGTTATTTTAGACATGGGGTTTCATAAGTTCAAACAAACCCGACTTGATTTATAAGACTCATGAAAAAAAAACAAAGATAAACCATTCCCCAAAGTGAAATCGATTTAGACAGTAAAACAAAACAAGTGGTACCCAAAAAGTGATAAAATTTCATAAGGATTTTAGGGTGTGTTGAGCGCTCAACACCTAGTTTGTGGAGCGCTTTCCAACAAAAGTTGTAATCCTTTTTGTCTTAAAATGGAATAAAAGAGTTTTTCCTTGTCCCAAAATCTTATGTTTGTATGCTTTTGTTGATTTATGCATTTATATCTATGTCTAAACTTTGAAAGTGATCAATAGAGATTGCGGATGTTGTTGCATTGTATTCCTAATCTTTTGCAGGTCAGCTTTGGGAGGAGATCCATGATCTAGGAGGCGACAACAAACGAAAGAGATGTACGCCAACCACAAGGACTAAAGGTACACTCATTAACCCTCTTTCCTCTCTCTCGTCACTTTGTTTATATGGTTTTGGGGTAGCTTAAGGGTAGAACAATTTTTTAAGGGAATTCATCGCTCTACCTTTACTTAGACCTGGTAGAGGGGGATTTTCCCTATAGCACACAAAACACCAGCATTTACGTGGAAACCCAAATGGGAGAAAACCATAGAATGTTTTCTTATATATATCAATTATTCATTCATAGGAATCACCAACTTCCAAATTCTCCAGCTGCAATTGGAAGGAGGCTCCAACCCCCTATTTATAGGCTCCAACCTGAAGGAAGTTACAACTCCCTGAGTTCTCTGGCTCCAACTAGAAGGATGCTACAAACCTATGGGTTCTCCGGCTCCAACTGGAAAGTGGCTAAAACCAAATAGTTCTCAGGCTCCAACTTGAAGGAAGTCCAACTCCATGATTCTCCGACACCAACCAGAAGGAGGCTACAACCCCCTTTCCTCCCCCCATCCTACCGCCTTGAAATATATATGTTGACCAACTGTCACTACCAAAATCACTGCAACTGCCACTACCACTGTCACTGTCATTGTCACATGAACCTGTAACCTTTCATTGTATCCAACCTGTCACTGACCAATCATTGTCCCTTCTATGAAACCATATCCATTCTCATCCGCATGAAACTCATGCCAAGATCACCAAGAGCATATCTCAAACCATATGATCAACATCGCCAACACTTTCCTCTAACAAGCATGTACCAACATCACCACATACCATCACAAGATATGTGTCTAAACCAAGTACCAACCTATATCATGCATCAACCTGTACCTATACCATTTCATCAACCATGCACCAAACCTATATCACCACCTATACCACAACAAGTGCATCAACCATGCACCAACACCTGTATCATCAACACATTTACCATACCATGTTTCAACCATATACATCAACACCATACCATATACCATAAGATATCATCGATGAAGTGCCTCAACCATATACCAAGAATATGTGCCAAATGTGTACCAAGCATATATCAAGATCATCAATGAGCGCCTCTATATATGTACCAATACCAATAACATCATACAACATGCCAACCATGTACCTAAAACAAGTGTCATATCACTCATGATATGCCTCAACCAATGTGTCGATGTATCCAATATATGTATTGGCAATGTATCTCAACAATTAGACCTCAATCAACATGCACCATACATCCAATGATGTGCCTCAAATCATATACCAAGGCCCTCAACTACATGCCTCAAGCATGCTCCTCAACATCACCAAGATAAAACCTCAAACCTCAAGTATGCACCATAACATGTAACCAAGCTAGAAACCAAACCAACCACTAATGCCTCTAATCAATGTACGATAACCTTTCCAAGGTGTACCATCAACAAGACATGCCTCTCAAGTTTATACCATATCATAACCAAACAAGTAACCTTTAAAGCATAGCTATAGATGGTCTGAAGCACCAGATACAAACTTGTAGCTTGTTTACTGACCTCAACAACCAGGTGTAAAATTTTCACACCCCACCTAGTTTCAAGTCTGACTGAGACTAATCATAGTTTAATGCCCAGAAACCCAGTTTTATGACAACAACAATTTATCAACATATAAAAAAATATTAGAATTGAAACATGAGGATTCTGAACAACAATAAATGCATAAATAAATAATACTAATCAACAACACAACAACTCAGAAATTTATGCACATAGATTTTGGTCTAACTTTGACCCTGAAAAAACCCACAAGGGGAAAACCAGTGAGAGAGGGGATTTTTATTATTTCAGAGCTCTGAGAAAGAATATTTTATAGTAGTCATCTTCATAAAAAATAAATTCCAACTTATCTCACAACCGAGCCATCAAATCTTCCTCAAAATCTAAGTAATGCTTCTCAAAATTCATGCAAGAATTTCCTAAAAAAAAGCTACAGGCCTTCTCCTCGATTTATGTGCAAATGGTTGTTCAAAATCCTTGGAATTCGTACCAGAACAATCATCTTCAGTTATGATATAGAAAGTACATAAAGGCTCCCTCAAAATGCATGCCAACACTTGATAAAAAAATGTTGTTCCTTCTCCTTGAAAATTGTGCCAAAAAACAATAGTACAATCTCATTAAATCCGTACAGTACGACCCAGATTCTGTTGTACCTTCTCCTTGATCTGGGTGCTATAATATTGCCTTAGTATTTGTGCCCTTACCAAAAAAATTCTCTCCTTCTCTAGCTAGACTCTTTCTTGGTATCTTCCTCCAAATCACATGAAGAAAAATGAGAATGGTGGTGCGCCTCCTTACCCTAATCAACTCATCGAGGGAAGGTAAAAATTCATTCGATCCAAGGGTTGATATTAGAGAAGATGAATGGTGGATATTAACTCACTTAACTCACCCACTTTCCCTAAGTTCAAAAAGTCACTTTTAATTCATATCCCATGAATTAAATGACTAGGGTCCACATTAGGCATTTTCCCACCCCCTAGGCGCCTAGGTGATGAGAAACACTTTCCTAGGTACTTTTTAATTATTTTTGACACTCCCTCTTACTGAGGAAGGTGTTACTCACCACCCCAAGCTTATCTCTAAAAGATACAAACTCACCTTTCCCCAAATCTTTTGTGAGTGTGTCCGCAACCTGCTCATCAGTGGATATATAATGTAGCTCAACTTCTCCTCTCTGAACATAATCCCGGATGAAGTGATATCGAATCTCAATGTGCTTAGACCTATCATGAAAAACTGGATTCTCAGAGAGTTTGATACAACTATGATTGTCACAGTAAATAACAGTTTGTCTCAACTGCACACCAAATAATCCCACCAACAACTTGTGAAGCCAAATGGCCTCACAACTGGCCTGACTTGCAGCCATATAATCAGCCTCAGTGGAACTCAAAGCCACTGAATTTTGCTTCTAACTAAACCAAGACACCATTACTGATCCCAATCCGAAACAACTCCATGAAGTACTCTTTCTTTCACTGACACATTCTGCCCAATCTGAATCTGTATAGCCCACCAATCGAACTCCATCCCCTCTCAGATAGTCCATACCATAATCTAATGTACCACAAAGGTACATGAGCACATGTTTTGCTGCCACCCAATGCACTCTCCTAAGCTCCACCATAAACTGACTAAGAGTGTTGACAATAAAACAAATATCCGGTCTGGTGTTGACCAAATACATCAACGAACCCATAAACTGGCGATATAATGTGGGATCAACCAACTGTGACTCATAAGCATTGAGATTCTTCTAGTTGGTTATCATGGGTGTGGACATGGGCCTACAATCCTCCATCTGGAATCTCCTCAGAATGTCAAGAGCATACTTCCCCTATCCCAGAAAGATGTGTCCAGGATCCTGTCAAACCTCCAACCCCCAAAAATAATGCATCTGTCCAATGTATTTCATCTCTAACTCTGAAGCAAGGCTCTCCTTGCAGCTAGAAATGAGTCTCTCAACCCTTGTAATGAAAATATCATCAACATATAACAAGAGCATGAGAGGATCCTCTCCAACCACACTGAATTACACGTTGGGATATACCTCACTCTTCTCGAAACCCAACTGTTGCAAGTAGCAATCAATCCTAGAATACCAAGATTTGAGAACTTGTTTCATCCCATACAATTCCTTCTTCAATATGCACACACGAGACTCTCTCCCATGCACTTCAAATCCCAATGGCTTCTCAATGTACACCTCCTCTTGTATGAGACCATTCAAAAATGCGGTCTTCACATCCATATGATTGATCTTCCAACCCATCTTTGCTGCAATAGATATCACTTCCCTGATCGAGGTATATCTATCAACTGGAGTGAAGGTCTCATCATAATCAACTCCTTCAACCTGTGAGAACCCATGAGCTACAAAACTAGCTTTGTACTTCTCAATGCTGCAATATGCAACATATTTGAGTTTGTAGAACTACCTAGAAGTCACCATTGACTTCCCCTCAGGTATAGGAACAACCTCTCAAGCATCATTCTTGATGATGGAATTATACTCTTCCATCATGACATCTCTCCAAACCTATCTGCCAACAACCTCCTCAAAAGTGGAAGGCTAAGACTCCCTGATGTTGCTCACCATCGCAAGATAGCTACAAAATATCTCAGAAGGTTTACTCTCCCTCATAGCCTGCCTAGGATTCCTAAAAGATCCATGTGCCTCCTTCAGAGTGTTCTGAAGCCACTTGGGCTTCCTCCTCTCTGAAGTAGTATCCAGTGGAGGGGACTCCACCTACTCAACCCCATCACCTGATGTTAGAAAAATAGGATCGGAGAGAAATCAAATAAAAAAAAATGCGGAAATAAAACACATAAGTTACACAATACAATAGAGACACATATATACGTGGTTCACCCAGTGTGGGCTACGTTCACCAGAGAAATTTTCAGGTCATCCTTCCTTTTTATTATCCAACAAATGAAGGGATACAACCTACAACAAACGCGCTATAACTTCCTCTTCTTTATCTCAGAACATCCTCTCTCATAATACAATATTTACAATGATACATAACCGCAATACATTTCCCTCATAAAAGAGGGTTTCCTTCTAGGCAAAAAAACCCTAACATAACTTCTACCATCAGATCTGCGACCTTATAATGAATGGTCTAGATTTACTATGAAATTACAATATACATTTACAAGGCAATTTTTCCTTCAGGGAGCGCTATCCCCTAAACCCCCGTTGGGGGCCTGCTTGCCCCTGAACCCCCCATCTAGGGGGATCGCCCCCCCCGGACCCCACAGGGGGGTTAAGTCCCCTATACAACTCCCCCGCGTGGAGGAATGTATAGTATTCTGGGGTGTAAAGTCTTCATGGGGTATAAACACAGCTGAAAACAAAAACCTCTGAATCAAGAAGATAATTAGGCTCCACAACAAAAAATCTCCCACTTGGAGACTGATCTCAACAACTCCACCACTGTTGTATCTCCTGGACTATGATCCTTCTTCGACCTGGAAAATTTCTTATCTTCACCTTCATTCTTGAAGACCAATTGAAACTGAGTAGGAACTCAATTTCTCCTTGGTTACTCCCTTTGTTAACATGTCTGCAGGATTCTGGCTAGTGTGTATCTTTTCCAACTTCAAATGTCCATCTTCCAAGACAGATCGTATGAAATGGTACCTGAGTTGTAAATGCTTGGTCTTTGAATGGAAGGTTGATTTCTTTGCAAAATGAATGGAACTCTCACTGTCACACTACAACCTACTATTCTCTTTCTTCTTTCCCAATTCCTTCATAAACCTCTGTAACCAAATCATCTCTTTACTAGCCTCTGTAGCAATAATATACTCTACCTCTGTTGTTGAAAGTGCAACAACCTTTTTCAGTTTTGAAATCCATCTTACAACTATTCCACCTACAATAAAAACATACCATGTGGTGCTCCTCCTGCTATATTTATCACCTGCCATATCTGAATCAACATATCCCTGTAGAACAATTTCTGAACCTCCAAAACATAATGCATGAGTAGCAGTACGTTTCAAATACCCGAGAATCCACTTTACTGCCTCCAAATGTTCTTTACCTGGATTTTTCATATACGTACTCACAACTCCCATTGCATGTGCAATATCTGGTCTTGTGCAAACCATTACATACATCAAGCTATGAACTGTTGATGAATAAGGGACACTGGACATGTATTCTATCTCCTCTTATGTCTTGGGACACATTTCCTTGGTTAATTTGAAATGGTTAGCCAAAGGTGTACTAACTATTTTTTCATTCTGCATTCTAAACCTCTCCAACACCTTCTCTATGTACTCACCCTGAGACAATGTCAATTTGCAATTTTTCTTGTCTCTTGTTCTCATACCAATGATTTTCTTTGTAGCACCCAAATCCTTCATCGCAAATGAATTAGCTAATTTCTTCTTGAGCAAATTTATATTCTGCATATTAGAACCTGCAACAAGCATGTCATATACATACAATAGCAAGATAATATAGCTTCCATTTTCTAGCCTTTTAAAATAAACACAGTGATCAGAATGACATATACTATAACCTTGTTTTGTCATAAATCTGTCAAACTTCAAATTCCACTGCCTTGGAGCTTTATTTAGGCCATACAAGCTCTTCTTCAACCTGCATACCAAAGTTTCCTTCCCTTTGACCTCATACCCATGTAGCTGCTGCATATAAATCTCTTCCTCCAAATCCACATGGAGAAAAGTTGTTTTTACATCTAACTGTTCAAGATGCAAATCTTCTATTGCCATAAGACTTAAAATAATCCTAATTTAAGTCATTTTAACAACATGAGAAAATATTTCATCAAAATATATACCTTTCTTTTGTGCAAACCCCTTTACAACAAGTCTAACCTTGTACCGATTTTTTCCTCCATCTTCTTCCTTCAACTTGTAAGCCCATTTATTCTGCAATGCTCTTTTTCCTATAGGCAACTGAACCAAATCCAAAGTCTGGTTATTTTCCAGGGAATCCATTTCCTCTTTCATGCCTTGCTCCCACTTCTTTTTAGTGTCTACTTGCATTGCCTCTTCATAACATTCTGGTTCACCAGAATCAGTCAACAATAAATAATACAATGAAGGAGAGTATCGTTCAGGGGGGTCTACTTAACTTGGTAGATCTTCTAACAACACTTGAAGGAGTTCGAGGTACCTGTTTCTCTTGTTGTTGTACATTTTGATTTTCTGGTACCTTTGGAATTTCTTTTTTAGTGATCTCATCAAGCACTGTGTATTCTGTTTTTTCTTTTTCCCGTTTCTTTCCCTGCAACTGATCTTTGTATATGACCTTCTCATATAATATGAAATCTCTACTCCTATTGATTTTGTGATTTTCATAATCCCATAAGCGATAACCAAAATCATTAACACCATATCCAATAAAAGGTACACTCATTAGGTTTTGCCTCAAGCTTTGTTCTATTTTCTTTATCAATATGAAAAAATAATTCACAACCGAAAGTCTTAAAAAAAGAACAGTTTACCTTTTTACCTGTCCATGCCTCCTCTATAATTCCACCATCCAAATATTTTGAAGGTCCTTTGTTTATTAATTAAACAACAATATCTACAACATATTCCCAAAACTCTAAGGGAAAACTGGCATGTAATCTCATACTCCTTGCACGCTCCATGATTGTCCTAATCATCCTTTCTGACACACCATTTTCTTGTGGTGTTTCTGGAACTGTCTTCTCTCTACGAATCCCATGGTATGAACTATAATCATAAAACTCCTTGCTACAATATTCACCTCCATTTTTTGATATGAGACACTTCAACCTTTTTCCTGTATCATTCTCAACCAAAGCTTTCCATTTCTTAAAAGTATCAAAAACAACAAATTTTTGTCGAATGCAATAAACCCAAGTTTTTCTAGTTGCATCATCAATACAAGTAACATAATAACGAGAGACACTAAGAGATGATACTTGAGTGGGTCCCCATACATATGTATGCATTAGCTCTATCCTTTCACTCTTCTTTTCTTTTCTGACTTTGAGAAATCTGACTCTCTTTTGTTTTCCATAAACACAATGCTCACAAAAATCCAAATCAATTTGTTTAAGATCTGGCAACAAATTTCTTTTGTGAAGTATCTACATTCCCTTCTCACCCATGTGTCCAAGTCTATGATGCCACAATGTTGTATCCACTCCTATGGAATCTAAAGGGATAGAAGAGTTAATATTACGAGTACATAAATACAATGTACCTACCTTCTTTTCTTTTGTTATCACCAGTGATCTTATGGTGACCTTCCACACCTTATCTGTAAATATAGATATATAACCTTCACCTTCCAACTGCCATGTTGAAATTGGATTTTTCCTTAGATATGGAACATGTATTACCTCTTTCAACAACCATTAGTTTCCATTACTTTGATTTATTTTTACCTATCCCATTCCAACAATTTTGCATGGCGCATCATCACCCANTCTCCTGCTGTCCATCTCTTTGTTTCTTTGGAGATTTGCAATCTTTCTTTAGATGTCCTTTCTTCCCACAATTACAACACTCTATATTTCCTAGTCTGGATTTGGATCTGCCCTTCCTCGAATTCCCGCGATTCCCTGAGCCCTTTCCTCTATCCTTTTGTCTTCCCATGTTCTCCATGTTTAACGCGTTACCTGATGTCTCACCTGTGTTTTTCCGTCGCATTTCCTCACTAAGGATAACACCAACAACATCATAAAATTTTAAAGTGTTTGAACTAGAGACATAGTTACTTACAACCATGACCAAGCCATTCCAACTCTCTAACAATGAGCACAAGATCAGAAGATCCCTGACCTCATCATCAAAGTCCACTTTTACAGAACTTAGCTGATTAGTAGCCAT
>JASDQU010736598.1:54841-120671 GCA_032191745.1 Picea mariana
GGGGGATCGCCCCCCCGGACCCCGCAGGAGGGGAAATCCCCCTCTACAACTCCCCTGTGTGGAGGGGTGTACATTCTTATGGGGTGTAAAGTCTTCATGGGGTATAAACACTAATGAAAACAAAAAACTTTGAATCAAGAAGATAATCAGGTGTTGGCAGCTAGCCGAAGTGGGAAATAAAGCATGCACAAATAAGAATGGAAGAGAAATCATGGTAAAGAAAGCATGCAAGAGGAAAGCGACAACTGGTAAGAAGCACATCACGCGTGCATGCAAGAAGGAGGCGAAAGCTGGAAGGAAGCAAAGCACACATGTAGAGAAGGAAGACCTAATGACAATAGGGTTAGGGGTTTTGTGTAAATGGCTGAAGAGATCGATAGATATAAATATAGATACACAGGTATCATAGAAAATTCCAGTTAGCTACTTTTGTAGAGGTTGATATAGTATGTAATTTTTTTGATTAGATGAACTACTTTTGTAAAGCGGTTGAACTAGAGCAGAGGAGAGAAGGTAGATATTGAGGATTAGATCATAGGCTGAGGAGCCTGGTGCGATCTAGTTTGCCTCATATAGATCTTACCTATCTGAGGAGAGTTGTAAGCACACGGCGTGAGAATTGCAGAACTACCATAATAAGAGAGCAAAGAGCCAAATATTTGTGGACGTAGCCCAGAAGGGGGTGAACCACGATAATACCTGTGTAATGTGATGAATGCATGCATATCTTTGTCATACTTTTAGTAGTTAAACACTGTGTGTAATGATTGAATGAGTTATTACATTGCTTGGTTAATTGTTGTTGGGATATCAAGAAAAGATGCTATGGAGGTTAAAATGTAAAAGAGAATAACATTAGTTTGTAACACAAGTTATAATAAATGGTTCAAAATACAGATTCCATATCTCTCGCTCAATCCTAGGCTGTAAACATCCGAGTCTTACAACCACCCATTTAAAGCTATCTCAGGTGAGACTGCGCAGTGCATCCTATGTACTGTGTTGCCTTCTAGTTTACTAGAAGGGCTGATAGTTTTAGGCTTTATTGGTACCCTGAAATATATCAACCCTGGGTCAACAATGCAGGTAGTAGGGAAGAGTCGTTCATTAAACCAACAAATGGTTCCGTTGCTGGGATACACGTCAAGACATGTGGATACAACCAAGGCAGGATCCAGATAAATAGTGGTTATCGATGCGCTACTGCATCACAGAAGGTGATATAGACATGGTCATCAACGAATGGCTTGATGCATGGAGGATCCCATCCATTCCCCGGGAAGTACCGGAAGGACCCGTAGAAGGAGAGGTAGCGCAGGAGGAAACATAGCCTCCGCAAATCCTAGTGCCCAAGAAAACAAGGATGGGCCAAAACAAGTCGACTCAGGCAAACAAAGGGTCAAAGTAGATAGGAACCTAGAAGGGGCAGAAAGCAGCCACCAAATAGCCGAAGAAAGCTAAAGGAGCACAGGAGACTGCCCCAAATCCCATCACACAGGAACCAGAGGGAACTAAGAGACCGACTGTATAGGCAGCAGGCGCGCACAAGAAATCAAAGGCGTAACGAGCGTCACCGGACTATATGATCACAGGGGACGATGGAGAAATGATCGCCATAATGGTCCAGGATTGTCTAGTAGAAGACTTCGATCACACAACACATCAAATGGATAAACTGCAAAAAGAGTTGGCAAAAATGGGACAACTCCTCAAGACACTCGGGGAGGCCTAGAGAGCAAGTAGCAACAGAGGCATAGAGCCGTCGACAATGCAAACCAATGAAAGAGTGGAGGTAGAAGAACGAGACCTAGTCCTCCCAATGCCACACACGCATGCAATGGTCTACATAAAACCGAGCATGCTACGAATGGATGAAATCATGGGACATACACCACTGAAGGATTTAGACCACATCCAATTGGTCTTGACACGGATTCCATCAAGGGAACTGTACAAATTTCAAGTTAGTGTCGATCACGAGCTACAATCTTGGGCACATAAAAGCTTAGTCAAGATACAAAAAGAAACAAAGAAGCAGGAAGCGCTGGAAAAAGATTGTGAGCAGGCCAAATCCAAAATTTAGGAGGAGACAGAACGCAGGAACGAATTGGAGTGAAGAGTGAGAGAAATTTTTGGGAAACTTCCAAGCACTGTGCAAGGAAAAGAACTCCCAACCGTAGAAAATATCGACCAGATTCTGCAGGCAATTGCTCGATACCAGAAGGAAATCGAGGATCTCCGAGAACATCTCACACCAACAACTCCACCGACAGTAAAGGAGCAAAGGAGGCAAGCAGCAACAACACAAGTACAAGAGATGGAGAAACATGTTAGCATGATAGCTGACTTGCTCGATAAAGCAACACAACTTTGGACAAGACTGAAGGAGGATCCACAGGTTCAACACTGGGACAAGGAAGAGGAAAGGATCAATGCAGTGATCCAAGAACTCAAACAGAGGCATCAGGCTCAAATAGAACCATTACAGGAACGGGTAGCAGAAGTACTCACACATGCAAAAGAAACTAGAACAAAGATGGCACAGACACAGGCAAAATGTGCAGGATTACTAAGGGACGAAGTGGAAGTTCAGGTAGTGGATACCATTAAGGAGAAGACCACGCATGCACTGATAAAAGTAGCAGAGCTGAGGGAAAATTTCCAGACGATCACAGAGGAGATCGAGGTAGCTCATAAAGATTAGGTGATTCGGGATGAGTCACATTTGAGTGTTGGGGGCCTGTTGGCAGCAGGCCAAAGTGGGAAAGAAAGTGTGCATAAAGAATAATGACAACTGGAAGAGCAATCATGGGAATGAAAGCGTGTGAGAGGAAAGCGACAACTGGTAAGAAGCACAACACATGCACATGAAAGAAGGAGGCGACAGCTGGAAGGAAGCAAAGCATGCATGTAAAGAAGAAAGACCTAGCGACAACAGGGTTAGGATTTTTGTAAGGTTTTGTGTAAATGGTTGAAGATCTCGATAGATATAAATATAGATACGCAGGTATCATAGAAAAGTTCAGTTCACTACTTTTTTAGAGGTTGATATAGTATGTAATATTTTTTATTAGATGAACTAATTTTGTAAAGCAGTTGAAATAGAGCAGAGGAGAGAAGGTAGATCTTGAGGATTAGATCGTAGGCTGAGGATCCCGGTGCAATCCAATTCGCCTCATATAGATCTTACCCATCTGAGGAGATTTGTAAGCGCGAGATGTGAGAATTGCAGAACTACCATAATAAGAGAGCCAAGAGCCAAATCTTTGTGGACGTAACCCAGGAGGGGGTGAACCATGGTAATACCTGTGTAATGTGATGAATGCATGCATATCTTTGTCATACTTTTAGTAGTTAAACGCTGTGTGTAATGAATGAATGAGTTATTACATTGCTTGGTTAATTGCTGTTGGGATATCAAGAAAAGATTCCATGGAGATTAAAATATAAAAGAGAATAACAATAGTTTGTAACACAAGTTATAATAAATGATTCAAAATACAAATTCCATATCTCTCACTCAATCCTAGGCTGTAAACACCTGAGTCTTATTCCCACCCATTTAAAGCTATCTCGGGTGAGATTGCACAGTGCATTTTGTGTACTGTGTTGCCTTCTGGTTTACTAGAAGGGCCGATAGTTTTAGGCTTTGTTGGTACCCTGAAAGATATGAACCCTGGGTTAACAACGCAGGTAGTAGGGAAGAGCTACGTTACAGGTATAGCATTGTAACCTGAAGATTATAGGGTTTACGTTACATGTATAGCCTTGTAACCTAAAGATTATAGGGTTTACCCTGGGTACCATCCTTAAAATTAGAGGAAGTACTTGGTGGTTTTCCCCGATATTTGTAACCTCTGTGTGTGTGTGTATAATTATTTTCATGTCACTCTAAACCAATGTTTTATACTCACCCATTATGAGCATTTTCGTTTTTAAATATTACAAGCATGGGGAAATACTAGTATAACACACACCAAATCTAAATACTTTTTTTTGTAAGTAAGAAATTGGAATTACCTTCTAAGAAATAAAACATTTATGGGCACAATATTCTCATGGAT
Organism: Picea mariana; assembly: GCA_032191745.1. Lineage (NCBI taxonomy): Eukaryota > Viridiplantae > Streptophyta > Pinopsida > Pinales > Pinaceae > Picea > Picea mariana. Next base: position 58,906 of record JASDQU010736598.1, read on the forward strand.
AGGTCGCCAATATTGGAAACCAACTCAAGCCCAAGCCCATATCAAAAAATAATCCTACTCCGAGGAACCAAAAAATTGTATATGTTCTACTATTATACTAGATCTGTAACATACTATAAGCAAAATATAAAACATCATAACAAGAAGAAAACTTGAAACCAGGTAGAAAAAGTTGATTACAAGTGCCATCTCGAAAACGTCGACTATTTACTGGACTGTAAGAGGATCCTTATCTTCAAGTTGGCCATCCAGGTGACCTGACTGTAGATGAAGAGGAATCTTCATGTTGGTAGCTACCTGAGCTGCCATCTCCTCAACAACTCGAGGATGGTTGTGATGAGTCCAAAGAGCCATCAATAGATTAACCTTGTGGTACATCGACTCCATTCAATACTTCAAATATGAAATCTCACTTCTTACTTCGAAGATTAAATCCATATAAGCCCCTATCAGGTGACAATTCTCTATCATGGTGTGATGATGGTCATCCTTAGGCTGAAGATTCACATCCACAGAAGAAGGGGGTCTTCTTCATTGTCTCTTCGTTTTCATACTGAGCTATATTTTTCAGGAGTGGTCATGTCCAAGTGATTTCTAAGAATATTTAGTTGGAGGCTTTCATCTTTGGAGACAACACCATCCTCTTCCCATTTTATCCAACAATGCCGAAAGAACTTGTCCCCCAGAACCACCTGCTTTTCTGACTCTATCAGCTAGGAACCTCAATCATCATTCATGATAGTTTGTTGAGTCAATTGAAGTTAATTCTCCCTCCTAGAATCACCTGATGACGGTGCCAAGCCATTTTTATAGGTGCTCCCATGCCAACAAGAACCCATGCCCCTGCAAACTCATCCCCTCTCACGAACATGAGGCATCACAAGAGGAAGGAAGATCACAAAGCAACTCAGGGGAGATGATGAATTTACCTCGACCCACCAACTAAATATGTGTGCATCAAGCATCCAAGAAAACATGATAATAATTAGTTGCTCGTCATATCTCACCGTCATTATCCTGGAGCGTCCGAACCAAAGATACAACTTTGGCATATTAACTATCCAAATTCTTTGAGTGTTACTGCCTGTCTCGTCACCTGTACCTTGAGCCATCACCTCACACTTCAAACAATTGATCACCATTAATCATAGGGTGGAGGATAAGATATTGTAACCGACCACGCATCCACCTAGGGAATGGGATTGCGAGGTGGTGAAGCGTTCAATTTGCACGTGGACACTCATTAATCCTGCACCAAAACCCCATCTGGGGAACCAAAGCTAATTACTTTAACTAAAAACATTAATGCTAGTTTTATTTATTCACTCATTCTCACAAAAGCATGAATTAATTCCATAACAATTAACCTCTCTCTCTCTCTCTAAACAATTAACCCTTGTGCATAAAAAATCATCATAAAGGGAAAACAATGTAGTAAGTGACACTCATGATTATGGAAATTTCCATTTCATTATTATTTTGTAATTACTTGTTAAAAATAAACTGATGTGAAGGATGTGTGGGATGGGTGGTTAATGCATGGTAGATTCAAAGTCTCGCATTACTTTAAGGAACACTTCTCTCCAATGGATCTCCTTTAATCCTAGGCATTACACTCATGATTATGGAAATTGCCATTTCATTAATATTTTGTAATTCCTTGTTAAAAATACATTGATGTGAAGGATGTGTGGGATGGGTGGTTAATGCATGGTAGAGTCAAAGTCTCGCATTACTTTAAGGAACACTTCTCTTCAGTGGATATCCTTTAATCCTAGGCATTAATTCAAAGGAGATCCAACAACTCCCATGGAAAACCTAACATAAAGATAAGATTGGGGTAAGCTAGTTGTATGGTGCACATATTACCATTCATTTTCCAAACAACACTCATCTAGACTATGGGAAACAGTCTCAATTTTTCGACCTAAGCAATTTAAAATGACATATCTTGAGCTAACACAATATCAAATGTTGTGTGGTTCATCACCTCATTAATAAGGTTTTTAGATGTTGTTTAGGCAACCTTTCCTTCTTCTTGTAACTTATTTGTGGGTCTAACATGGGAGGTGGTGGTTGTTGAAAGGGTGAAACGATATCTAGGGAAAGCACTCGAGGCATGAGGGAGACAAAAAGGAGGGGTAGTCCATGGGAAGAAGAGGGTGTAGGGGAGGGCCTATCATGGTCCAAAGAAGGTGCAATGAAGGGTTTTTCCATGAGGTTTTTGAGGATGACATGAACTGAAAAACTTGCATATAAAGGAATCAAAGTGACCATTAAATCTCCAGTTTTTTAAAAGTTTGTAATGTTTATTTTCAACTCATGCATTATAGTGATATAGGCCGAGGCTTGAGAGATTCATCTTTCTTCCTTCTTAGATTAGGAAATAGTGGTTGTTTTGAATCAACCTTTCTACTCATCGATTAGCCCCACTTCTAGTTGGCTACTTTACCTCAAAATCTCTAGAATCTATATTTTGGTTATGTGTGAGGACTCGTGGGCTACCATGACTTTCCTTCAAGTTGACCACTAGCTATCAATGCAAGCATACCTCAATGAATTCTCTTTGTTAGTGAAATCATCATTGGAGATATTAAGTGCAACTTAAAATCTTTCAATTGGGACTTTGTCATGGTTATTCCTCTCTACTATGGCCTCAATGGAGTTAAAGACAACCCCATAGAAAATTAGATACAACAGGAATCGGACCATGGTATAAGGAATGATTTGATTGCTTTCAAATTTCATTATCGCAAGGATTTGAGGATTTAACTCTCTCAACAATACCAATAGTCCATAAATCTTACTCGACTGGCATAGTGGTATGTTGAGAACTACATAGCAATTCATAGCTATAGTCTCATGGGATTCTATATTAAGGTTTGATTATTCCAAGTTCTGATGCAATTGAACTCAAAGGAGATTCAAGGTTTGTATTGTTGGGTGCATGCACAGGAAGAAAGCATTTGGTGCCTAGAAAAGAAGAAAGCATTAGGAAACCATTAATTGTTGCCACATGTAGGCCTCCTCTTTCTCTTCAGGTATGCCAATTATGCTTGCTTCCTTCAATGCCCTACCAACTTATCTGAAACTTACGCTCTTCATCTCAGTTAGTCAAGATATTTTGAAACCATTTCTTGCAACATCTATAAAGGACCCATTTAACAACTATAAGTTTCATAGACAATAATCCTACACGTAAATATGCAGCTCAAATTTAAAATAATAACAATAATAATCTAAATAAGCAAGAGGATAACACTTATTTACATATATTTTATTCCCTTCACTTGTTAGTGTTCTCGCAATTGATCTATACAAAAAAAGTTTTGGAAAACTCCATGGTATTGGGAAAACCACTTTATACTAGACAAGGTTGGCAAACTCCATTCTAGTTATGCTATGTTAGAGCTCTTTATTAGACCATGAAAATAACATAAGAGGTGAAAACCTGCAACTGATTGCATATGTAGGTTTTGCCTTGTGTACTCTATAATTTTGAAGTAAAAGGACGATATAGAAAATCAAGTTACAATTCAAAGGCCATAAGACTTCCATAAGCTTGTTGTCAATACTTGCAACATTGCATTGCATGTGCAAATGGCAACATTGCATGTTTTCAATCCTTAGATATTTCTCAAGATCAATCAAATTGGTTGGTCATCTAAGCATCCCATGATTTGATTGATCGACTAGCTACAACTCCACTGAAGAATTCAAAGAAGAGGAGTTATATTTATGCTTTCTCATGATCAAACACATTTAGGGAAGACAAAAACAAGGGTTTGCAACCATGAACCATGACACTTGGTTTTTGATGGAGTAGTGCATTGATGGTGTCTCTAAGCTGAGCTTCGAGGATGAGGAAAATGTGATGAACTATCAATGAATTAATGGTGTCTCCAAGGTTAGCTACGAAATGTGTTTGAACATATACCTTTTCCCAAAGTAACTGTGATTGGTGATGATTTTTTTCAACTTGAATTTTTAAATGATTTGTTTAGCTAGAAAAATACCATATATGTATATATACAAAGAGAGAGAACATTAGAAGGTATTAAGTCCCATCACAATTTTAGACCCAACAAAAATTTCAAATCTTCAAATTTAAAGCACTATTTATAATAGTGAAGTTAATACATTTTCTTCACAAAACTTTCAAAAATGTTTTAATATATTACTAAAGTAATAGGAGTCAATGGTGATTGACTTTGATTCACAAACTATAATCTGTAACATGGTCGAGACTAATAACCATTGAAACAAAAAAAGAAGTGTGTCGTCAAAGGAGTATATGCTTTGTTCAATATTTTTATCTTAGTTCACCAAAAAATGTGAATGTATTAGAATATGCAAGTTTCACAGTTCCTCATAATGTTGTTTTAGATTTCTAGATAATAAACTATGTATGGAGTTTTTGAAATGTCCAATGTTTCAAGTGGACACTCCACCCATCATCTGGGGCTGTTGAAGCAATGAAATATTTGAGAAGAGTGTTGAGGTAAGCGTTATTTAACGGTTAAATTTAATAAGAATGTTGGGAAAAAGTGTACCAATACTAGTTATAAAATTAGTCGTTGTAATTTAATGAGAAAAATTGTTATTATTAAATATAAAAAGTATAAAAGAATTAAAAGAATTAAAAATAGTTACGAGAATTAAAAGAATGATGACAAGATTAGATTAATGATACTAAAAGTATATAAAAATATAATTAATAATTAATAAATACTAAATAATAATTAACCAATTAAATAATTAGATGCTAAGAAAAAGATGATATGATAAAGATGAAAACAAAATTGAACACAATAAGAAATGAATGTATATACATATACATACATATATATGTAATGTATATGTACATACATATATATGTATGTATATATGTACATATATATTTATGTATACCTATATATGTATATATACATACATATGTATGTACATACATATATATGTTTGTATATGTGTGTGCGTGTGTTGATGCAGGAGAAATATGATAAGAAGATAGTCTTGGAAGGAGGTACAAGGGGGTCTTTCAATTTTACTAAAGGGAGTGGGTTCCCTTAATTTAAATTCTTTGTTTTCTTAATATTTTAATTGAATTCTAGAATTATTAATCAAGGTTGATTATTATGTAGATATATGTATGTAAACACACACACACACACATATCTATATGTGTGTGTCTGTGTGTGTGTGTTTACATACATATATCTACACACACACACAGTGTAATATATGTTTGTTGATGCAGGAGCAATCTGATAAGAAGTTAGTCTTGGAAGGAGGCACAAGGGGGTCTTTCAATTTTACTAAAGGGAGTGAGTTCCCATAATTTAAATTCTTTGTTTTCTTAAGATTGTAATTGAATTCTAGAATCATTAATTGAGGTTGATTATTATGTATATATCGAGGCTTATAGATATATATAGATTGTATTAGGGGTAAGTGAGTGATAGAAGGGATTTTCCTCAAGATATTATGAATCTGAGGGATCTTAGAAATTTGTAATGGATAAATGATAGGATCTGAACTAATTCTAGTTTCAGAATTCCTTTTGTTCTAATTTGTAAGCCTTGGAGGAATTTGGGTTAGTAGGTTCGAGTTAGAGAGTGAGATTAATATTAAAAGGCCAAGCATGGCCAAAGAGCCAAACAAAATCTAAAGGATGTAGTTAGACTTAGAAAAGCATTAAAGCCCAAATGTAACTTTGTGTATAGTGAATGATAAATAAGAGATAATCTGTGTGCTACTTCTTTCTATGTAAATGCTTTAAATTGTGTTCCTCTCTATCACTATGATGAATGATTGAGCTATAAGTTATTTATAGGTTATGATAAACCCTCTTGTCAGTGAATCAAGGTAAATTTTCATTTCATAATATTGTTATACTGATCAATGTTTGTAGAGGGTATTGAAATGACTGTAAGGTCGAGGATAGAAGGAAACCGATCCGTCATATCAACTCCAAGATGGAACAGTGGAAGGATAGTTGATTAGGAAGTGTAAGTCGTTTGATCGTTGATCAAATTTAGATCAACGATCCTTGTTAATCGTCGACTCAAGATAGAGACCATCAAATCGATGATCGAGTAAGATTTACGACTGGTAGACCTATTCACATTTCAAGTTACACGGTTTATATTGGTAAGATCAAAACACGAAAAGGAAACCGGGTGGTTTCCCATGCACCACTTGTCGCCACCGGGATATATCGCATTTCCTACAGTGGGTTGCAAAACCACTTTTCAGATTTGCAAAAAGTAGCCCGAAGTCATAGCTCTGGGCCATATGTGTGGAAAGGGTCATGTACTTGGAGGCTTATCGCTAAAATCATGTTAGCTCCTTTTGAGTTAGCTCTTGGTTCAAGCGTTGATCACATGGAGAAAAAAGTAATCCCTTGGGGCCATATGCACACTCGATGTTAAGTGTCTTTTGAATTGGGCTATGGACTAAATTCTCAGTCCCGTAAGATGAATTTGGAGGAAGGCATATGAGTATTAAGAACCAAATTGCTAGTACATCGCAAAGACATTTAGCGAATGGAGGAGCCGATCCATTCCACGTGATCGACTTAGGAGGGCGTTTTGATCGAGATATCAAAACAAAGACCTTGTAGAATTTTAATTCTACAGAGTTTTAGTCCTTTACCAGACTATAAGAAGTGATCCTTGGGACAACCTCTTTGAAGGTTTTTAGAGCAGTTGAAATTGAAGCTACCATACTATGGGTTAGCCTAGGATAGGTTATCATTTTGGTATCGAAGGAAGATTAATGCTCCTTGGGTTATTGAGATTGAAAACTTTGTGCTCAATATGTGTGGGAAAATTGCATTTGTAGCAGATGTAGAATTTTAGTACAAAGTGATATGATTTGAGGAGATTTGTTCGTGGGAAATAAGAACATAGGGATTTCTATTTGGGAAGAAATAAGAAGTGAACTTGCAGCAGGACATTGACATAAGTATGTAGTGGAACATGAGAGATGAGTTATGTAGAGAAAAACTTTGAATTATCGAAGGAAATACAGATTGAGTCATTCCATCCAAGGGAAGAGTGAGAAAGAATGTTTGGAGAACAAGATCACGAAGAAGAATATTGTAAGTATTAAATTTGATGAACAATTGTATGTGGATGCAGGTAGCAGCAGAGGATTGCAGCTAGGAAGATGTGACAAAGAGAAGGGAGTAGGTAAAACTCTCAATTGGAAGCTCGTCGCAGAAATTTTTTGTAGCAAAGGATGTTGTAAGGAAATTTCAGCTGAAGATTGGAAGTGAAGAGAACAATGGAAGTTCTTAGGAGAAGAAGAGTGTGAGCAGTCTGCAAAAGACAGAGAGGAGCAAGAGAATTCTCATAAGGTTCTAGGGATATAGAACCAGTGATACCAGGAGAACAAGCACACTAGGAAGGTTTGATAGGATATTGAGTATCAGTGGTTCAAACTGATTACAAGGAAGAGACTTGGTTGCAGCTCCAAGTGAGTATGGAAAAACCCACAAAGGGAAAGATTGAAGATGACTAAGTTGTTAGATTTTATTTACTTATATAGGAGTGGATTTACCAATGTTCTTTTACATGTTATTTAACATTAACTTATATATCATGTACTGAGAAATAACAACATAAACAAGAGATAAAAGAACACAAGATATTTATCTTGGGAAAACCCCGAATGGGGGGAAAAAACCCAACAACCTTTATTAGACAGAGTTCATTCACAAAGAAAGTCCAATCATAAACCAATAGATAAACCATAGCACAAAGGATAGCTCAAGGTACAACCAGAAATACCACCCCAACTCCAACAACAACATAATACTAAGGTAACACACCTTTACCAAGAGTAGCACACAAGAGAGAAATACCAAAAAGACTGAACAAGAAGAATCCTTGCTACTACAACTGCTGTGTCACCTTCCTCAGACTTTCACCTTGCTTCTGTGTAGATGAGAGAGTGTGAGTGTGTGTGAAAAATGAGGCAAGGTGCCTCTTATTTATAGTCTTCTTGTCCTCCTCATTGAACTGACTTCTCTTCTAGAAAGGTGTCTCTTCATTGTTCTTTATTCTTCTGGGACATATTCTCTTCTAGGGTATTTCCACATCTATTAAATGGTTCTCTTCCTTCCAAAATCTTCTTCTCGTCTAAGAAAGGTCATCTATGAGGGAAAGTTCCTCCCGCAACTACCAAAACATCAACACTCCCTCTTATTTTGGGAGGTATCTTTCACGATGTCTTCATCTAGTCCACTGACTACTCTGCAATCAACTAGTAGCACACAAATACTATAATTCCATCGATATCTCGAGTCATCTGTCACAATATCTGCAATAATTTAGCACACAACTACTCCTAATGTGATCTAGTAATCTCCATGGAAATAAGCTAGTAGCACACAACTACTACAATGCCATCCAATAGAACATGAGTGTGTCGATCCATAGTAGTATATAACTATTCTCCACTGGTACACAACCACTCTTAGTAGCACACAAATACTGTCTAGAGACATAAAGTCTCTATCCTGCAATCAACGAGTAGCTACACAAGTTACCACCATGCAGTCCAACAATTTCCATGATTATGAAACAATCAACTAGTACCACATAGCTACTACCATGCCATCAACCATAATCATAATCTGTAATCCCTATGACTATGCAAAAATCAACTAGTAACACACAACTACTACCATGCCATCATCCATAGTCATAGTCGAAGTCTCTATAACTATGCAACAATGAACTACTAGCACACAAATACTACCATGCCATCATCCATAGTTATAGTCTCATCCAATAGCATGAAGCTACTCCCATAGTCTTCACGACTATGTGATGTTTCTTCTCTCATCGGGTTCGAATGTCCATTACCCCCTCAGTCACCTCACATGTATGATCTAGAGAACCCTTGGCTAGAGGGGTTAGTCGACGAGAGAAGAAACAATACACCTCCCTCTCAACGAGGGTGGACATTCTGCATCATGCCAAGCTTGTCTTTGAAGTACTCATACTTCACTCTTGAAAGAGGCTTGGTGAGAATGTTCATTGTCTGCTCATCCATGGATATGTACTGGAGCTCTATATCTCCTCTCTGCACCATGTCTTAGATGTAGTGATATTTGATCTATATGTGCTTTGAATTGTCATGAAATACATGATTCTCTATAAGCTTTATGCAACTTTGATTGTCACAATGTATCAAAGTTGGCTCCAACTCTAGATCAAATATCACTGCAATCAACTTTCGAAGCCACATTGCTTCACGAATTGCAACACTAGCTACGATATACTCTACCTTTGTTGTACCGAGTGCCACTAATGTATGCTTCCTACTTAACCATGAGATCATACCTAATCCCATACTAAAGCAACATCCAAAAGTACTCTTTTGATCCACTGCACTCCCTGCCCAATCAGAGCCTGTATATCCCTACAACTTCACATCTCCACTTGAGACATATCTCAATCCATATCCAATTGTGCCACGTAGGTACCTCAACATATGTTTTGTTTCCATCCAATGTACATGTCTAGGTTCAACCATGTACTAACTCTAGGTGTTCAATGCAAAACATATGTCTGACCTAGTGTTAACCATGTACATCAAGGATCTAATCCATTGTCTTTACATCGTGGGATCCACCAAATTTGAAGATGAATCACTCAGAAGATTCAAATTTATCATCATGGGTGTGGCAATGGACTTGAAATCCTTCATCCCGAATCTCTGCAGGATCTCAACAATATATTTTCCTTGAATAAGAAAAATCTCATTTGATCTTTGCCACACCTCCAATCCCAAGGAGTAATGCATCAGACATAGATCCTTCATCTCGAAATCTAAAGCGAGCTACCTTTTTCACCCAACTATGAGCTTCTTATCTCCTGTTAGAAACAAGTCATCCACATATAGAACCAAGATTAGTGGGCAGGCATTCTCAACCTTGTATTAAAGGTTGGGATATGCATCACTCTTTGTAAATCCCAAGCTCATCAGATATCCATCTATCCTGGCATACCATGCCCTGGGTGCCTACTTCAGTCCATACAAATCCTTCTTCAGTTTTCACACATGGGACTCCTTCCCATGAATCACAAACCCTTGTGACTGCTCTATGTACATTTCTTCCTCAATTACACCATTCAAGAAAGAAGTCTCAACATCCAATAGGTGTAATTTCCATCCTATCACAGAATCAATGGAAATAATTGGTTTAATGAAAGTGTACTTTACTGGAGAAAACGTCTCATCATAGTCTTCTCCTTCTCTTTGGGAGAATCCTCTATCCACAAATCTCTCTTTGTACTTCTCTATGATGTTGTTTGCAACATGCTCGATCTTGTAGATCCACTTGGAAGTCACCACTAATTTCCCTTTTGGTCTCAGAACCACATCCCATACATCATTCTTCATGATGAAATGATACTCCTCCATCATGGCATCCTTCCATTCCTGTTTTTCAACAACTTCTTCGAAGGTGGAAGGCTCTGAATCAATGATGTTTCTCATCAGTGCCACATAACTGGAAAAATTATGTGGTCTCTTTCTCTCTCTAAAATATCCTTTGGAAGATGCATGTCCTTCAGCTTCCTGCAAGGTGTTCCGGATCCAAGCTGGTCTCTTCCTGGTGGCTACAACTTCTCTGGGTGTATCTACATGTCTCTCTAACTCTACCATCTCATTCTAAACTTCTGAAATGGGTTTCTTTGGTGTAGAGTCTTCCATGAATGCATCCCTTGGAGCCTCTTACTCTTCTCAGTCCTCATCCTTGTGAGACTCCCTTGATTTTCTGAAGGTTTCATACTCATCAAAATTCACATCTCGACTAATCTCAATCTGTCTTGGCCTGGGGATGTATATTCTATAGGCCTTCGAAGTCTCACTATATCTAACGGAGATGCCCTTCCTTTATGAAGGTTCCAAATTCATTCTCTTTTCCTTGGGAACATTGATGTACACTGGACAATCGAATATCCTCAAGTGGCTGACCTCTGGTTTCTTTTCAGTGAACACCTCTTCAGGTGTCTTGTTCCCCAATATCTTGTGACGACTTCTATTATGGACATACACGACTGTACTGGATGATTTTTCCCACAGGTGCATGGGTAGACTCTGGTCATAGATCATTTCTTTAGTTGCTCCAACAATCTATTTGTTCTTTCTCTCTGCAACCCCATTCTGTTGAGGGTTGTAGGGAGTTGTCAACTCCCTCTTAATTCCTGCTTCTCTGCAAAATTATTTGAATTGATTTGAGGTGTACTCACCTCCATTGTCAGATCTCATGACCTTAATCTTATTTTCAGAGAGATTCTCAACTAAAGCCTTGAATTCTTGAAGCTTTTTGAGGACTTCGTCTTTTGCTTTCAAGAAGTAAATCCATGTCTTCTGTGAATAGTCATCTATGAATAAGACATAGTATACAAATTTGCCTAAGGATGGCACCATCATCTATCCATATACATCGGAGTGTATGATTTCGAAGATCCCTTTGGATCTACTATCACTGCTAGTAAAAATTCCCTTGGTATTCTTACTAAGTGCACAACCTTTGCATACTCCATCACATTCTACCTAGATGTCTGGTCGACCTGTGACCACCTTTCTCAATACTGGTAGTGCTCTATAATTTATGTGAGCAAGTATTCAGTGCCATAGCTCACTTGAGCTCATGCTATTGTGGACAAGAGATTGCTATTGATGTCCCTTTAGTTTATATAGTCCTCCCTCTCGAACACCAATCATGATAGATTTATTAATATTTGAATTCTTAGGCCATATAAGTACTTGGCCATCCACAAAAGCTACCCTAAATCCTTTATCTTCTAAAGTGGAAATAGACAGAAGATTATTCTTGAAAGAACATCTATAATGGAAATAGGTTTACCTCAATCAAGTTGTAAGGAGGCTTCTCCAACTCCTTTGACTGCATGCTTGGACTTTTCTCCAAGATCCACTTGAAGGGATAGTTCCTTTTATGTTAGATTTGAAAGAGAATTTCCAAATCCTATCATGTGCTTGGAGGCACCACTATCTATAATCCAAGTATCACTTCCTTGTGTGATAGTCCCTGTGAATGCTGAAACAAATACAAATTATTCATCCTTTGACTTGTTTTATTCAACGTTTTTGGCATGTGCATGGTGCTTCTTCTTCTTTCTCGTTTCATGTTTATGTGGGCATTGTGCGGCATAATACCCCATCTTCTTACAGGTGTAGCATATGATCCTTGATGCATCCTCCTTGTAACATGTTCTCTTAGACTTCTTTGGACTACCTTCTTCCCTTTCCTTCCTTTTCTTAACTTGAGCGGCAAGGGCTTGAGTTTCATCATCATTTGTCTTCAGTGACTTGGATATCAATCTAGATTCCTCTTGGGTGCAATTTGACCATAAATTGTCAAATTTGGGAAATTTCCTTCTTGTGTAAATTCCTTGGACAAATGGGTCCCAAGAGGAAGGGAATCCATTGAGTGTGATGGTAGCAAGTTCAACATCATCTATGGAGTCTCCAATTTTTTCTAACTGGTCTTTGATTTGTGAGATCCTCATGAAATGGTTGGAGACTATCTCTGACTTGTTCATTGTTACCTTTATGAGTTGATGCCTTAGTGTAAGAGTTCAACTAGTATTTCTTGCTTTCATAGAGTCTATTTAGGGTATCAAACATTTCCTTCGGTGTCTTTAGTTTTGATAAATTTGGTATTAGATGATCCTTGATAGAGTCTGTCAGGATCGTCTTGGCCTTGACTTCATTCCTTTTGAAATTTGCATTGGCTTCTTCTTCTTCGGGTTCTGGAAGCAATTTATTAACATGATCCAATAATTCATTCTCTTCTAGAATGAGGAGTACCATATGCTTGCAGGATATGAAGTTAACTTCTCCATCCAATCTATCTTCAACTCTCATACTAGTTGACATTTTTCTCTGGTAGAAACCCTAGATCTGATAAATTTAAAATTTCTAAACTTTCACATAACTGCAACCAGAGTGTTGCAGGGGGTGCGCTATGGTAGGGAGAACTGTTATGTGGTGGTTTTAGTCCCAACGTCTTGGAACTAGTGCTCAACGATCTTGACAAAGAAAATGTTGCAGCTACAGTTTTCACGATCTTCTTCCAAGCTGTTAAATTGTCTTGAAGGTATCCAGCTCTGAAACCATGTTAGATTTTATTTACTTATAGAGAAATAGAGTTACCAATGTTATTTTACTTCTTTATAATTAACTTATATATGATGTACTAAGAAATAGCAACATAAACAAGAGACAAAAGAGCACAAGAGATTTATCCTAGGAAAACCCCAAATGGGGGAAAAAACCCAACAACCTTTCTAAGATAGATTCCATTCACAAATCAAGTCTAATCATGAACCAAAAAATAAACCCTAGCACAAAGTCTAGGTCAAGGTACAACCAGAAATACCACCAAGCTTCAACAACAACACAATACCAAGGTAGCACACCTTTACCAAAAACAATGAACAAGAATAATCTCTGCCACTGCAGTTGTTGTGTCACCTTCCTCAGACTTGCGCCTTGCTTCTATGTAGATGAGAGATTGTGAGTGTATGTGACAAATGAGCTAAGGTGCCTCCTATTTATAGTCTTCTTGTCCTCCTAATTGGGCCGACTTCTCTTATGGAAAGGTGTCTCTTCATTGTTATTTATTCTTCAAGGCCGACTTCTCTTCTAGAAAGCTGTCTCTTCATTGTTCTTTATTCTTCAGGGCCGACTTCTCTTCTGGAAATGTATCTCTCCATTGTTCTTTATTCTTTAGGGCCAACTTCTATTATGGGGTATTTCCATATTTGTTCAATGCTTCTCTTGCTTTCAGAATCTTCTTCTCGTCTAAGAAAGGTCATTTAGGAGGGAATTTTTCTTTCGCAAATACCAAAACATCAACATAAGGGCAATCAAAGGAAGAATTCAAAAATTAGCCACAACAAGAAGGAAGCATATGCCAAGGAAGTTGGCAAAGAAAAGAAGATGAGTGATGAAGATTTTGATGAAGATATGGTTCAGTTAAAATCAAAACTCAGTAATATAAAACAATTTCTATAGGAGAAGATCATAGAAGATTTGAAGCAATGATGGAATATAAGAAAAAGTGTCAAGTGTCCTGTCATCAGGTTGCTTGATAAGAAGATAATTAAGATAATGAATGTTTGGATGAAGAAAGAAAGGAAACTCTGTAGAATTAAGCATGGAGGATAAAATCACTTTTGTGAACCTAAACTAGGTTCAATCTTAGGAGAGGACGATGATGATGTGCTTAGACCAACACAAAGAAAGGATGTTAGTGATATCAAGTAAGAAAAGAGAACATACTGCATTTCAAACTAATTGTTTGCATGAGTGTGTAATTACATGTATCAAAGATAATGACGTTGAAAAAATATAGGAAGTTCAAGAAAAGAAAGACTTTACTTATGAAGAACAACAAGGGGTAGAAAACTTTGGATATGGACAGTCTTAAAGAATTGTCACAGAAGAGGAAAGTTCAACAATGTTTCATGATGACAGCCATGAAGGAGTTCAGTTTGAAACTCTACAAGTTTGTGAAAAGAGGAGTACACTCAGAGGTAAATCAATTGTCTATATATTCTCTTGATAAATGTTTATTTCATTATTTTTTAAGGAATTGTATCCATTATTGGAAACAATTGGAAATGGGAAAAGGATAATATAGTACATGTCTTGCATATTTGTGAAGATGATGAGGGAGGAGTTGATAGGGAGAACTCAACTCAAGACATTGCAACTAGTCCAAAGAATACTATGAAGGAGAGAAGGAAAAAAGACAACATAAATTCTGTCGTGGAGAAGGAGGAGACATCATTGTCTCATACAAACAAGAAAAGACTAAGGTTGATTTATGAAGGTAATCATGAAAAAGGTTATGCAGAATTACCTTAAGGCAGAACAAACAAAAGCATTGTCTTTAGGAGCAATGAAGAAATTTATAAAGAGCAAGAAATTGTTCTATGGAGCAGTGATGAGTGTTATCATTGAAATTTCGTCCGCAAATGGTTACAGGAATCCAGCATCTTCAAACAACTATGAGTTCACCCATGAACCAAAATTACCACAAAAACATTTCCAAAAGGTTCAAAACTATATGACCAGGGATAAAATTAAAGTGCGCTATGACTACACAGGGCGCGCACGCACATGCACAATTAAGAAATGCAAGAAAAGCGCACATGCACATGATGCACGATTGTGGATGCTAAAAGCTGTGCACACTTGGGAACAACACATTTATGAGATTGGTCGGCCTCCCACCCACTTCTAGTCCAGCTTCCAAGTTGATTTGACATCCAAATCTCGGCTGGATTTGACTGGGTGGCTGGTCAAAGACCTAAAAATGCCCTAAACAACCACTTTTCACACTAAAAGCTGGTTGCTTAATGCCTCAAAGCTATGCTATAAAAGAAGGCCATGGGTGCACTATATTTTCAAGGAATTCATTTGTAAGGTTATGCTACTGCTATTCTCTTGGGGAATCCTCTTTTCCTATCAAGGGCATACTATCACCATTCCATTTAAGCAATCCATCTCACCTCTTGAGTGGGTTAGCTTGGGATTCTTTCACCATTTCTTTCAAGTTTCCAAGTGGTAAGAAGAGCTCGAGTTTGGGGGTACAAGAGCCCTCCCTTGGAGGAAGAAGGGACCCAAAGTCCCCTTTCTCTTTGGTGTTTTTATTTTCACTAATATAAATCCTTTCCATTGGTGACATGAGTCTTGTTTGCTTCTTGTTGTTATGTCCTTATGCAATAGTTTAGTTGTTCTTTCATTTCTTAGTTTAATTCCTAGCTTAGTCTTTTATGTTTATTTCTCCAACCCTTTCCTTTACTGCTGTCTTTCTTAGCTGACCCAACTAAGCTTGTAAGCACTTCTGTTTTGTTCATTCAGGTGACAAAAGAGGTGCACCAGATTGATGACTCCACTGGGGAAAGGTATCAATTTCCTACCCCATTTGGGTTATTTTAGCTCTTCTTTTTTGTTTACTTAACCTGCATGTACCATAACCGGCCCAAGCCGACTTACAAGAAGCCAAATTCTGTGTTGAGTTGAGAGATTTCCATCTAGAATTTTCGTCACGGCCGTGTGACAGGTGTGCGCGGGTTTATTGGCCCACAGTTGCGCATCGTGCACACGTGCGCCAAAAACACTATGATACTCAGTGCACCTGCGCCCAAAAATCTTGTCCGGTTAGCGCATTGGCGCTCAGTGCGCCTCTGTCTACTCTGAGACCCATGCACCTGTGCAAAAAAACACACATTGTAAGCTCTTTTGTGATTTGTGGAAGGCCCCTAGCCTTCTTAAAGATGATTTCATGCATGTTGTAATCTGCACCACACTTAGTTCCCTCTCCATATAAAGGAATTAGTCAAACCACATAGGCACTTAGGAGGTTTAAAATCATTATTTTCCTCTTTTGCTTTCATTTTGCCACATGGATGGCTTGCTTTAACTAAAAGTATAAGGTGAAATCATCTGCAATCACATATAAAACTTGCATTGGGACCATAAATTGGATATCAATCATTGAGTATGCTCTTCTCTCGCGTTTCAAAGCGATCTTGAGAATCAGAAAGAGGTTGGAAGATGATTTCATCTCCCTTAAAAAGATTAAAACCTTTAGGAGAGGACGACAGCCCCCTCGAGACTCCTCTTAGTTTATTTTTCAAACACATCTCAAAGATTGTAACGGGCCCATACATGCCCACATGCTACAAAGATTAGATAGTGTTGAAATTTCCTTTCTTATATTAAATCACTAGGGAAGTTTAAAGGTTTTGTAACGGGCCCATACATGCCCACATGATCACAATCTAGGATAGTTTCAAAGTTTTCTTAGATTAAATCACATTAGGGAGTTAAAGGAATAGTAAGGACCCACATGTCCACATGCTAGTTTCCTAGGGACTTTTTAATTCCGCAAGGTTGTACCAACAACACATAGTAACTTAGGTACTCAAACACTTGTAAGGACCAAGCGAAGTCCACATGCAGCAAGGTGACACCTAAATTATTAAAAATTGGCACACTTTCACTTGTTCACACACAAAGTCACTTCTCACTCACATAGTCTTCATCTTGAAACGTGGAGGTTAAAGTAAGTTTCCTCCAAAGGGATTCCGAAACACCCCACCCTTTTCTTGATGAAACTATCCACTCCCACTTAATTTCAACGAGGTTGGTTCACACCCCCAATCTCTCAAACAACCACATCTAATTTTTTTCTAAAAACTCACTAAGTTTTCCTCCACAGGAGGTGCTAAAATAAATTTTTTAGAGTAGGTAGGATTTCGGGGATAGGCATCCAAATAACTCCTCGTTATCTGGTTCTCACATTTTTCAAAAACAATAGAAGTTGTCAAATAGGGAACTTTAAATCCTCCAAGTCAAGTGTTCCTAACACCATAAGGCAGGGAGATACCCGTGAAGGGTTGAAGGCTAAGGTTCGGTTGTTCTGTGTGTCCCCCCTTGAGGCACCCACCTCTTGGACGGGATCCATCCCGTGACCCATTTATTAGGCCGAAAATCTAAATGCCGCACTTTGACCGAGGTACCTAGTGACCAAATTTTAGGACATCTACCCAGGTGGCAATTGTGGGCTGCAATTGCACCTTGATCGGATTTTGTGTGGCTATTGGGAAATATCGCCAGTTCTTTTGGGATATGCACCCTCTACTCCTCATTATAACTGATTGTTTCATCCTTCACTAGTTTCTCTTCCGGTGGCTTCAGACCCCACTGTTGAGTACTATTGGAAGGTCTAGTGCTATTTGAGAGGAAGGACGTTACGTATTTTTTAGTACATGGGCATTTGTTTTCTTTTTTCTCCCACGTGGACAAAATCCACCTATCCACATATATGCTTCTTTATCATAACACTTTATGTATGATGCACTTCTGATTACATTTTGATTTAGATATATATTGTGTAAAGTTAAAAAATTGCAACAAAGGCTCTTGTTTATTTATTTCTCTCACCATCATTTGCACACATTCAATCAGCTAGTCGGACATCATAGGGGACCCACAGAACCCCCATCGTTCCAGACGCTTGCTAAATCTCCCTCCTATTCTAGGGGGAGTTCCTAGTCTTTCCAACCCACCAGCCCCACCTTCTCACACCCTTGTGAGTGCCACTATTTTTGGATCCGCTTTGCTTGGTTCCACCTTACTTGGGTCCAATTCCCAAGGTCCACCATCCACTCACTCTCCTTTACACGGAAGTGGGGGGCCAACTTCCTCTCAAAGGGGAAGTACAAACCCACCTAGTCCCCCTCCAAGGTCAGGTTCACAAAACCCCCACACCATGGTTGGAACTAATCCTCCACCACCACTTCAGATGCCATATTTGGCCTCTCTCAACATACCAGATCTTAGAAAACTCACAAATGATTCTATATTGCATGACCCCACATGGCCTACAATGCCTACCAAATTACCTTCAGATATCCCCAAGTTTGAAGGCAAGGCAGGAGATGACTCTGCTAACCATGTCATGACTTTCCACTTATGGTGCTCTTCCAACAACATTATGGATGATTCCATCTGGCTACGATTATTTCAATGCACACTCACTGGCCCATCAACCAAATGGTATGTAGACGAAAAATCAGGGTCCCATGCAACTTTTGAATCATTGGACTAAGTATTTTTGACCTTCTTCCAATTACCAATCCACCATGACAATGGTCTTGAACTACTCTCTGATTTTAAACAAACCTCAACCACACATATTGCTGATCACATTCACGAGTGGCATCGACGGTGTAGTTTGTCCAAAGCAGAAACCACCAAACAACAATGCTTTGATTGGTTTCTCAGATCACTTGTCTCTCTCCTTGGTAAAGATGTAGCTTCCACCTTCCCTCAATCAGAAGAAGAAGCTATCAATAAGGCTCAACAATACGACCTCATTTATTCACAATCAGGGCACTTGTATACAGTAGTTCCTGATCTCCCAAAACCTGTGCCATTTGGCCAAGACAAACTCGAGATGTCTCACTCAATAGACATATTGATTGGTAACACCACGCACCACGCACCATAACCCCCACAACCACCAATGTATGGCACACCTCAATATCCGTCGGCATATGGAGGAACCCCTTATTATCCTCCACCCCCTTATCAACAACCATACCCTATTGTTCTTCCTCCACCCAATAGTGGGCCACCGCCAACACCTGCCATATGCCCACCTATCCAAACAAGTTCTGGTACTCCTACTACCTCAGCTTATACTCTAAGTACTAGCGATAGCGCCATGCCTTCCTATGTACCTAACGGATCATTACCACAACATAATCCGTACTTTCCATTTCCTGGCCCTCCACAGCCCATGGCTCCACCACCAGGACACCCTCACGCAGGGGTTAATTTTGTTCAACCCTCTCCCCTTCAGCAATATCAAAATTTTGAACAGTTGAATATGGAAAATCCAACTCATCAGTCAAATAATGCCAAAAAGAAAGGAAGAAACCAGAACAATAACAACCCCGGTCAAGGTGGGAATCACCCCCAACAGAACCAACCTACTGGGGGCAACCAGACCCAAGGGAATTAGAACCCCCAAGGGGTCAACAACAACAAGCGTCAAGGGAAAAATAAAAATAATCTTCGAACCAACTTCCCTTGTGCCCTTTGTGGTGAGTTCGGTCATTATACTCATCATTTCCCCCAAATCGCTGATTTCAAATGGATGAAAGACTCAGTGAATGGACCACATCCTCTAGCACCGCTGACCCCTCAGTAGGCCCCACAACAATACATTCAACAACCAACCCCAGCCGTGCTGCAAAACCCCATTCCAGACCAAGGAGTGATGAGCACCCAACACGACATGCAGTGTACTCCATCACAGTTGGGACAATATCTCAAACCAAACAATCCTGTATATCGTACTATCCTCCTCACCAATGAGGAAGAAATCCTTTTACAAACACGTAATCGTCAATACAGGGAACCCTCTGAGTCTCTCCTTACTCCACCAGAAACAATCCCAGCACCAATGAGACCCCCGTTGATGATCCCTCACCCTAACATGGAAACACCTCTTCGCATCCCTCGCATACCATTGCGTAGGAATATCCACAACCCTCAAGCTAGGGCGGCTCATAACTACAGTTTGGTCGATGACTTGGCACAATCCCTGGCTACCATGTCAGTCTTAGAAGTACTTCAAACTTGTCCCACTCAGTGGAAGTCATTACTTTCTACCTTGGGGGTAGTCAACCCAGCAGATACTCAACTTATCACATTTGATCTCGACAACGGAGAACCTCATCTCGCTTCTCTCATCGCTTTTCAAATCCCAGTAAAAATTTGGAACATTACAGTTCATCGATGCATCATCGATGAAGGTGCATCCACATGCATCATGTCCAAGTCTGTATGGCAGAAACTTGGTTCCCTTGAACTCATACCATCCGCCATTACCTTAAGAGCTTATGAAGGACGACCATATTCTCCCGAAGGGATCTTCCAAAACGTCCTTGTAGAACTTGGGGGCAAGATCATTCTCATTGACATTGAAGTTATCAAGTCCCCACTCGATTACAATATCTTGTTCGATCATAGCTACGTGTACGCTATGAAGGCAGTCGCCTCTTCCGTCTTTTGAACCATGATGTTCCCCCATAATGGAAAGATCATCACCATTGATCAAGTCTCACATTATGAGCCTAACCCCTCTGCCACCATCGATAACATTCTCCCTTACATTCACACTAATCCTGAGGCATACCCACTCTTCGAGATGGGACTCATAATTTTCAAAGACCCATCCTTGTTAGAAACTTACCATGGTGCACGACCACTCATCCATCCTTCCAATCAAGTATGTGTTGTATCGTCCAAAGGAACTGACATGAAGAATACCCTTCCTCCCAGGGAGGCTTCTCTTATATCTGACATCCCACTAGTCGTAGAGCACCTCCCTCACGTGCCTCCTACGGACTCGTCAACTCCCATAGTTCACGATTTCACCTCACCCCAAGGCCACATCCCAATTTGGGAGACAGTTCCCCAAGCCATTACTCAAATCCCTTTCTTTTACCCCCCACCAGGTGTACAGGATTTTCAAGTCACTGCAACGCTTACCCTCCCTAATATGGTGTTGGCAATCCCAATTTGGTATTTACACCCACCAGAGATGGTTCCTCAACCATCCCTCCTGTCCCAAACTGAAGGAATCTCGATGCAGATTCCCACACTCACTCCCACCATACCCCCTACACCCCCACCCACTAACCCCCCTGCTATAACTGGGGGCAGGCAAAAGAAGAAGGAGCCCACCGCTCCACCTCTCCCACGCATCCAACCTCCTTGCGCACTATGCGAGAAATATAGACACCCCACCAACAAATTCCCATCTCTCCCCGAGTTATGAAATCTCATCCAAATCTCATCGCCGCCCATCGCTTCCTCTAGTATTTCCGCTATCTCACAGAGCACAGGTAACAAAGGACTACGAACCAAATTCACATGCACCATCTGTTCAGAATATGGCCATTACACACACCACTATCCCGCGTTACCTCAATTTCGCCAAACATTGATAGCTATATGCCAAAGATTTTAGCACACACCCACCCCAATTACTATCACCGACATCCATTATGTCACAACCTCAGTCAACGAATGTATGAGATGCCCTTGCTCTCTCTGCGAATCACTAGATCATTTCACATATCAATGTCCTATGATCATTGAATATAGGCAACGCCAAGCGACCCTCATTCAAACCCCTACTCCCCCTACATAAAGGATGGCTAACACTATCTCATCACCAGAGATTCTTCATATTATTTCTCCTAAGCCAGAAACACTCCCCACTCCTCCATGGTTCTTGGATGATTTACACGAGAATTTACCCCCAAATCCCCCAAATTATCCCGTACATTTCCCCACGAAAATTTTACGCCCAGCTACCATTTCTAACCCTCAGTATCTCAATATTTGGTTTATGACGAGCGAACTATCGCAACCTCATTGCATCATCCCTCTTGCTTCTTCACCACCAGAAGATAACCACACAGTAACCGTCACTGATACCACTCTTTTAGATCCCTTGTATTCCTATCAATTCCACTGTGATGAGGACATACTCGAGGATTTAACCACCCTTGACTACCCATGGGATGCACTACACCATAGATCCCTCTTCTTGTCACAGGAAGCATTCATGCCTCCTAACCAACACCCCATTTACACATTCGAAACCAAGGATTTTATCTCGTTAGGGCATATTGACTAGTTCAACAACCCCATCCCTGCCCCTGACGCTTTTGAAGAAGGCAATATGAACAACATTTCCCCTACCCTCAAAATCGATATTTCCATCAAACATGGAGTCATCGAGGAAATCACCATTGGTACCGCATGCACTCCTGAAGAAGTCACCACCTACAAAACCCTCTTCCAAGAGTACCGAGATATTTTTGCCTGGTCATACACAAAGATGCCTGGCCTTGATCCCTCTATTGTCGAACATCGCATAGACACCTGGCCTGATATCACACCAGTTCACCAAAAACAATGACCGCTACACCCATCCAAAGCAGTGGCCATCAAAGCCAAGATCGACAAATTACGCGTGGTTGGATTCATTTACCCTATCA
Source organism: Picea mariana (assembly GCA_032191745.1). Taxonomy (NCBI): domain Eukaryota; kingdom Viridiplantae; phylum Streptophyta; class Pinopsida; order Pinales; family Pinaceae; genus Picea; species Picea mariana. The sequence continues at coordinate 81,549 of JASDQU010736598.1, forward strand.
CCTATACCTCATGGGTCTCCAACCCTGTCCCCATTAATAAGAAACGTGGCACCATCCGCGTATGCACCGACTTTCGCGATCTTAATCACGCCTGTCCCAAAGACATCTTTCCAACGCCTTTCATCGATCAAATTATTGACGACTGCACAGGCCACGAGGCTTTATCCTTCATGGACGGTTTCTCTGGCTATAATCAAATCCAAATCCACCCAGCCGATCAATACAAAACAACCTTCACCACCCCTTGGGGTACTTTTTCATATCGTGTCATGCCTTTTGGCCTAAAAAATGCTGGCGCAACTTTCCAACGGGCCATGACATACATTTTTCATGATTTGGCTCATATCATCCTCGCATACTTGGATGACTTCACAACTTGATCCAAAAAATGCACTCAACATCTTGATGATTTACAAATCATCTTCCAAAGGTGTCATCAGTACAACATCTGCTTGAACCCCCTTAAGTGCGTGTTCTGTGTCACTGCTGGGCACCTCCTAGGGTTCATCGTATCTCAAAGAGGTATTACCGTGGACCCCCTCAAAGTCCAGGCCATCACGAAAATTCCAGCCCCCAGGAATTTATGCCAACTCCAGAGCCTACAAGGAAAAACTAACTTTTTACGACGATTTGTCCCAGACTATGCCACTCGAGCACATGGTTTCCTTCGCTTATTATGCCACAATATCCCATTCCACTGGGATGAACATGCCCAAAAATCTTTCGATGAACTTAAAGTGACACTCTCCAACGCCCCTTTAATTAGTTCACCCGACTATAATCGTGACTATATCCTTTACATATCAGCCTCAGCTGTCTCAGTAGTAGGAGTTCTCGTTCAAATAGGAGATGATTATCAAGAGCATGTCATTTACTACATTAGTAAAAACCTCTCAGGGCCACCCTTTAAGTACAATCACGAAGAGAAAATAGCCCTAGCAGTCGTCCTCGCAGTCCAGAAACTGCGCCATTATATTCTACTTCTCACAACCAAAGTTGTAGCAGATTCCAACCCCATGCAATACTTGCTCAGTCGTTGACAAATTTATGGTAAGTTTTCCTGCTGGATTGTTATCCTTCAGGAGTATGATCTTGAGTTCGCAACACCCAAGAGCAAGAAATATCTCATCCTTGACAAACTCGTCACAACCTTCCCCTCTGATACTACCAGTGCCCCTGTCAATACCAATTTCCCCGATGAACATCTCTTTTACATCCCTTCAGATGATCCTTGGAACGACGATCTCCTTGTCTACCTCCAAACCCAAAAGTTCGGTAACCACCTCTCACGAGATGATCGTCAACGTATTCTCCATCAAGCCCCCCGTTATCTCCTCATTAGAGATATCTTATATCGACGAAGGGCCAACACCATACTTCGTCGATGCTTGACTATTGACGAGGATGATCGAGTCTTGAATGACTTCCACAGGGGTGCTTGCGGAGGCCACCTTTCGGGCATGTTCACTGCTCAAAAAATCATCCACGTCAGTTAATTTTGGCCTACATTATTTCATGATTGCATTCATGTCGTGAAATGATGTCATAAATTCCAGCTTTATGCTAATAAAGCATGAGCACCACCTGCTCTTCTACACCCAGTCATTACTGTAGGCCCCTTTTGTAAATAGGGCATCAACTTCATGACATGCAACCCCCCATCCAACACTGAACACAAATACATTGTCGTCGCAGTCGATTATTTCACAAAGTGGGCTGAAGCCATGCCTACCTTCAACAACACCGCTGACACCGCGGGACGCTTTTTCTTCAATCATGTCATATCCCATTTTGGCGTACCACTTCAACTAGTCTCTGATCATGCGAAACATTTCAAGAATGATATTTTCGTCGAACTCTCATCTCGATTAGGATTTTCCCACGAATTTGCCTCACCATATTACCCTCAGTCCAACAGACAGGTCGAAGTAGTTAACAAGGTCCTCAAGACCATGTTACATCACATGGTTAACAAACATAAGACCAATTGGCATCATATGTTATTTTCCGTGCTATGGGCTTACCATACGGCCGTGAAAACAACCACCGGTTTCACACCATTTCATCTAGTCCACGGCGTAGAGGCCACTCTTCCTATCGAGTGCGAAATTCCAACCTTACGCATCGCAATTGAGCTATTACCTGACACTGCTCCAATGGAGCAGTGTTTGCTGAACTTAGAGTCCTTGGATGAAGATCACCGGTCTTCATTACAGAACAATGAGGCAGCCAAAAAATGGTCAAAGGCCACCTTTGATCGCCATGTCAACCTTCACTCATTTCACGAAGGTGACCTCGTCCTTGCTTATGATATCGCTCATGATACCCTCGGTCATGGCAAATTCGAGTCACTGTGGCATGGCCCCTATATTATCCAACATTGCCTCACCAAAGGCGCATACATTATGGCTTCCCTCGAAGGCCTCTCTCTCAAAGAACCCATCAACGGGTTATACTTAAAGAAATTTTACACCTAAGCGTAGCCATTCTACATTAGGTTATTTCTTTTATAGTGTTTTTAATCTTTTTTCCATACCTCACATCTAAACTATCATTTGTCTTATTGACATATGCTTCCTCCACCGGCCTACCACATCGGTTACGCCGATGGCGCCAGCCGTTGGACATAGAATCTCGCTTCGGCTGCTTGGGCCCTTTATTCCCCCTCACATGAACTGCTCCACTCCAGTGGCATATGTTTAGGTTCTGTGACCAAAAACCAAGCTGAGTACACTGTCGTCATTAGTCTCCTCGCCGATGCCAGCTATCATCATATTCATCACCTTAGCGTCTTACTTGACTCACAACTGGTCGTCTTCCAGCTCAACAATGTATACCATGTCTACGATCCTTGCCTCTTTCGCAAATACCTGCAAGTTAGAATTTTATCTCGACATTTTGATTTCATTACATTTACACATATTCCAAGACAATTTAATCAAATTATAGATAACCTGGCTAACATTGTTCTAGATTGGCATATATCACATAAAGACACCTTTACACACACATAAACCATCAAAAGTCTGTCATAACATATAGATTAGACATCATACACAACATTAAAAAAATTCTCACACACATGTGAACATCACAAAGACCCAAAATGTATATCCATATATATATATATAAATGTCGGTCAAAAGTGCCATCAAAATGTTTACATACACATAGAATACATCATATACAAAATCCGCAGGCTAGTGAAGCACCTCGATACAAAACTGGTGTGACTACACCAACATGGGCTCACCAGCCTATATATAATATATAAAAATACATAGAAAGACACTCATGGTGCGTCTAGAGCACCACCTCCTGGCCCTCCCTCAGGCGGTGGTGCCCCACCCACTATCGGTCCCTCCAGACCTGGAGGTAACCGCCCGGTCATCGTAGCACCTGCTACTGCTTCTCGCTGAACCACGGTCTGCCACATCAGTGAAACCCCCACACACTGCTCCAGGACGCCCTCATCCTAGATGCACAACCACATGCCCTTAGGCACACCTTGTAGTACCACTTCCAAGCGATGGCGAATATCCTCAAACTCTCCCCCGACCTCAGCTGGAGGAGCATGCGATGGATTTGCACTAGGGTCATAAAAACGATTTCTCCTAGCCGCTCTCTCCTCACTAACTGGTCTCGCCTCAGTGTCCTTGTGTTTCCATCTCTCCCCCACCCGCGGCTCCCCCCACGGAGGCCTCACCAGCCCCTGACGAGCCGACACTCTCACCAACTCAACCTCATGCCCGCGAGGTCCCACATCTGCACATACAAACAAACAAAGGAGAGCATCAACATCCATCTATAATTAATACATAGGTCATACTATCTCACATATCAAACAAATCACAAACATACCTCGGTGGTCAAACACCTCTCCTGGAGGTAACACCATATCCGGATAACCCCGGAAGTCAACCCCACAGTATGGATATCATAGTATGATCTGCGGCATCTGCCGCCACACCTGTGCAGCCTCGACCATGAAAAAATGGCCACCCTCACCACCACTGTGGAGAATCAAAATCCGCGACCACCTCTTTAGTCACGGCTCTCGTGCACCAGGTACGCCCAATAAAACTCTAGGGCACAACATCGACACCCTCTCCAAGAACCATGCCACCAATATTTACCCAAAGGCAAAGTCCCCTGAGTCCGCAACCCAACACCTGTCGAGCTGCCCTACCATCTTGGCATGCAACATCAATCCCCAGGAAAAGTGCTCTCCCGCCAATTCCCTCCCCATAATCCTCAGCTGACCACCACTGATCCGCTGAGTAGTAAGGGACCCATAAACCCTCACAACCATCGTTGCTGCACAGTGGTGAACCAAAGCATCCATTGCCCCGATACTCACTACTGAGCCTCACATAAATTCACCTCTCGAACAATACCTCCGGCCCAAGGTAGCCAACTGCCCATCCCCAGGTAGTACTGGCTCCGCCGGTAGGGGCGTTCCCCAAAAAGGGAACCTAGTCAGAAAGTACACATCCTCCACCGCAGTGAAGGCTAGCTGCTCACCTCGCACCATTAAACAATGAATATCTAGACTGCACATCTAGATCAAGAACTGTAGAAGGTACTCCTGGGCCCGGATCAAGGGGCACTCAAAAAAATTCAGCAGCCCACAAGCTGCCAAAGTGGCACGAACCGTCGACTCCTAAATAGTGACGGCCTCCCTAAACTGTGACCAGTCCCTCTCTCACTAGTGAACCAACATCGTCCCAAGTGATCACTGTTGCACCTCCTTCGTCACCTTAGTGAGAAAAATGGAGGTGCTTGCAATCTCAGTTGGGTCTGCTGAGCAGGACAACTGTAAAGGAAAGAGTTAGAGAAAGAAATAAAAACTACAACTAAGAAATAAACTAAGAAATGCAATAAGAATTAAATTCATGAGCATAGGGACATAGAAAAAAAAAGAAGCATAAGACCCATGTCACCAATGTTGAGGCTGATCTATTAGTGAAAACAAAGCACCAAGAAGAAAGGGGACTATGAGTCCCTTCTTCCTCCAAGGGAGGGCTCTTGGACCCCCACTAGCAAGCTCTTCTTACAACAAAAAGAAAAATGGAAAGTGATGAAAGAACTCTTTACAAATCCACTCAATGAGTGAGATGGATTACACAATGCAATGGTGCAAATATGCTCTTGACAAGGATGAAGTCCTTAAGAGAATAGAGGCAGCATAACATTACTTTGAATTCCTTGAAGAAATGAGGTGCATCCATGGCTTTTTATAGCATTCATTTGGGTTATTGTTTAACTACTTTGTAGTGTGAAAAGAGGCCAATTAGGGAATTCCTAGGTCTTTGACCAGCTCACCAGTCGGATCCAGTCCATATTTGAGGGTTAAATTGGCTTGGGAGCTGAACCATAAATGGGTGGGAGGCCAACCACTTCCATAAATGCGTCGTTTAGCAGGTGCATGGATTTTTGCGCTAACAGTCGCGCATCGTGCGCCTGTCCGCTCTTTCTACGTTCCTGTTACGCGCATGCGAGCGCTTGCCCAATGTCTTCATAGCGCCCTTCAATTTTTCACTACTTTGTATAGTTTCTGACCCTTTTATGAATGTTTTGGTATTAATTCAGGTCCATGGATGACTTCAGTGCTGTTTGACGATGCTGAGTTCTTGTAACCATGTGCGGATGAAATTTCAGTGATAACAGATGTCCCCTGATGGATGAGGTTAGGAGCATACGTATAGTCGAAATCCATCAATGTTTCTTCTACTGAGAATGTTGGTGTAAGAGAGAGCAATAGTGGGGTCATCCAGAGTGATTCGTTGGAGGGAAAAAGGAACCAGTAGGACCCGACCTTCCATGAGGTGTGTAAAATAGTAAACTGTGTACAAACGGGGCGGGCATGCCCCATGCTCGTGTTATGTAACTCCAAAAAAGATGATGGAAGTGTTGGTGTAGACAACTGTAGCACCCTCGGGGGTGGTCGAAAATAAGGGCAGAAGACAATTCTACAAATGAATATAATCTGAATAGTAGGCAGTGATTGCGGTAATAAGTATCATCGATTATGTGGGCATTGATAGCCCAACTAATTTCAGAGGTCTTCGGCAAATGAACGAACTAACTGCAATAGTCGCAAAGTAAGACCCACCGTAACATGAGAAAGTGTTGGCGTCAAATGTTTATGGGGGTCAACGACAGCAGGGAACAATGGTGTTTCACCCTGTGCCGTCCGAGATCTCTCATTGAGTGGATAATGAGAATCAAGATACTGTCACCCTTCTGGAAAACTGTGTTGATGTTGACAAAAAAGGGGAACGCGACTTCCAGAAGCAAAGGACTTCGTGAAATCTACTAGGTGAGGTGAGGAAGTGGAGGAGGTACATGGACGAAGTCAAGATGTTGGAAGACTCAAGATTTCCCTTGGTTGGAGTTTGTGGGAGATAAAAAGTGGCCGCAACCGTTCAACGAGGTCGAGTGTCAGGGGGACGACAAGACCGGGGATAAGTTGTGCCAGAGGCGGGACAAGGTGAACAAATTCAAAGAGTAGAGGTAAGTGGCCTATGGGGTACTCTGAAGATATGGACGATGCCGACAAGGGTAGATGGTAAGTGTTGCCCCAACCAAGGGTGACATGGGTTGCGTGTTGCCAAAATAGGGAAAAAAGGTCGCCAGACGTGATGACAAAAAGGTAATGTAACGACTGGAAATAAAGGTGTTTGTACAATAAAATAAAGAATATTATTGGGAAAAGTGTACAAATACAGGAACGGGTGTCCGAGTGTAACATGGTTAGCCCAGGTAGGGTGAAATGTGCTCAGAGAACTGGTGGAGGGTGGGGCCCCCATGGGTGGGTTCCTATATGAGGTAAATGAAATGAAGGGAAATTTGTAGGTGGGCAAACTGATTGTGGATGAATCGGAAGGCTCATGATACTGTGGAGGTGCAGTAAAAAATAGAACCATGAAGAAATAATCTAGGAGTCCGTTAGGGAAAGCTAGAAAAATGAGGAGAAGGAGTATGTGGCTGATTCACGACATGATGTAAGACTATCGGGACTCCCATCCCTAAAGGGTTTTGGGAAAAACAACATGAGTGTCAGAAGTGCCAAAAGGTGCTATGAATGGGACAACTCATGTGGGTAAGAATGCTACCAGATGACAGTACCGAGGATGCAAATGGGGGTATGGGTACTGCAGAGCCGGGAAAGGGGGTCCTAGAGGCAAATGTCAAAGGGTGTGACTGGAAGTGTAAGTTCAATACAGAGGGAAAGACTACATGCCAGTGCTGAGTATATACCTGAAGGGTTTGTGCCAATGTATGTTAATCAAGTACCTGCACACATGAAAACCAAATACCCGACGTGAACAATATTTGAAGAGAATTGAAGATATGAGCATGTATTTGATAAGTGTAAATATGTGCATGTGTACCTGACCAGGGTATGAAAAATGGCACCCCGAGGGCCCAGAATGAAAATAGGCCCAGGGACTGCTGTGATGTAGATGACGGGATGCTGATCCTGTGGCTGAAGATGGATCGAGAAATGGACACTGTGGGCTCCCGGAATGATGAGTGGAAGTTTGAAAAAAAGGCCTATATATAGCTGTAGGGCCCACATTGCCACCTCATTTGTACTTGCTGCTATAGTGATTGGACGAGAAGCATTTAGAGGAGATTGTGAGATTCGGGGAGGATGGGGCATCCGATTGACGATCTGCGAGTATCAGGTTAGTGGTCTGATCATCCTGCATAGATTTAGGATTTCATTTTTTGGGCAGGGGTTGTACGGAGGGTCGTACAGGGGTAGACCACCACCGCCTAGGGTAGGTAGTGGTGGGCCGCCACTGCCTGAGGGAGGAGCAGGCGGTGGCGCGCTAGAGGCACCGTGAGTGGTGCTTGATGTATTGGATGTATATCTATTTTTTTGTATATAGGCTGGTGAGCCCACTTTGTACCGAGGTGCTGTATTGGCCTGCAGATACATGTATTTTTTGTATGTAAACATTCGGATGGTACTGTAGACCTGTTGATATATACATGAGTATACGTGTTTTGAGATCTAAGTGGTTTTTACATGTTTTTGGTTAATGGTTTGATGATGTCTATTCTATATATATGCTGTGACAGGTTTTTTGCTATGTTTATGTATGTGTAGAGGTAGCTTGATGTGATATATGCCAATCTAAAACTATGTTAGATATGTGATCTATTATTTGATTCAATTGTCTTTGAATATGTGTAAATGTAATGGAATCAAAATGTCGAGATAAAAGCCTAACCTGTAGGTATTTGCGAAAGAGGCAAGGATCGTGTACGCGGTACACATTGTTGAGTTGGAGAACGACTAGTTGAGAGTCGAGGAAGACGCTAAGGTGACGAATACCATGATGCTGGGCGTCGTCCAGGAGGCCAATGACAATAGTATATTCAACTTGGTTGTTGGTCGTTGAACCCAAACATATGCCGCTCGAATGGAGCATTTCATGTGAGGGGGTGTAGAGAGCCCAAGCGACCGAAGCGAGATTTTGCATCCAACGACTGGCGTCATTGGCGTAGCCGATGTGGTAGGCTGGTGGTTGAGGCATCTGTCAAGAGCACAAATGATAGTTTAGATGTGAGGGATGGAGAACAAAAATTAAAAACACTAAAAAAAGAAAATAACCTAAAGTAGAATGACTACTTTTAAGCATAGAATTTCTTTAAGTATAACCCGTTGACGAGTTCTTTGAGAGAGAGGCCTTCAAGAGAGGCCAGAATATATGCGCCTTTGGTGAGGCAATGTTGAATGATGTATGGGCCATGCCAGAGTGACTCGAATTTTCCATGGCCAAAGGTATCATGAGCGATATCATAGGTAAGGATGAGGTCACCTTCGCGAAATGAGCGAAGGTTGACATGTCGATCAAAGGCAGCCTTTGATCATTTTTTAGCTGCCTCATTGTTCTGTAATGAAGACCGACGATCTTCATCCAGAGACTCTAAGTTCAACAAGTGATGCTCCATTGGAGCAGTGTCGGGTAATAGCTCAATTGTGGTGCGTAAGGTAGGAATTTCGCACTCGATGGGAAGAGAAGCCTCAACTCCATGGACCAGATGAAATGGTGTGAAACCAGTAGCGGTTTTCACCGCTTCATGGTAAGCCCATAGCGTGGAAAACAACATATGATGCCAATTTGTCTTATGTTTATTAACCATGCACTGTAACTTGAGAACCTTGTTAACGGCTTCGACCTGTCCGTTAGATTGAGAGTAATATGGTGAGGCAAACTCGTGAGAGAATCCTAACCAAGATGAGAGTTCGACAAAGATCTCATTCTCGAAGTGCTTCCCGTGGTCTGAAACAAGTTGGAGTGGGATGCCAAATCGAGAGATGACGTGGTTAAAGAAAAAACGCGCTGCAGTGTCAGCGATTTTGTTGAAGGTGGGCATAGCTTCTGCCCATTTGGTGAAGTAATCCATGGCGACAACAATGTATTTGTGACAATTGCTGGAGGGGGGATTACAAGTCATGAAGTCGATGCCCCATTTACAAAAAGGGTCGGCAGTGATGATTGGATGAAGGAGAGCAGGTGGCGCTTGGGCTTTGTTGGCGTAGAGCTGACATTGCTCACATCGTTTCATGGCATGAATGCAATCATGAAACAAGGTAGGCCAAAAGTAACCTTCTCGGATAATATTTTGAGCAGTGGATATGCCTGAAATATGGCCCCCACATGCGCCGCTGTGGCAGTCGTTTAAGACTCTATCGGCCTCGTCAATGGTCAGGCATCGATGAAGGATGGTGTCGACTCCCCACCGGTATAGGAGTTCTCTGATGAGGAGGTAGCGGGCGGCCTGATGGAGAATACGATGACGATCATCGTGTGAAAGGTGGTTACCGAACTTTTGAGTTTTGAGATAGACGAGAAGGTCACCGTACCAAGGATCCTCCGAAGAGATGTAAAAGAGGTGTTCGTCAGGAAAGTCGGTGTTGACAGGGGCACTGGTGGTGTCAGAGGGAAGGGATGTAACAAGTTCGGTGAGAACAAGGGCCTTCTTACTCTTAGGTGTTGAGAACTCGAGATCATACTCCTGAAGGATAACGATCCATCGAGAAAATTTTCCGTTAACTTGCCGACGACTAAGTAGGTACTGCATAGGATTGGAATCTGCGACGACTTTTGTTGTGCGAAGCAGAATGTAGTGGCGTAGTTTCTGGACTACGAGGACGACGGCGAGAGCAAGTTTCTCTTCGTGTTTATACTTAAAGGGTGGCCTGGAGAGGTTTTTACTAACGTAATAAATGACATGTTCGTGATTGTCGTCACCTAGCTGAACGAGGACGCCTGCTACTGATACAACTGATGCTGATATGTAGAGGATATAGTCATGATTGTAGTCAGGTGCACTGATCAAAGGGGCATTTGAGAGCACCTCTTTAAGGTCATCAAAGTATTGTTGGGCATGTTCATCCCAGTGAAATGGGATGTCGTGACATAGTAATCAAAGGAAACCATGTGCGCGAATGGCGTAGTCAGGAACAAAGTGGCGTAGGAAGTTGGCCTTGCCCTGTAGGCTCTGGAGTTGCCGTAAATTCCGAGGAGGGGGGATTTTGGTGATAGCTTGGACTTTGAGGGGGTCCATGGTGATACCACTTTGGGAAATGATAAAACCAAGGAGGCTCCCTGCGGTGACACAAAAAACACACTTGAGGGGATTCGAGCAGATGTTATACTGACGACACCGTTGGAAGATGATTCGTAGGTCATCGAGATGTTGGGTGCATTTATTGGATCGGGCTGTGAGGTCGTCCAAGTATGCGAGGATGATGTGAGCCAGATCGTGAAAGATAAAGGTCATAGTCCGTTGGAAATTTGCGCCGACATTCTTTAAGACAAAAGGCATGACACGATAAGCAAAAGCACCCCAAGGGGTAGTGAATGCAGTTTTGTATTGGTCAGCTGGGTGAATTTGAATTTGATTATACCCAGAGAAGTCATCCATGAAAGAGAGAGCTTCGTGTCTGGCACATTCGTCGATGATTTGATCGATAAAGGGTGTTGGAAAGTTGTCTTTGGGACATGCGTGATTGAGATCGCGAAAGTCTGTGCAGACGGGGATAGTGCCCTGTTTTTTGTTGACGAGTACAGGGTTGGAAACCCATGAGGTGTAGGCAATGGGGTATATGAACCTAGCAGCATGTAACTTGTCAATCTCAGCTTTGATGGCCACTGCTTTGGAAGGGTGTAGCGAACGTTGTTTTTGACGAACGGGTGTAATGTTGGGCCAGGTGTCGATGCAATGTTCGACGATAGAAGGATCGAGGCCAGGAATTTCCTTGTATGACCAGGCAAAAATGTCTCGATATTCCTGGAAAAGAGCTTTGTAGGTGGTGATTTCTTGAGGAGTGCAAGCAGCGCCAATGATGATTTCCTCGACTATGCCATTGTTTATGGAAATGTCGATTTTAATGGTCGGGGAAATGTTGGCCATGTTGCCTTCTTCAAAGGCATCAGGGGCCGGGATGGGGTTGTTGAACCAATCGATAGACCCTGATGTGATAAAATCTTTGGTTTCGACTGTGTATATGGGGTGTTGGTTAGGAGGCATGGATGCTCCTGGTGGAAAGAAGAGTGCGCAGTGGTGTAGTGCGTCCCATGGGTAGTCAGGGTGGTTTATCTCTTCAAGTATTTCCTCGTCATAATGAAAGTGACGGGAATACAAGGAGTCGTGAAGAGTGATATCAGTTATGGTTGATGTATGGATGCCCCCTGGTGGTGAAGAAGTAGGTGTAAAGATAGAAGGAACGGACGATGGTTCGCTCGACATAAACTAGATATTGAAGTACTGAGGAGTACCCGTGGTAGTTGGGTGTAATGTTTCCGATAGGGAATGAGCAGGAGAGTTGGGGGGGTTGGGGATTGAATCCTCAGATACGTCCTCTAAGAACCATGGGGGCGTTGGAAGAGCCTCGGGTTTGGGGGAAACAACATGAAGAGCGGCTAGTGAGAGAAGATCTATTATCGACTCAGTGGGTCATTGAAGAAGCGTCAATTGGCGCATCCTGTATTCAATGATCATAGGACACTGGTATGTAAAATGATATAATGACTTGCATAGAGAGCAAGGGCATCTCATACGTTCGTTGACTGAAGTGGTGACGTAACGGATGTCAGTGATGTTTGTTGAGGAGGATGTAGCAGGACTGGGGTTGTTCTGGAAGTTCTGGCGTACTGCGGCTATTGTATGCCGAAAGCATGGCAGTGCCGAGCAATGGTGGGTATAATGGCCATATTCGAAACATATAGTGTGCAAGAGAATTTGGTGCGCAACCCTTTGCTACTTGACTGAGGGGTGGTAGCGGCAGTACTGGTTATAGTGGCGAGTGTTGAGGGAGTCGGATGGAGTGGGATCAGATTCCGTAACTTTGGTAAGGATGGGCAATGGTTGGTTTGATATCCATCTTTCTCACAAAGTGCACAAGGGGGTTGAACACACGGAGGAAGAGGAGTTGTGGGTTCCTTCTTCTTTCGTCTGCCCCCAACTGTGGGGGGGGTTGTGAGGGGGGTTTTAGTGGGTATGGTGGGAGTAAGTATGGGAATCGTCATTGAGATTCCTTCTGTTTGGGGAAGGGATGGTCAAGGGACCATCTCTGGTGGATGTAAATACCAAACGGGAATTGCTAACACCATGTTGGGGAGGGTAAGCGTTGTTGCTACTTGGAAAGCTTTGATGCCTAGGGGAGGGTAAAAGAAAGGGATTTGAGTGATGGCTTGGGGAACTATCTCCAAGGCTGGGATGTGTCCTTGAGGAGAAATAGATTCATGGACTGTTGAGGTCGACGAGTTCACAGGAGGCTCATGAGGAGGGGGTTTTGCGACAATTGGGACGTCAGGAATGACTGAAGCCTCCTGAGGAGGAAGAGTATCCTCTATGTGAGTTCCGTTAGATGTTATGACGCATACCTGATTGGAAGGATGAATGAGTGGTGGTGCTCCATGGTAAGTTCCTAACAATGAGGGGTCTTTGAAAATTCCAGGACCCATCTCTACGAGGGGATATGTGTCGTGGTTGGTCTGGATGAGAGGAAGAATGTTATCGAGGTTGGCAGATGGGTTAGGTTCGTAGTGGGAAACCTGGTCAATGGTAACGATCTTCCCATTGTGGGGGAACATCATTGTGTGAAAGACGGAAGAGGCAAATGCCTTCATAGCGTACATGTAGCTATGACCAAAGAGGATGTTATAATTGAGTAGGGTGTCGATAACTTCGATGTCAATAAGAATGGTTTTTCCCCCAAGTTCTACAGGGACATTTTGGAAGAGCCCTTCCGGAGATGATGGTCGTCCATCATAAGCTCGTAAGGTGATGGCAGAGGGTATGAGTTTAGGGGAACCAAGTTTCTGCCATACTGATTTAGACATAATGCATGTAGATTCACCTTCATCGATGATGCACCGATGAACTGTGATGTTCTGTATTTTTACTGGTATTTGGAAAGCGATCAAGGCGGGAAGGCGAGGTTCACCGCTGTCAAGATCGAACGTAATGAGTCGAGTATCGGCTGGGTCGACTGCCCCCAAGGCAGAAAGTAATGATTTTCGTTGAGTGGGGCAAGTCTGGAGAACCTCCAAGACTGACATGGCAGCTGGGGATTGGGCTAAGTCATCGACCAAACTATAGTTATGAGCTGCCCTAGCCTGTGGGTTGTGGACTTTCCTGCACAATGGGATGCGAGGGATGCGAAGATGTGGTTCAGTGTTAGGGCGAGGGATCACTAACAGGGGTCCTGTTGGTGTGGGGTTTGTCTCTATAGGGATGGGCGGAGACTCGGCGGGTGTATGATACTGACGATTACGTGTTTGCAGAAGGATTTCTTCCTCACTAGTGAGGAGGATAGTGCAATCTGCTGGGTTGTTCGGATTAAGGTACTGTCCCACCTAAGGTGGGGGAGGCTGCATATCCTATTGGGTGTTTATCACACTTTGGTGTGGAATAGGATTTTACAGCATGGCAGGGGGGGTTGTTGCACATATTGTTGTTGTGCTTGCTGAGGAGCAGGCGGTGCTGAATGTTGGGGTAGACTGCCATAATCTTTCAACCATTTGAAATCAACGATTTGGGGGCAATGATGAGTGTAATGGCTGAACTCACCACAAAGGGCATAAGGGAAGTTGGTTTTAACATTGTTGTTGTTTCTCCCTTGACGTTTATTATTGCCCCCCTGGGGGTTTTGATTCCCCTGGTTCTGGTTTCCCCCAGTAGGTTGGTTCTGTTGGGGTGGATTCCCACCTTGACCTGAGTTGTTGTTGTTCCTGTTTCATCCTTTCTTTTTGGCATTGTTCGACGGATGTGGCGGATTGGTCGTATTCAGTTGTTCAAAATTTTGATATTGTTGAACGAGAGAAGGTTGAACAAGATTCACCCCAGCATGAGGATGTGGGGGAGCCATGGGTTGTGGTGGACCAGGAAATGGGAAGTATGGATTTTGTGTCAGTAATGGGCCATAAGGTACATAGGAAGGCATGGTGTTTTCACTAGTACTATAGGATGAGGTAGAGGGGGTACCAGAACTCGTTGGAATAGGTGGATGTATGGGGGGTGCTGGTGGTGGTCCACTAATGGGTGGTGGTATAGCAACTGGGTATGGTTGTTGATAAGGTGGTGGGGGGTAATAAGGAGTGCCCCTGTATGCCGATGAGTATTGAGGTGTTCCATACATCGGTGGTTGTTGGGGTTGTGGACCGTGATGAGTGGTGGTACCAATCAGTCCGTCTGCTGAGTGAGACATCCCAATTTTGTCTTGGCCAAATGGCATAGGTTTTGGAAGATCAGGAAGTACCGTGTATAAGTACCCTGACTGTGAATAGATGAGGTCATATTGTTGAGCTTTACTGATGGCTTCCTCTTCTGATTGAGGGAAAGTGGAAGCTACATCCTTACCAAGGAGAGAGACAAGTGATCGACGAAACCAATCAAGACATTGTTGCTTAGTGGTTTCCGCTTTGCATAAACTACGTCGCCTACACCACTCGTGAATGTGATCAGCGATATGTGTGGCTGAGGTTTGTTTGAAGTTAGATAGTAGTTCAAGACCATTGTCGTGGCGTATTGGTAACTGGAAGAAAGTCAAGAAGGCTTTGGCCAAGGAATCGAAAGTCGTATGGGACCCAGACTTCTCATCTACATACCATTTGGCTGATGGGCCAGTAAGTGTGCATTGAAATAAGCGTAATTTAATGGAATCATCCATGATACTATTGGAAGAGCACCATAGGTGAAAGGTCATGACATGGTTGGCAGGGTCATCCCCTGCCTTTCCTTCAAACTTGGGTATGTCTGAAGGTAGTTTGGTGGGCATTTCAGGCCAAGTGGGGTCATGCAATATTGGATCATTGGTAAGTTTGGTTAGATCCGGTATGTTAAGAGAGGCCAAATATGGCATCAAGAGTGTTGGTGGAGGAGCAGTTCCTGCCATGGTGTGAGTGTGTTGTGAACCTAACCCTTGAGGGGGGCTAGGTGGGTTGGTACTTCCCCCTTGAGAGGAAGTTGGTCCCTCACTTCCGTGTAAAGGAGAGCAAGTGGACGGATGACCTTGGGAAGTGGACCCAAGTAATGTAGAACCAAGCGAAGCTGATCCTAAAATAGTAGCACTCACAGGAGTGTGTGAAGGTAGTGCCGATGAGTGGGAAAAACTAGACACTCCCCCTAAGATAGGAGGGAGGTTGAGCAAGCGCCGTGAATGACGGGGGTTCTGTAGGTCCCCTATGATGTCCAACTAGCTATGTGAATGTGTGCAAATAGTGGTGAGAGTGCTATAGAAAGAAGAGCCTTTGTGTCGAGTGTTACACAATATATATATTCAAATCAAATTGTAATCAGATGTGCATCATACATAAAATGTTTTTTGAAAAAAGAAGCATATATATGGGTAAATGGTTTATGTCCACGTGGGGAATCAAAAGAAAACAAATGCTCGTGTCCTAGAAGATGTAATGTCCTGCCTCTCAAATAGCACTGGACCTTCCAATAGCACTCAACAGTGGGGTCTGAAGTCACTGAAAGAGAAACTAGTGAAGGATGAAATAATTGGTTATAATGAGGGGTAAAGCGGGCATATCCCAAAAGAGCTGGCGATACTTCCCAATAGCCACACAAAATCCAATCAAGGTGCAACTGCAGCCCACAATTGCCACTTGGGTAGATGTCCTAAATTTGGTTACTAGGTACCTCGGTCAAAGTGCGACATTTAGATTTTTGGCCTAAGAAATGGGTCATGGGCTGGATCCCGTCCAAGAGGTGGGTGCCTCAAGGGGGGACGCATAGAACAACCGGACCTCAGCGTTCAACCCTTCATGGGTATCTCCCTGCCTTATGGTAATTGGAACACTTGACTTGGGGGATTTTTAGTTCCCTATTCGACAACTTCTATTGTTTTGAAAATGAGAGAACCAGATAACGGGGAGTTATTTGGATGCCTATCCCCGAAATCCTACCTAGACTAAAAAAATTCTTTTGGAACCTCCTGTGGAGGAAAACTTAGTGAGTTTTTAGAAAGATTTTAGATGAAGTTGTTTTGAGAGGATGGGGGTGTGAACCACCCTCGTTAAATTAAAATGGGAGTGGATAGTTTTGTCGAGAAAAGGGTGGGGTGTTTTCAGAATCCTTTTGGAGGAAACTTACTTTGACCTCCATGTTTCAAGAAGAAGCTATGTGAGTGCTAAGTAAATTTTGTGTGTGAGTGAAAGTGTGTTGATTTTTAGTGAATTAGATGTCACCTTGCTGCATGTGGACTTCGCTTGGTCCTTACAAGTGTTGATTACCTAATTAACTAAGTTTCTTTGGTACAACCTTGTGTAATTAAAAACTCCTAGGAAGCTAGCATGTGGACATGTGGGTCCGTTACTATCCTTTAACTCCCTATTGTAATGTAATCTAAGAAAATATTGAAAACTATCCTATATTGAACATGTGGGCATGTATGGGCCCGTTACAAAAACTTTAAACTCTCCTAGTGTTTTGATCTAAGAAAGTAAATTTCAAGCACTATCCTATCTTTGTAGCATGTGGGCATGTATGGGCCCATTACAATATTAAGATGTGTTTGAAAAAAGAAAACTAAGAGGGGTCCCAAGAAGGGCCTTTGTCCTCTACCTAAAGGTTTTAAACTTTGTTAAGGGAGATGAAATTGTTTCACAATCTTTTTCTGATTCTCAAGGTCGCTTGGAGGCGCGAGAGAAGAGCATACTAAGCGATTGTTACGCGACTTCTAGTCCCAATGTAAGTTAGATGTGATTAAAAATGATTTCCAACTTATATTATGAGTCACAACAAGCCATCCATGTGGAAAAAAACAAAGAAGGGAAATTGATTTTAACCTCCTAAGTGCCTATGTGTTTTTGGACTCACCCCTTTATATTATGAGGGGAATAAGTGTGGTGCAGCTTTAAAACATGCTTGAAATCTTTTTTAAGAAGGAAAATGGCCTTATCCACATCTCAACAACTTTACAATGAGAATTTTTGAACAAATGCACGGGTCCTAATGGATACAAAGGCGCACAGAGCGTGGGCGCGCGAACAAAGATAAGTCCGAAAGCGCACGTGCACAGAGAAACACTGTCACTTAAGCGCATGCATGCACGATGAGCATCTGTGGGGTAAAATACCCGCGCACAGGTGACAAGTGGGCGAGAAAGAAAAATCCGGGTGGATTTCTCTCAATTCTCCTTGGAATTGGATGATTGGCAGGTCGGCTTAGGCCGGTTGGTGCACCTGCAAGTTAAACAAACTAAAAGAAGAGAAATAAAAACCCAATTGGGGGAGGAAATTGATACCTATTCCCTAGTGGAGTTGCCAATCTGTTGCGGCTCCTTCGTCACCTTAGTGAGCAAAATGGAGGTGCTTGCAAGCTCAGTTGGGTCTGCTGAGCAGGACAGCTGTAAAGGAAAGAGTTAGAGAAAGAAATAAAAACTACAACTAAGAAATAAAATAAGAAATACAATAAGAATTAAATTCATGAGCATAGGGACATAGAAACAAAAAGAAGCATAAGACCCATGTCACAAATGTTGAGGTTGATCTATTAGTGAAAACAAAGCACCAAGAAGAAAGGGGACTATGAGTCCCTTCTTCCTCCAAGGGAGGGCTCTTGGACCCCCACTAGCAAGCTCTTCTTACAACAAAAAGAAAAATGGAAAGTGATGAAAGAACTCTTTACAAATCCACTCAATGAGTGAGATGGATTACACAATGCAATGGTGCAAATATGCTCTTGACAAGGATGAAGTCCTCAAGAGAATAGAGGCAGCATAACATTACTTTGAATTTCTTGAAGAAATGAGGTGCATCCATGGCTTTTTATAGCATTCATTTGGGTTATTTTTTAACTGCTTTGTAGTGTGAAAAGAGGCCAATTAGGGCATTCCTAGGTCTTTGACCAGCCCACCAGTCGGATCCAGTCCAGATTTGAGGGTCAAATCGGCTTGGGCGCTGAACCATAAGTGGGTGGGAGGCCGACCACTTCCATAAATGTGCTGTTTAGCAGGTGCACACCTTTTTGCACTAACAGTCACGCATCCTGCGCCTGTGTGCGCTTTCTACGTTCCTGTTACGCGCATGCACGTGCGCGCCCAATGTCTTCATAGCGCCATTCAATTTTTCACTACTTTGTATAGTTTCTGACCCTTTTATGAATGTTTTGGTATTAATTCAGGTCCATGGATGACTTCATTGCTGTTTGACGATGTTGATTTCTTGTAACCATGTGCGGACGAAATTTCAGTGATAACATATGCCCCCTGATGGATGAGTTTAGGAGCATACGTATAGCCGAAATCCATCAATGTTTCTTCTACTGAGAATGTTGGTGTAAGAGAGAGCGATAGTGGGGTCGTCCAGAGCGATCCGTTGGAGAGAAAAAGGAACCGGTAGGACCCGACCTTCCATGAGGTGTGTAAAATAGTAAACTGTGTACAAACGAGGTGGGCATGCCCCATGCTCATGTTATGTAACTCCAAAAAAGATGACGGAAGTGTTGGTGTAGACAACTGCAGCACCCTTGGGGGCGATCGAAAATAAGGGCATAAGACAATTCTTCAAATGAATATACTTTGAATAGTAGGTAGTGATTGCGGTAATAAGTATCATCGATTATGTGGGCATTGATAGCCCAGCTAATTTCAGAGGTCTTCGAAAAATGAATGAACTAACTGCAATAGTCGCAAAAGTAAGACCCACCGTAACATGAGAAAGTGTTGGCGTTGAATGTTTATGGGGGTCAACGACAGCAGGGAGCAATGGTGTTTCACCCTGTGCCGTCCGAGATCTCTCATTGAGTGGATAATGAGAATCAAGATACTGTCGCCCTTCTAGAAAACTGTGCTAATGTCGACAAAAAGAGGAACGCGACTTCCAGAAGAAAAGGACTTCGTGAAATCTACTAGGTGAGGTGAGGAAGTGGAGGAGGTACATGGACGAAGTCAAGATGTTGGAAGACTCAAGACTGCCCTTGGTTGGAGTTTGTGGGAGATAAAAAGTGGCCACAACCGTTCAACAAGGTTGAGTGTCAGGGGGACGACAAGACCGGGGATAAGTTGTGCCAGAGGCGGGACAAGGTGAACAAATTCAGAGAGCAGAGGTAAGTGGCCTATGGGGTACTCTGAAGATATGGACGATGCCGACAAGGGTAGATGGTAAGTGTTGCCCCAACCAAGGGTGACATGGGTTGCGTGTTGCCAAAATAGGGAAAAAAGGTCGCCAGAGGTGACGACAAAAAGGTAATGTAACGACTAGAAATAAAGGCGTTTGTACAATAAAATAAAGAATATTGTTGGGAAAAGTGTACAAATACAGGAACGGGTGCCCCAGTGTAACATGGTTAGCCCAGGTAGGGTGCAATGTGCTCGGAGAACTGGTGGAGGGTGGGGGTCCCATGGGTGGGTTTCTGTATGAGGTAAATGAAATGAAGGGAAATTTGAAGGTGGGCAAACTGATTGTGGATGAAATGGAAGGCTCATGATACTATGGAGGTGCAGTAAAAAATAGAACCATGAAGAAATAATCTGGGAGTCCGTTAGGGAAAGCTAGCAAAATGAGGAGAAGGAGTATGTGGCTGATTCGTGACATGATGTAAGACTATCGGGACTCCCATCTCTAAAGGGTTTTGGGAAAAACAACATGAGTGTCAGAAGTGCCAAAAGGTGATATGAATGGGACAACTCATGTGGGTAAGAATGCTACCGGATGACAGTACCGAGGATGCAAATGGAGGTATGGGTACTGCAGAGCCGGGAAAGGGGGTCCTAGAGGAAAATGTCAGAGGATTTGACTGGAAGTGTAAGTGCAATACAGAGGGAAAGACTACATGCCAGTGCTGAGTATATACCTGAAGGGGTTGTGCCGATGTATGTTGATCAAGTACCTACACACATGAAAACCAAATACCCGACGTGAACAATATCTGAAGAGAATCGAAGATATGAGCATGTATTTGATAAGTGTAAATATGCGCATGCGTACCTGACCAGGGTATGAAAAATGGCGCCCTGGGGGCCCAGGATGAAAATAGGCCCAGGGACTGCTGTGATGTAGATGACGGGATGCTAATCCTGTGGCTTAAGACGGATCGAGAAATGGACACCGTGGGCTCCCAGAATGATGAGTGGAAGTTTGGAAAAAAGGCCTATATATAGTTGTAGGGCCCACATTGCCACCTCATTTGTACTTGCTGCTATAGTGATTGGATGAGAAGAATTCAGAGGAGATCGTGAGATTCGGGGAGGACGAGGCATCCGATTGACGATCTGTGAGTATCAGGTTAGTGGTCTGATCATCCTGCATAGATTTAGGATTTCAGTTTTTGGGCAGGGGTTGTACGGAGGGTTGTACAGGGGTAGACCACCACCACCTGGGGTAGGTAGTGGTGGGCCGCCACCACCTGAGGGAGGAGCAGGCGGTTGCGCGCTAGAGGCACTGTGAGTGGTGCTTGATGTATTGGATGTATATCTATTTTTTTGTATATAGGCTGGTGAGCCCACTTTGTATCGAGGTGCTGTATTGGCCTGCAGATACATGTATTTTTTGTATGTAAACATTCAGATGGTACTGTAGACCTGTTGATATATACATGAGTATACGTGTTTTGAGATCTAAGTGGTGTTTACATGTTTTTGGTTAATGGTTTGATGATGTCTATTCTATATATATGTTGTGACAGGTTTTTTGTTATGTTTATGTATGTGTAGAGGTAGCTTGATGTGATATATGCCAATCTAACACTATGTTAGCTATGTGATCTGTTATTTGATTCAATTGTCTTGGAATATGTGTAAATGTAATGGAATCAAAATGTCAAGATAAAAGCCTAACCTGCAGGTATTTGCAAAAGAGGCAAGGATCACGTATGCGGTACACATTGTTGAGCTGGAGAATGACTAGTTGAGAGTCGAGGAAGACGCTAAGGTGATGAATACCATGATGCTGGGCGTCGGCCAGGAGGCCAATGATAGCAGTATATTCGGCTTGGTTGTTGGTCCATTGCATTTTTTGGTACTATCACCCGGTAGCACTCTCCTCCACATGAGTTGTTCCATTCGTAGACCCCTTGGCACTTTGGCACTCATGCTCTTTTCAAACCTTTAGGAATGGGAGTCCCAATAGTATTACATCATGTCGCGAATCAACCACATATTCCTTCTCATTTTTCTAGCCTACCCACTGGACTCCCAGGGCACTTCCTCATGGATTATTTTGACTGCACCCCTGCAGCATCATTTACCATCCATTTCCCCATCATCAAATCTTCCCATTCTCAGATCGCTCGCCATACATTGCCCTATTACAGAAACTAGCCTATGGGGCCCCCACCCTGCACTTGTTTTTTTTTCCACCAACTTGCGCCATCCCCAGGCCAAGTCATCCTACACTAGGACACCCATTTCTGTATCTGCATCATTATCCCCCTGGATTTTTTAAATTCTTTTTGTAATTAAGCCATTATTTCCAGCATGTTACATAGCTTTTCGTCGTCACCTTTGGCCACCTTCCTGGGAAACGCAACCCATGTCACCCTTGGTTGGGGCACTCCTTATCATCCACTCCTATTGACATTGTCCATATCCTTCGAGTATCCCACATACCACCTGCCTCTGCTCTTTGAGTTTGTTCACTTTTTCTCGCCTCTGGCACAACTTATCCCCCATCTTGTTGTCCCCCTAACAATCGACCTAGTTGAACGGTTGCGGCCACTTATACTTTGCATATACCCCCAACCAAGGGTAGTCTTGAGTCTCCACACATCTTGACTTCGTCCATGTACCTCCTTAATTCCTAACCTCACCTAGTAGATTTCATGAATCCCTTTTCTTCTTGGAGTCACGTCTCCCTTTTTGTCAACATCAACACAATTTCCAGAAGGGCGACAATATCTTGACTTTCATTACCTTTACAATGAAGAGTCTTAGATGACACAGGGAGAACCATCATTGATCTCTGCTATCGTTAACCCCCACGACATTCGAATTCAACTCTTTTTGATGTCACGGTGGGTCTTACTTTGCGACTATTGCAATTTATTTTCATATATGCCAAAGACCTCTGAACTTGGCTAGGCTATCAATGCCCACAGAATCCGTGATACTTCTTACAGGTGTCATCGCCTATTGTTCAGAGTATGTTCCTCTTCAGAATTTTCCTCAACCTTTATCACAACCTCCCCCGAGGGTGCTGCAGTTCTCTACATCAACACACAGTTTCAGTTACTGTACAACACTCTTTTTTGAGTTACATGACACGAGCATGGGGCATGCCCACCTCATTTGTACATAATTTATTTTCACACACCTTACAGAAGGTTGGGTCCTACAGGTTCCTTTCTCCCACCAACGGGGTCACTCTTGGTACTCTCACTATCGCTCTTTCTTACAACGGTATTCTCAGTAGAAGAAACATTGATGAATTTCAGCTATCCGTATGCTCTTAACCTCATCCATCAGGGGGCATCTGTTATCACTGAAGTTTCATCCAAAAATGGTTACAGGAATCTATCATCTTCAAACATCTATGAGTTCACCCATGAACCAAAATTACCACAAAAGAATTTCCAAAAGGTTCAAAACTATACAACTAGGGATGAAATTAAAGTGCGCCATGACTACACAGGGCGCGCGCGCACATGCGCAATTCAGAAACGCAAGAAAAGTGCACATGGGAATGATGCACGACTGTGGACGCTAAAAGCTGTGCACACCTAAGAGCGACGCATTTATGAGATTGGTCGGCCTCCCACCCACTTTAGTTCAGATTCCAAGTTGATTTGACATCCAAATCTCGGCTTGATCCGACTGGGTGGCTAGTCAAAGACCTAAAAATGCCCTAAACATCCCCTTTTTCACACTAAAAGCTGGTTGCTTAATGCCTCAAAGCTATGCTATAAAAGAAGGCCATGGGTGCACTATATTTTCAAGGAATTCATTTGTAAGGTTATGCTGCTACTATTCTCTTGGGGAATCCTCTTTTCCTATCAAGGGCATACTAGAACCATTCCATTTAAGCAATCCATCTCACCTCTTGAGTGGGTTAGCTTGGGATTCTTTCACCATTTCTTTCAAGTTTCCAAGTTGTAAGAAGAGCTCAAGTTTGGGGGTCCAAGAGCCCTCCCTTGAAGGAAGAAGGGACCCAAAGCCCCCTTTCTCTTCGGTGTTTTTCTTTTCACTAATATAAATCCTTTCCATTGGTGACATGAGTCTTGTTTGCTTCTTGTTCTTATGTCCTTATGCAATAGTTTAGTTGTTCTTTCATTTCTTAGTTTAATTCCTAGATTAGTATTTTATGTTTATTTCTCTAACCCTTTCCTTTACTGCTGTCTTTCTTAGCTGACCCAACTAAGCTTGTAAGCACTTCTGTTTTTCTCATTCAGGTGACAAAAGAGGTGCAACAATAAGGTTGTCCAACATAGTCATAAAGTTGCAAGAGGTGAACTACAAGTTCAAGAAGAATCCCATATGCATGATGAGACCGAAAAATGTACATTTTCCAAAGAGAATCCAAGAGAAGAACAAGATGTATTGGAAATCGAGAATAAGCTCAAAGAATGTTTTGAAGAAATTGTTTATTGTAATGCGTTTGTTGAATGTGCAAGTGAATACAAAAATGAGGTTGTTGAGGATGGAAGAAATCAACCTTCTACAAAACAACAAAAGGAATGGACAAGGAAATCATATGGCTTGGATATTTGTACAAAAAAGTGGGAGAGAACTCTTCCAAATCTCACACAATACCTTATTGAGATATTGATAATATAATGGAAGAGAATGCTCCAAGGTGACAAAACATGTAATTTCTGGTTTGATGAGGAAGGAATTGCTTTGAAAAGTGACCAACTTCAAAGAAGCAGTGTGAAGAAAAATGAAATACAAGAATGAAAGATTACAAACAACCAGAAGAAATATGAAAGAAATGAAGACTTGAAGAGAGTCACTTGGCTTGAAGATAATTAAGATTACAGATTTATGAATTGTATTAGTGCAGACATGGAATTTAACAGTGTTGATGAAAATGATCATTGGCACATGATCATAGAAAACATGAAATTTTTATGATTTTGTCATTTTATTAAAGGCAAAGAACATAGTTTGAGTAGTAAGTCTTGTAAACTGAAAGGGCAGAATAGAGATGTATATTTCTGGTTGTATATGTTCAGAGAACATTGTTATCAAGGAGATAAGACTCGGAGTGAAGAAGGAAGAGTTTTTACAACTCATATACATGACACTGCTGAGACAAAGGAGGATTGAAAATGATGTAAAGTTTCATATTATAAACAAATTCTGTTGTCAAGTCAAAGAGGAAGTGAAGATCAAAGAATTGCTTGAGATATTGGAAAAGTTGAAGATGAAGTTGAGTATAGCATGAATGCAAAGATCAATTGGAAAAATTCAGAAATTCAAGGGCATTTTTTTACAGTCGAAGGGAAGCATAAGGAGGATTGGTTTTATGTTTTTATACCAAGCAAGAAAACAATTGGGTTTGAATATGAAGAAATTCCACTTAAGACATTGAGAGCATGGACAATTGGAGAAGCATATGAGTTATATATTATAACTTTTTAAAATGAGTTGTGGATTGATGCAAAACATAATCAGAAAATAACTTGTTGGAGGCAACAAATGATGCTAATGATGGAAACACAAGACAAAATAGATAGTGAAGCATGCATAGAGCAGGAATTGGTTGGGCTGTCACATAAACTAAAAATGCAGATTGAAGGTATACATTGCTTGATAAATATGTTCCTACTTAAAGAGCAATGCTATCAAAACCTCTAGGACAAAAGAAGGGATGAAGGTGAAGTGATGATAATAATCATACATGAACTTTTGGAGTAGTCAAATTACAACAATGATGTATGTCAGTCAAGGACAAGACTGAACATTGAACTATATGAATTCTGGGAAAAATTCATAAAGACTTCCAAGTGGATAAGAAGGAACACCAACAATAATGGGCAGATGGTCAATGATGAAGGTTGGAGCAAGAGGATTGCAAAAAATTAAAGTAAGAGTTGGGACCAGGGAGGGTTTTAGGCAACAACAAAACAACAACAAGATAGCAAGGCAAATGGAAAGCAACAACATAAGATTTGGAATCTATGATGAATACAACATTAGAAGACTCGTAATAAGGAGATCATGAAACATTTTGTTCCTTGGGAGTCTGATGCAAAAGCAATCTGATTAGAAGTTAGTCACGAAAGGAGGCCTAAGCGGGTCTTTCAATTTTACCAAAGGGAGTGGGTTCCCTTAATTTAAATTCTTTGTTTTCTTAAGATTGTAATTGAATTCTAGAACTATTAATTGAGGTTGATTATTATGTAGATCTCGAGGGTTTTAGAGATCTAGATATTGTATTAGGGGTAAGTGAGTGATTGAAGAGATTTTCCTTGAGATATTATAGATCTGAGGGATATTAGGAATTTGTTATGGAGAGATGATAGGATCTAAACAAATTCTAGTTTTAGAATTCCTTGGCTTTTGATTTGTAACCCTTGGAGGCATTTGGGTTAGGAGGTTCGAGTTAGAGAGTGAGATTGAGATTAAAAGGCCAAGCATGGCCAAAGATCCAAACATAGGATAAAGGATGTAGTTAAACTTAAAAAAGCATTAAAGGCCAAATGTAACTTTATGTATATTGAATGATAAATAGGAGATAATCTATGTGCTACTTATTTATGTGTAAATGAGTGAAATTGTGTTCTTGTGTATCACTATGATGAATGATTGAGCTATAAGTCATTTATAGGTTATGATAAACCCTCCTGTTAGTGAATCGAGGTAAAATTTCCTTTCGTAATATTGTTAGATCGATCAATGTTTGCAGAGGGAATTGAAGTGATTGTAAGGTCAAGGATAGAAGGAAACTGATCCGTCAGATCAACTCCAGGATGGTACAGTGGAAGGGTAGTCGAATGGGAAGTGTAAATCATCCAATCGTTGATCAAATTTAGATCAACATTCCTTGTTATTGTTGACTCAATATAGATATTGTCAGATCGGTGATCAAGTAAGATCGCCGAATGGTTGACTTGTTTTCATTTCAAGTTACATGGTGTATATTGGTAAGATCAAAACATGAAAAGGAAACCGGGTGGTTTCCCATGCACCACATGTCGCCACCGGGATATATCGTGTTTTGTTAAGTGGGTTGCAAAACCACTTTTCAGATTTGTGAAAAGTAACCCAAAGTCATAGATATGGGTCATATGTGTGGAAAAGGTCGTGTAATTGGAGGCTTAGTGCTAAAATATTGTTAGATCCTTTCAAATTAGCTCTTGGTTCAAGCATTGATCACATGGAGAAAAAAGTAATCCCTTGGGGCCTGTTGATGGGTCCTAAATACCTTTAACTCAACAACATGAACCAAACCTGCCATCAAGGCCCAATTAGACTCTGCAATGTTTAATAGTGGAAAGGTTCTCCAGATCTTGTGATCTGACCGGTTTAATCGATGGGCTTTACATTTTCTTGTGAAGGTTTTCTCCTCCAGTTCATAGGTTCTCTTTTTGTGTTTTTCTCTTAGGTAGGACTGATATAAGATAAAGCTGGTATAAACCAACTAGGTAACAAAGTGGGAACAAACTAAACTACTTGGAGAAGAGGCTGATCTTGGGATAACCCTTTACTCTAGAGTGTAGGCAATGATCATATACCACAAGCCTAGTACCAATACATTAACCATGTGATAAACGACGACAATCAAAATAATTCACTCAACTCTAATCATCAATCACATAATAACACAGATTCATTTTCATCATTAAAGAAAGAACTGTAAAACATTGCATCAGATAACTTATCAATAGATTTAATGGCTCTTACTCGTTAATGCATCCATTCATGAGACAAAATAGGAAATAGTTCTTCTCCACATCCAATAATACACACATTTGATGAAAACATAAACTTGTCTCTGGTCAAGAAGGACTTCTCAATTAAAGGTAGCTCCAAAATAGTTATTAACAAAACCAAAAATGAGAGTTTCTTGCAACAACCATCGACCCTTAACTAATCGATCGATGCCCTTATTTATAACATAAAATTAACTAAAAATAACAACTAAAGTGTAGACAAGCAAAATAGAATTTGCCACATGGAGTTCTCCTCTATGAGTTTTCTATGAGTCATCTCAAGATATCACTTAAGAGGGTGAATCTTCTTGTACTCCGACCATTGGATGAACAGATCCTCCCAGGTATTGGCGTATAGGAATCTATGTTGTTCCATCGGGGCCGAGTGAATCTCTCTTATCTCTACCGCATGTGCCTAATACTTGACTATAGTGGCACTTAATTGTTGCAGCACAGCTTGAGCTTTGATCGGGTGTTCCATAAACTGTCGCACCTGACCTGGCATTGTGTTTGTCACCTTTGCTAGTTCTTCATCCCATGATGAATCTTTCTCGGTGTGTGATTTGAATATGTCGTGCAAGTCGACGAAGTCATCAGGCGTGCCAAACTCGGGGAGTCCGATATCCTTTATTGCCTTGTTAATTTTGACCCAACTCTTCTCACACTTGGCCCATTTTTCTTGAATCTCTCGATGAGGCTCCCGATCCATTCTTGCCCAATACTCGACCAACTTCTTGATGCGGTCGATGTTGCTTTCCCTCAACACCCGGATGCCTTTCTCTTCAACATCTCGACCCTTTTGCACCGCACTGATATACTCGATTCTTTCCACGACTTGTTGCACTTTCTCATACCACCTCTCCATATATTTGCACGTCGCAAGTGCCATGAGGGTATCTTCATGAAGCTCAACTATTCTTGCAGTGAATAGGTGTCGTTCATATGTGAACTTTCTATAGGCCTCCTTGAATTCTCTCCTTAGCTACACTGCGACCTGTGTGGTGTCTTGATAGTACTTATCCAAGTGGTGCAATTTTTCTAGTTCTTTTAGAGCGGCGACCAACTCCTCTTCATCTCTTTTAGCTCTGTCCAGGGTGTCATCTGTGATTTCCATCCCTGCACCGATGAGTTCAGATGTCTTAGCATGTTCTGTATTGATCATATGTTCCTCTGTAGTGATGAGGATGGAGCGATCTAAAGTGATCCTCCTCTTCTTGGTGGTTCTTTGGACGATAGCCTTCCTTTTATGATAATAAGCTATGGCATGTATGTCGACTACTTCATCCACAGGTTCGGGGATTTGCTGATCTCCCCAGGTGAGTGTATTTCCCAGACTTCCAGTGGTATATACTTTTTCTATATTGAGTTCTTGAACTTCCTTGTTGTGCTCCGAAGGCTCGGCTTTTGTTTGTCTCTCATCAGGGGTTTGAGTATCGATTGAAATAGAGGCATTGGGGATAGAATCGATACTTACTTGTTCACCAACAATTGAAATGCCTATTTCCTACTGCGGGGATCCTTCCTTTGGGTCGTCCGACCCCGTCTCATCATTTGGACTGTCTGCTTGGGTCTCCGATGCATTAGTTAGTTTAGTTTCTAGGACACTCTCGGTTTCTTGTTCTTTCCGTGGAACCTCCTAAATTTGGACGTCAGGAATAGGGGAAGATGTCTTCTCTAGTCCCTTTTCTTTTTCTATATGCACAGGGGTTACAAGAGATACTTCTGGGTTCTCATCATCGTCATATATCTTTATTAGCTCACTTAAGGGGTTTGACGCGCCGGTACTCTACGATGCTTCGATGACCCCTGGCTGAGCCGAAGCGCCTATCGACGATCCAGTCAGTGGCATTGTGAATTTAGGGTCGTCTAACCCAGTAATCTCATCAAGGTCTATGAATTCAGGGTGGCTTGGTCCTGTCTGGCTCTCATCCGGGTTGTCGGCAGGGAGCCTTGCCATGTTTATGATGTCTGGGTCATCTTGTAGCTGATTAATGATTTGCTGCACATGTTATAACATGAGTAACCCCCATACCGCGCATCCTGAACCATGCATAAACCTCTATCTTGCATCGTGGAGACCTAGGGAATCTCTGTTGTTTCGACCGCTACCTCGGGGGCTTCCGCTACTTCGATCGCTATCATTTCTTCTCTGGCCCTGAGGGCTCCTTGAGCCGATTGTTCTATGATTGTTTCCTGTTCATCCAGGCTCATGGCTATAAACTTGGTCATTTTAGGGTCTACCATCCTTGCCACCACTTCATCCCATTCTTGGGCATTTTCCATGAAGACCTCATCTTCGAATTTGTCATGGGCGTATGGCCAGCAGGATGACACTTGTGATGCGTGCTTCAATAATAGACCCTTTGGGTTGTGGTTGCAGAAACAACCGGTCTGGAATCAAAAATCCAATTGGCTCAGTCCTTCCTGCACGGCTTGAGCGATGTATTTTACTAGGTAGAACCTATATGGAATCCATAGGGTATAAATGCCCGCTCCTTATCTTTCACCAGGGTAGCGTTGTACCTTGCAGGATGGTCTGGTAGCAGATTCCCCCCATAACAAGCCGGTCAGGAACATGCATAGGTAGGATATGAGGTGCTCTAGTGGCCCCAAATACTCTAATGTAGGTATCACATTCGTCCAGATACCAGTGGCCAACCTTTTCTATCACCTTTTTTTCTGCAGCCGATAGCCTCGGGCACTCTTCCTTGAAAAGAATAAAATGAATGCGCGCGATGAATTCATCGTAGATAAGGGAGTATGATGTTTTTTACCTTCTCTCCCATAAAATGTCGAAGTAAATGTGGACCGGGAGTTCTGAGGCATGCTAGCTCAAGTTGAAATCTCTCCCAGAAATGGCCACTGTGTAAGCTAGAAGCATCCATGCCTTTGAAAACCTGGAACAATCCTTCTACCCATACAAATGACAGATGAGAGCCATTAGATATATATATGGCTCCCTTAAGTTGGCCGTCTGGTACCAGTCGAAGGTCCGATTGGTGTATTTTTTATATTCTCTCCACCATGAAGCCATCGCCAGGCCAGTGTCGTAGTGCTCGTAGAAGTTTACAAAGAAATAAGTGTTCAATCACTCCTCCAGGTCTCTATGATTGTAGTAACTCTGCACCTCTACCGGAAGGAAAACCCCGATACACTCGCCATTGACATCATTAATAAGACATTTTTGTGTGTCTGTGTGGTCGATGAGCCACTTTAGGAGTTCTATGTAGGGGAACACTAGAGTTCTTCTTGCCACCATGTGCAAGTATGATATTTGAATGTTTGGAAAAAATTCGTCATCGAGCTTCCTCATATTGGGGTTACTGTGCAGGATATATTTCGAGAATTCTTCCTGGTTGATCTTCTTGAAGAGTTCTCCCTAGTGTGGGAATACCGCCTTTCCCCCTGTGTTTGCCTCTATGTATCCAAAGGCTAGAAGTTGAGTGAAATCCTTCTTGGTAGATGTCCTAATGACTGGTTCCGGCCTTGGGGAAAATTTTAATTGTTTTGCAGGCACTGGGGAAGAGCCTTCTCCTACCTCTGGTTCCTTTATCTTCGACGATCGCCTAGTGTTTGGATTCCTTGGAGGCATTGTTCTTGCAATCAAAATCATTCCTTTAGGGCCTATGTATAGATAAATATTGGATAAGAATGTATACGAAGTGAAAACATAGAAAATCTAGACTGGTATATACCTATAACGCTTACTAAACCTTGAAGTTTGATACTCACAGGATCTCAGAAGCTTTTGAATTGTTCGTCTCGCTCCTCTGGATGCCCTGAAACTCTTTTGTGCGAAAAATGTTTTAATTTACAATGGCTTAAGAGAATTTAAACAAGGAATAACTTACCAGTCGTATCAACCAATTAATTCGGGTGATGAGGGAAATTCAAACAAATCTGTTGTTGAATCTCTGCAAATTTAATTCATCGTCGGTTGACGGTGGAGGCGCAGAGGGTGATGTGTTCTATCAGTAATTTCAAATGGGGTTTTGATTCACACATGAAGTAGCAACTAATGCAAGATTTGAAATTAATTAGTTCCTTAAATGCTTTGAATCTAAATGTATCTGGCGCTAAAACGTCACGACGTGTCACTTTCCTAGTGGGTGGATCGGGAATCGATGATGTGCTATGGGTGTTTTCATTGATATCCTTTTGCAAAAAACATCCGACGCCGATCGATTTCATCGTATGGTGCTGACATGGAGAAACATGCTTGGGACACATGGCAAAGAAGACCGGTGACTTAACTCGCAAGTATTAGTCGGAGTCGGGACTTTCTTCCAGTTGCATGTTATTAAACTAAGGCTGGGATCGCCGATGCAGAAAAGGTATTGGGGATCGATGATCGAGGGTAAACCTATCACGTATTTTCCTTTGGGTTAGCATATTCAAAAAATTGTCGATGCCGAAACGCTTCGGGAATCAATGATTGGGGAAAACTCCTTAGCGTGGTCGAAATATTCATCATGATTCGGTTTTCTCTGATTTCGACAAGCGTGTCGATTATCAACCATCGACGATATCATTTATTTTCCTTTTAAATGTTACTCCCCTCGCCTTTTACCGATGCCTAAGGGGATCGCCTGTCAGTGATTTTCGTATGTGATACTTGTCGTGAAAAAAAAACTTCCTTTCGCTGATACCAGTGAAGATCGACGCTCGACGATTTGAGGTTTTCCGAGTGTCTCCTTTTTTCCTATTAATTCCTTCCGATGCCGAATCTTAGTGCACTTCAGGTGAAGTGTTTCAGCTATTGATTCTTTATTTAAGTGTTAATCCCCTTTTAGTTCATGGAGTTTCAAGAGTTAAACAAACCTGAAAAGCTAACATGCGATAAGAGAACAAGCAAAGACAAAACATTTCTAAAAAGAAAATTGAATTCAGACAGTGCAAAGATTAAGTGGTACCCAAAAAGTGGAAAATTGACATAGGATTTTTAGCGTGTGTTGAGTGCTCAACAAATGGCGACTTATTGGGATAAATCAAAATCTCTGTTCCTCCTTCGTGCTCGACCGATGCAAAAGATGGTGGAGAAATTAATTGGTTTTAATTCAGAGCCTCTTTTACCTTTGCATTTGAAATTCTCTGGTTGATGCCTCAGGGTCTGCCTGTGGGGTTTTCAACTTTTATTCCTCCTTCGTTCCCTGTAACCCTGACTCATGCCCTCTTTGAAAAAAATCTAGTAAATCATTCACTGGCACAGAGCCTTTAGTTACATTTACTCACTTGCTATGGTGTTTCTCCGCTGCCAACGAGCATCCATAGACCCAACAGAGTCACCCCGACATCACAGACCTTGCTCCACTGCCAGCGAGCGTCCATAGCCCCGACGAAGATATATGCATACCCTATCCTACTGTGCACTGATTTTATGTAGTTGACTTTTATTTTGGCAGAATGCCCTGAGCGAGCATTTGCAAGATGAGATGGTTAAGGTGAAACTTACTAACTCTGCCTTGGAGGTGAATGTAGTCCCTTCCAAGTTACCATCTTTCCCTTAAGGTTTTTACCAAACCACAAATCATACGCTTTTGCATGTTTCCAATTTTTTTCATCTGCGTAAGTTATATAGAGAATCCTTGAAACAACTGCAGGTTCCTCATCGTTTCTTGTGTTTGTATGTGAGCGATGAGTTAGGAAGAGAGTTTTCTATATTGCATGATTTGAGGTCAACCGTTGTCTCTCTAAACACAATATTTCAAAAGCGCAGAAGTACGATCATAAAAGATAAAACAAAAAAGTATGGATGCAAAAAAGATAAATCGACGCATCAAGATTTTTTTATTTTTATTTTTATTTTTTTTTAATGAAAATATTGTTTTAGGGCTTGGCCATTCACTGGGAGGGTGCTAGGTTCTCCCCTCATATTATGTATTCGATATGTTCCCAACCCAATCTTCTCAGACACCTGGAAAGGTCTGAGTAATAGATTCTGGAACTTAGAATGTTTTCCCTTAGGCTCATTTGCTCTGTCCCACTTCAGGACTAGGTCTCCTACTTCAAAATTATTCTCTTTAGCCTTATGCTTATCAAACCATATTTTAACTATCTCCTGGTGGGAT
Source organism: Picea mariana (assembly GCA_032191745.1). NCBI lineage: Eukaryota > Viridiplantae > Streptophyta > Pinopsida > Pinales > Pinaceae > Picea > Picea mariana. The sequence continues at coordinate 114,965 of JASDQU010736598.1, forward strand.
ATGGATTTTGATTTAGCTTTCTCCCTTTCTTCTTCTAACATGAGTAGGGTGTCAATTCTTTGTTGTAATATTAATGAGGGCTACCCTATGGACTCCTGAGCGAGCTGAAGAGATGGAAGATATAGTTAGTTTGGGAGAATGGCTTCCTTCCCGTATACCAGAAAGTATGGGGAATTCCCTATAGCTTCCTTGGGTGTGAATCTATAAACCTACAAAGCATTATCTAAAAGATTATGCCAATTCCTCTAGTTTTCTACAACCGTTTTCTTCAATATCTTCTCTAGGTTCTTATTAGTTGATTCTGCCACTCTGTTTCCCCATGGATAATAATTTGCAGAGAATCTAATTACGATTCCTTCGTCTAGGGAAAAATCCATTAATAAGGTGGAAGAAAAGTAAGATGCATTATAAATAACAAGAACAGAAGGGACATCGAACCTTTTGATTAACTTTTGTTCTATGAATCAATTTGGATTTGGTAATTATCCCAGCTCAGGAAACTTCATGTAGACTCTTTCCACCCTCAGTCGGCCATCCTAGCTCCCCTCAACTCCAGTATTTGAGTGGTTTTTTGGGTATTCCTCCTTGTCTCCCCTACTTTCCTTTTACTTTTTTAACTTCCTTTCAATCATTTGAATTTTCTAGGGCATGGTCTCTAAGGTCTTTAGATTTCCATGCAGATTTATCCTGGTCCCCCCATTTCTCGTCTCCCTTCCCCCTGCTAGCTCTCTGATCCCTAGTTGAAGGCTCTAATCAATTTCTTTTGACCCCCTCCACCCTGGACTCCTCCCTAGATCATGAAGAGGAGACTATTAGGTACCATCTCAGAAATCATGTAGTCGCTAACCCGGGTGGAGTTAGTAATGGGCATGCAGGCCTTGGTGGCAACCTAGTGCTTCCTCCTGGTCGCCTAGGAAGGGGTCGAAAATCCTTTTTCCTTAAATTTCAAACAAAGGATTTGGTAGATATGGCAGTTGGAAGACAACTATCCATTACAGGGGCACTTAGAGAATTGCCAGCCCCATGAGGGGTGGATCCATGATATTTATCTCACTCAATTGTAGGGGTATGGTGAGCTCGTCCAAAAAAGTGACCTCAAAAAGGTTGGTAGAAGCCAACTTCCCTGATATTATTTTTTTATAAGAAAATTTAGGGGAGGAAGAATAGATCACAATTTGTCTGGAAGGTTTTTTTAAGTCTTTGGGTTTTATTGGATCTAACGCGTGTTGACGATTAAAATCGCAACGAAGTTTTTCCTGCAAAGTGTTGCTAAAGCCTATTATTATAAAAGATAAATAATACTAGTAGGTGGGACCCCCTTGTGGATTGGATATCAGGTCTGGTGCTTATTTGATGTTGTGCTATTGTTCAACATTGCTTACATGGAGATATAATCTTGGTTTATTAACGATTGAGAAGGCATGTTCTGTGTTTTTATGCTGCTTTAGGCTCAAGTTTTATTTTACAACGGCCTATGTTATCCTTGTTATCATTGCTATCGGTTATTGGGATCTATTACTAGGAGACCTGCACAATAAGCATGTTAGCAATAACATATACAAGCAATTGGAAAAAGGCAAAAGGTAATATAAAAGCAAAGGGAAGAAACTAAACCATGCTATATACTATACTACATGCATCGATTTTTAATGGATTGTTGTTATCCTAGCTACTAAGTTAATAGCTATGCGAATTTTTTGAGTTATATAGTTGATATGCATGGTGATTATGTTATGGCATAAGTTGATATGGATTGTGTTGTTGGTTTTAATGGTTGATGGTTTCGATATATGGTTTAATTAATTGAGTTAATGGATTATTGGATGGCGTTTACTGATGAATTAAATGACTAGAGGGTGGAGGTGATGTGCATTTACTGCATGTCACCTTTACTCCTTCCACTGGCCACCACCCTAATCGGGCTATTGTTCAACTATGTTGCTGTGGTTATGCTCCAACTTCCTACCAGAGAGGAACTGCTCGACCAACTTGCGTTTTAAGTTGATTTGATCACATGTATGTCTTTTTTTTGCCATCCATGATTCTGCTCTATTTATGAAATGGATATTGGATCAAATGTATGGGTTGTGCTTTCCTTAAGTGTGGAAACTATGTGAAATTGTGATTTTCTTTGGAATAGATCTATATCGGCTCTGCAAAAATGTTTTGAAGTCACAATGTTTTGAACGTTAGCAACCATGAGGCTCTCTATCATCCTTCCTGGTTTTAGTTGGAGGGTTTTTGTTTGGTCTTGAGTGGCTGGCTATCTTCCCGCATTTAGTTTCACCATACCCAGGCTTTGGATTTATGGGGTTTGATGGTTGGAAGCGCCTTGTGTAACGGCGCATTGTTCACTTGGGAATTGGGTTGTTTTGCTACTATGGTCACGCAGTGGGTTATGTTTCTTCTTCTTGGCCTTGTTTTCACCTCAGCGTTGTAGTTAGTTGACTAGAGAGCCACGAGGGTTATACCCTGCGTGTGCTAAGTATCATTACAAGGCTGAAATAGAGCCTTGCTCCTTTCGTTATAACCTCTCCTGTCACAGGTTTCATCACCCTTTCCATGAATTAAATTGTGGTGTTCTCTATCTATACACCGTTGGTCTCAAAGGTTTTCACCATAGAGAAGAGTCGGCTCTAGTCTCCATGTGTTGGCCATAGAGCAAGCCCTTAAATCCTCAAGTATGAGGGTTGATAGAGAATACCGTTGTGGCCTGTCGGGTTTACTATTGGTTATTGTTGATTGGTATGTATTGTTGACAGAATTGATTGCAGGCTCGCCTAGTTGATCATGTGACAATCATGTCAGTTTTGGTATCTAGTCATTGTCTGTGTTATTACAGTGGATAAAACTTGCATGGTTAATTGGACAAATCAAATACACAGTTGCTCTCCTTGTGTTTTGATAACCCAATATTGTTTTTAATTGAGTAAGTCACAATGTCGCTTCATGTCAATGCGTGGGTATGTGTGGTTTCCAGAACAAGTCAAGTCGGGTTGTTGATTATTACGACAGTCCAAGTAATAGGCTCAACATTGAATTGGTTGATTGAAGATTGGGGTTGATACACAGTCACTGTCTTTTGTATTGAAGATTATTGGGATGTTAAACTCGACATTATTTACAATTGTTTAATGATGTTCACGTGTAATGCATTTGTATGTGTAGTGTTCCTACACCACGAATAAATGATCATTGTAACTATGATTTTTTTGGCCAAATGGTTATTGCAATTAGGATGACTATGGAAATTCCATCCACTGTATATGTTATGGTTATTTGATTGCGTCATCAAGGATGAACCCGGGTTTTACACAACATGGTTTTGATTGTAGTTTGATTAATTTGAGCAATATTGTATTAGATTGATAGTTCAACACGATGGGTTGAGTTAATGATACTATGACTGTGTGTTTAGAATTTTCAAATGGGAATGTTGCATTGTGGTTTTTGAGTTATGGCTTCCCATTGTGTATGCTATGGATAATTTTTTTGGGGTTGCACACTCATAGATAGTCATAGAGTTTTAAACATGGCTTTGTTGCAATTCGATTATTTGTATTATGAAGTCAAGTATGTTGTTGTTTCCTCGTTGTGTTGGATGGATAACATTTTAAATGTTTAGAGTCAAATAAAAATTGGACCTGTACAGTCACATAAATGAAATTGCGTTTTGTCGAATGGTTGTATATTTCCCAGCATAGTGTGAGTTGAAATGGTGATTGGTTATCTGGGTGTTTAAATGACAAGCCAAGATATTTGCAAGATGAATATGGATCATTGTGTTCACTGTCTATTGGGTAGGTTAAATGAATGTCATGAATTCTAAAATAGTGATAGGAACGAGTGCTGTGACAATATGACCACATTGCAGTTTAATTTTTAAACAAATGTAAGTACATAATCGAGCATGTTTTTTATGCCTGCATTTGATGAGCAAAGTGAAAATAATTGACTATGTATTTATTTGGAAATTTCTTATGGATAAATGGGAGAAAACAGAGCCCCCATACATGCTATTTTTTTGATTGTTGACGATGTGTAAATATTTGGTTATGAACAATGAACTAGTTAATACACAGTAGTTGTTATTGGATCACAATGGTCATTTGGTTGGTGTATTTCCTTTTTCAGAATGGCTATATGGATTACTTAATTAATTTTATGAACAATACCCACTCTCATTCCCCACCATTATTTATCTTTTTCACTAATTACAAACCCATCGCCTTCCCACATTCATTTTTCACTCCCTGTTCTAAAATTGATTATAGTTAGGAAAAATTCTGTGTTGAAGCAGTTGGCAGTAGCAGTGTCTTGGTTGAATTACAATGATGTTTTCTTGGGTTTGCAGTTGATTGTTGTTGTCTTTGAGCAGTAAACGTATCCCCTTACCCCCCCCCCCTCATCATATCATGTTTCTCTCAATACAAACCCCTCACATATCCCATGACCCTTTATTCACCCCATGCTCCTTGATAAACAATTAAACAATTTGTATGGATTGGATTGCATGAGTCTGATACATTACTGAGCCAAATCTATTTCATATTTTTAGGAGTTGTCATGTATGGTTATTTAAAAGACTATTTTCTAATCAATCATGCATGTAGGAATGAGTTTTTTCAGCCGAGGTAGCCATGGCTGAGGGAACCAAGGGAGAGGCAACTGGAACAGAGGCCCAAGAAGGCCAAGGTTCTCCATGCATTTTTATGTTGACTCACAAGATCTTGGCTAGTTGTTTCAGGATAGATTTTTCAATTGGATTGGGCAAGGAGTGGTCCAACCTAGGCCCGAAAGGCCTCCTTTCCAAGTTCTGCAAGCCCGTGGTATCCCTGTGCCTCCTCATGTCTCATTGCAACCTAAGGTTCTGGAAAATGATGGATGGGAAGATATTTTCCACACGACAGTCTCCCAACATCGTGGCTGGCCTAATTTATCCCTACCCGCTCCTCCGCCTATTAACCCCATTGTCCAAGCTGCCCCCCACTCACCAATGCAGTCCTCTCATGCTAGAAAAAGGTTAAAAACCGAGGCCCACCATGCCCTTGACAAAGGAAAATCCATCGTTGCCCCTTCCTCCCCCTCCAATGGCTCTGACAAATCTTTGTCTTCTCGGATGCATTTGAGGGACGATTGTTCCCACCACTACTACATATGGGCGGATTATTCCATGAAAATTTTCCACGCTTCAACTAGTTTCATATTTTTTTAAACAGGACGGGATTTTCGTCGCTATTGCCATGAAAGTTCGTCGCAATATCGACGAAAATCTTATTTAAATCTAGTCGGGATTTTCGTCGCTATAGCGATGAAATTTCGTGGCAATAGCGACGAAAGTTTTGCCTATCTCATTGGTCGGTGTTAATGGCTAGTTGACTATTTTATCTAGATATGTGTGACTTTAAGAGACTTTGCGACACAATTGCTATAGTTGAGACATTGTTCTTGGCTTTTATTTGAGTTGTTTATTTTTTCCGTCACCCACCGGTTGAACAAATCCAATTCTCGATCTACATAGCTTGGATTTTGAACTTACAAGGTTAGTATGTTATTTTTTTATTAATGTACTCATTTAACTTGTAATTTTTTTTTCAAATGTCCAAATTTCATTTAGCTTGTTTTTTCCTTGATAATATATTATAATATGTGTAGTAACATATTTCATGTCTTTGGTTTTTGGATCTAGTTAGTATATTCTATGGAA
>JASDQU010736598.1:211596-239770 GCA_032191745.1 Picea mariana
TACATGGAGATCCAAAAAGGTTGTTGTTTTTTAATGGCAAACAATGGCATGGCTTCTTTATTTTTGAAAGGGGTGCATCTAGAGAGATCATTGCAATGGATCATTCCATTTTTTTCATATTTCAATGTAGAGAGTAGAGTTGGTAAAGGCTCATGCAAGCTTGTTGGTGCATGATGTGTGGTGTCAACCCATGGCCTTAGTTCTTTCTTGGTTCTTGAGAAGCTAGGTATTGGAAGTAGAGATAAAGTATCATTATGTGTCCATACTTGGCTTGTTGTCCAAAGGTTAATGGGATATTAGTACTTGATAACTATGTTTGGATTGACGTGGGTAATGAATTAGATACAGGTAATGAATTTGAGCCTCATATATACAGGTAATGATGCAGGTAGGTGTTTTAATTGTAGTATGTGTGAGCATGTAGTGGTAGGCATTGTTTGCAAAGTTGGAGTTAATCACATGTAAATGGACAGACAATTGCAAGACCTTGTTTTAGGCATGTGTACCATGGGTTTGATAGTTCATTGGTGTAAGGTATAGGTGTAGGAATAGGTGACATAATTAAGGGGGGCATGTTGTAATCATGGATACTCAATTCATAAACTTTGAAGGGGTAGGTGTTTATCCCAAGTCAAGTTTAAATGCTTGACATACTCCACTGTAAATCTTATACAACATTTCAAACATGTCATCACATGGTATACACACCCTCTTCAAGAAAAAAAATCACCTTTGTATCAATATTACAACCATATGGATTCAAGATCAATTCCCCTTACAATATTCTTTTGCAACCTTCTTCTGCAAAGCAAAAATTAAAGTTTTCAACATTTTCCAACTCTACAAACATGTTGAGTAAGATCTATTTCAATTTTGGTTGTTCTATACTTTCCTATATAGGGTGCATTTCTTGGCTTCATGAATCCCTTCCATTACTTCACCCTTGATGCCCTCACCTTGGCATGCACCCTTATACACTGTAAGGATAGACCTTCTCCTATTTATAAATAGTTGAGATCACATATGAGGGAAAAGACTTAATTTTTAAGGATCTAGGTGTTTTTAATGAAAATGAAGTAGATTCACAAAATATAGGTGGTGCTTAGGATGTTGAAAAAATTCATGTCATTATAGGTATTGGCTAGGCTATCCATACGAGAGCTTAAATAAATGCAGTGTTTTAATTAGTGTAATTTTTGTGGAGTTATAAACAAAAAGTTACAACCTCCTTCTTCAGGATGAACTTATAATTTCAAGAGGGGTAAAAGAACTTATAATTCCGGAATGAACAAGCAGGAAACCACACCAAAAAATGCGAGCACCGTGGGGCTGAAACACACGGTGCCATGCTAACAAATAAAAAGGGGTACGGGGGGGGATGAAACCTCTCTCTCTCTCTCCTTGTACTTGATCTCTCGCTTTCTATTGGAATCGCCAGGGTTTGTTGGTCTTCTTGGAGTATAACCCCTATTTCATTAAATTTGGATTAACTATGCACAATTTAGACTAAAATACTATGAATTTGATTTTGAAAGTGTTAATATTAGGCTTTCTAAAGTGTAAAATTGGTTTTTGAAAGTGGAAATATTGATTTTTAAAAGTGTGATTTTTTATTCCAAAAGTGAGAATTTTGAATAATTTCGAACAAAAAAAAGTGTGTTTTTATTCCAAAGGTGTGATTATTTATTCCAAAAATGTGAATTTTGAAATACAAAAGTGTCAATTTAAATTCCAAAAGTTTTAATATCTAATAGCTATAATATGTATTTAGATTTCAATATTTTGAATTTTTTTCTTGATGTGTATATAATATCTAAATTCAAGATAAACGTACAATTCTCAACATATTATTTTTGTATGTGCATGCATAATATCACTATGAAACCCATTGCTAAATAAATTAAGATTGAAGAGATGCAATAAAATAAAAACAAGCAACACCAATCATTGTATACCAGAATTGTACTTTTTAATAAATATTTAAGGCAACATCACTCAATTAAAGTCACATTCATCAACATCACTGCCACTTGCAACATTATGCTCCATATGTTCTTGTTGTGCCTTAATGTATTCAAGGCCCTTCTTAGTTATTTTTATTTTATCTCCTATTCATCCTACTCTTGGTGACCATGCCCATATGATTCTATTAACATCAATGGACATATTTTATTCCAAACCAACAACCATTGTTCTTTTTCATTTAAATAGTTTTTATATAATTATTTGTTAACCTTTGTTGTTCCAATTGGATTCCACCATTGAACCTCTAATTTTTAAGACTCAATAGTAGCATTTGGATATTCATAAACACTTATTTTTTCCCTAGACAACCATATCACACAATCTTGATCTAGTGATTGTATTATGAGCATCTGTCTCTCTACAACATCACTCTTTTGAGATAATGGATCTCTAGGCTTGTTACATAGAGGTCCAATATAGAAATCCTCAATTTTGGGGACATTTTTCCTCAATTATGCTTCCATAACTTCATGTGAGGACTTTATATGAGCATTGTTTCTTTTTTCCTACATTGTGAATGGCCATACATTAGTTGTTGAGTGCTCAAAGATCTGAAAGGTAGTATCCACAACTTTATATATAGCCTCCCAATAAATTATATTGGGATTCCAATATTGTTCCCCTCCCTTATCAATCCCTTTCTTCTAGAATGAAATATATGTGTACAATCATTTTTTTATTTCATCCATATCAGAAGGTCTCCTTACCTATATATTTAATAACTAAGGCTATCCCATTGGTAAGTCTACACTGCCATCAAGAAAAGAACACCACATGTTAATCAAAGGTGACCACTTTTCATTCTAAAGAAAGGGTTTATATTGCATCTCTAACCTATCATTAATGAGATGGAATTTGAAGAACTAGTATCATTTGATACTAATGATCTTGGAGTTTCCATCCAAAAGATGTGGTTCCACAAATCTCTTGAACTCAAAAAAATCAACAATTAAATATGGGACATAGGAATTGTGATCTTACATGTCATATAAGTGTCCATCATCTATGGTAGTGAAAATATGTCTTTTCTCATTGATTTAGTTGATAACCTCCCATAAGTACCATCTATGTCTTCATATGTGTGTCCCACAGAGAGGAATCCAACTTGAACAATGTTAAACACCCTCCTTGATGTTAAAAGTGATAAAAGTGCAAACACAACAATTTTTGTTATTAACCACAAAATTATCCATTTGCAACAACAATATTGGTGGAAATTTTCTATTTGACTTGTGAAATCTTGTATTATCAACACTTATCTCATGTTCTTTCATATTACCTTGCCTATAGATCAAACATTTTTCATAAGACTTAGATTGTAATAGAGCTTCATGTAGTGGGTGATTCAATGTTCCTATTTTGTAAAACAAATCCCCATATTCATCCACCATTGGTTCCTTAATATCCTTTAGACATTTATCCAATGAAGTCATAGTGGAATTTGAACCCATCTCCAAAAAGGAAAGACTAAAGTGGCCAAAGCCCCCAATTTTGTGTCTATGTGTAAGCATACCAATCAAAGAAATGGGAATATTCATGACACTACTAATAGCATTTTCCTTCTTACCCAACCTTGGTATAGAAGTATTTGAATTATCCATATTGTCATGCATAATGCTCAAGTAAGTTCTTAGACTCTTCTTTGAAGATAATCTGTCGGCATAATACATATGGCAACAACTTGAAATATAATTATTATGGGTTGTTTAAATTACTCACAACCATTCTACTTTGGCTAGATCAGTGGTATCCCTAAGCTTGTTCTGATTGAAATACAATCATTCACCATGCAAAGAACTTTTTCTACATGATTGCAACATATGGAAACTATTTTCTCATTACTTTGCTAAATTGAATTGTGAGATCAGAGAAAGACCAATCCATTGGATGTCCTCATCAACCATCTTGAGGAAAAAACCTTTGGACATATTAGATGGAAATAATTTGATAGGTTCTCTAGTCCCATATTGACTTATTGAAAGTGTTATATGTGGAACTTTATCTTAATTTTCTCCACAATCTTATTAACGCTAGTTGTTATTAAAATAGTTTTCAATCTAGATTTTTACAATCCACTACTGATATTCAAAACCTTCGAATAACCATTTATAAAGCTATTATTATTATGGTAGAAAGTGAATATTTGTATTCCATAATGGTATAGGTGGACATCAGTGGCCACCCACCTCTTCCACTAGCTTAACATGATTCTACATGTTGACTATTTTTTTATCTACAATTTTTAGGTCCTAAACTTCTGGGGCCATTTTGAGGCCTTAAATGATGGTTTTTGGCCATCTGAGGGCCTGGGGTGGTCATGGCTTCCCTAGGCTTTCCAATAGTTTTACTTCTCAATTAGATCTTTCCAACAAGCTATTGTGAGCCCCAAATGAAGATTATATGCAAAAGTTGTGCCCTGAGGAAGTTTATGTATCAACTAGCCACATTGGGGCCTACAATCCTTTTGGCGCTTCATCTCCTAGAATTAGGGTTTTGGACCTTTAGTTTTTTTTCCTCTTAGGGTTTAGTGATTTATGTTAAAATCCATTTTTGGTGTCTTGTCATGTCTTCTTGTGAATGAGCGTAGACAACACCTATATCTTCAAAGATAAGCTATTGCCACTCTAGCTAGTTTGTATTGTTATGCATTAATCGAATTTTGGTTTCATTGTGTTACTATTATTTTTTCATTCATCCCTTAGCACAATGCTAATGAATGTTGCTCAAAACAATCATTGTTGGCTGAGCTGAAAGAAAGAGAATCGTACTCTGGCTCAAACTCTGATTTAGAGTAGGATAAGGGAAAGAGGATCATTGATGCAGAACCCTATGCTACCATTGCAACTGGAAAGATCCAAATAGAAGCATCAGAGGAGATCGAGGAGAGAAAGTTCCTATTCCATTCATAGATGTGGGTGAAGGGGACTCCATTACATTTCATTGTTGACAACATTAACTAAAAGAACTTGATCTTGACCGATGTCATCAAGAGATTGAAGTTGTCGGCAACATCACACCCTCAACTATAGACCATCGGTTGGTTGAGCCAAGGATGAGACCTTTGTGTCAGCTAGCAATGGTGTATGTCCTATGACATCAATCCCTTCAAAGATGAGGTATTGTGTGATGTTACCCTACTTGAAGTTTGTAATGTTCTTCTAGGATAACCATGTATGTGGAAAAACCATGTTGTTTATGATTTTAGGCCTCATAGTGTCATTGCTAATTTGGGAGGCCATCTCTATAGGGTACTAGAGGTACTCCCAACTACTACAGTCTCCTCGGTGTCAGAAAAACAGTGTTGAAAGGTAATCTCTCAGTTAAAAAATTGTGTCCTCTTCATGGTTCATTCTGAAGGTGAGCAAAAGGTCATCGTGACCACCATCGCCTCAGCATGAGGCCTCTCTAAATAGTAGAAGCAGTTGTACAAGATCGTAGAGGAATACAGGGATATATTTACTTTACCTATGGGGGTGCGTTTGCATTGTCTAGTCAAACATTCAATTGACTTGATGCCCAATGCTCTTTTACCTAATGGCCCAATATGCAAACAATGTCTCTTCTAGAGAATGAGGAAATAAAATGTCAAATCCATGAGCTCATCCAAAAGGGTCAAATTTGACCAAGATCCTCACCTTGTGGGAGCCCAATTGTATTGGATGCAAAATAAGGATAGGTAATGGCGACTTTGTATTGACTACAAAGCCCTAATCAAAATGACATTTAAGATTGGGTACTCGATCCCCTAGATTAACGATCTTTTTGATCAACTTAAGGGTTCCAATTTCTTTAATAAGATTAATATGAAGTTAGGCTACCATTAGGTCTCGATTGAACAAACTAATGTATGAAATATTGCCTTCAAGTATAAATACAACCTTTTTGAGTGGTCGATCATGCCTTTTGGCTTGACTAACTCATCGACAACATTCATGAGGATGATGGATGACATATTTTGGTTGTTCACAAAATATTTTTTTGTTGTATATTTGGATGACATCCTCATCTTAAACAGGACGCGAGCATAATATTTGCAGCACATTCAATAGATCATGAGCACTCTGCAACAACACAAGTTATATTCCAATTTGGAGAAATGTTCATTTGGCATGCAGAGAATTAGGTATCTAGGATACATCAAGGATGAAAATGGGTTGCATGTGGACCCAACCAAGATCCAATTCATTCATAATTGGCCAACCCTGATGACTCTAGCAAAGCTCCATAACTTCTTGGACCTTACCAACTTCTATCATAGGTTTGTGTTGGGGTTCTCTCATATCGCTTATCCCTTAATCCGAGTGACAAAGGGTGGATCTAAAGCCAAATTTTCTTAGTTTGCGTCACAACATAAAGCATTTGAGGATCTGAAACATCACCTCTACTAAGCACCAGTCATTACTCTACTAGACTTGCAATAACCAATCAAGATTGAGATAGATTCCTATGACCATGCTATTGGTGTAGTTCTCACCAACATGGACATGTGGTGGCATGTCATAACGAGACACTCTCTGATATTGTTCACATGTATCCCACCTATGACAAGGAGATGTACTCCATTGTGTAGGAATGTCGATAGTGAAAGAATTATATTCTAGGAAAGGAAATAATCATCCACATTGATCACAAGACTCTATAATTCATGTCGTGTTGGTTGTGGATCTTGATTATCTTCCTGATTTAGAGGTCTTGTTTCAGCCGCGTTTGGACCCCATTACCTGAGGGGGCGGTGTGGGGGGGATTTCCGCCCACATATCTCGCCAGGGGATCCAGGGGGGGGTGGAAACAATAATTTTGAGCCCCCCCACCCCCCGCCCCCTAGTGGGGGTTCAGGGAAAACACCCCCAAAGAGAAATTTTTTGGAAAATTTCCTTGTAAAATATTGTAATTTCGTAGTCAATCTAGACCGTTCATTATAAGGTCGCAGATCTAACGGTAGAAGTCATGTTAGGTTTTTCTTCCCTGTAATGCAACCCTCTTTTATGAGGGAATTGTATTGTGGTTGTGTATGTGAGTGAATATTGTATTATGAGAGATGAGACTATGAGAGAAAGAAGAGGAAGTTACAATGGGTGTGATGCAGGTTGTATCCCTTCATTTGTTTAACAATAATAAAGGAAGGACCTAGCAATTTCTCTGGTGGACATAGACCACACTAGGTGAACCACGTATATCTGTGTCTCTATTGTATTGTGTATCTTCTCAGTTTTATTTTTGCATTTGTTTTATTTTATTTCTCTATGATCCTATTTTTCTAACATGCAAACATAAGGAAAATTATAGCATGACCACCATTAGAAGTGGTCCACGTACTTGCGACAATTCCACTTGAACATTAAGTACAAGAAGGGAAACACAAACCATGTTGTAGACTACCTCAGTTAGCCCTCGGTTGTGGCACTAACCACAGTTATTAACTCTTGTGGACACAAGACCTCTTGTTGGCCCCAATTGTACGACAATAACCCTACCTTCGCTACTACATATCAGACATTGGACATAAGTAAACAAGTTCCAGATTTTCACCTCCAGGAGGCACTTTTTTTCTATTTGGGCCATCTTTGTGTTCCTTCAAGTGAGCGTGCAAAGATAATTTGGGAGGCACATTCGGTCGGGTGGCAAGGCACTTCAATATGGAGAAGATAGTAGCAACTTCAGAAGTATTTCTACTAGACAAAATTCCAACAGGATATTAGCAGGTATATCAGAGTATGCACTTCATGTGCCATTGCTAAACCTTTCATTAAGAAGAAGGGGTTGTGCACTCCTCTACATACCCCAGACAAGCCTTGGGATTCAGTCTCCATGGATTACATGTTAGGTTTTCCCTCCACCAAGCACGGTAACGATTGTGTCTTTGTGGTTGTTGATCAATTCTCTAAGATGACCAGTTTGGTGTCATGTAAGAAGAGTACCACAGTCGAAGCCACTGCTAAGCTCTTCTTTGAGCATGTTTGGGTTCATTTTGGGCTAACATGTACTGTTATTTTAGATAGGGATAGTAGGCTCCTTAGTACCTTCTAGGTCCATCCTATGTTCGATGGACACCAAGTTGACCAAATTGATTGCCTTCCACCCCCAAAAGAATGGACAAATAGAAGTGGTCAATAGGATGATTGTGCATATCTTATGCATCTACAACTCCAAGCATCCATGTGTATGGGATGAGAGCTTTCCATATGTTCAACATTGCTACAACCCATCCCTCCACAACTCTATTGGCCACAACCCTTTGCAGGTGTGCTTGGGGTTCCAGCCATTGCCCGCCATTGATGTATCTCTTCCCATTGCATCTTCACAGGAAGAGTCCCCCCATGCTTACACTAAGGAAGATAGATCAACCAAATTTATTGAATGGATCTAGCACATCCAACAATTGATTCATGATATCTTGTAGAAAGCCAATTCCAAGTACAAGCAATGGCATGATCAACATTGGGTTCCACACAAGTTTCAGGTTAGTCATAATGTGTGGTTGTATTTGCATAAAGAGCACCTCAAAGGACCCCATAAGAAGCTCAAACCACTATGATATGGGCCTTACACCATCATGAAGGATATGGGTGATAATTCTTTTGAATTGAGTATTCCACCTTTCCTTGACTTACACCTAGTATTAATGTAGAGTTGCTTCAACGATATTTTCCACCCATATTGGACACTTTGGAGGTGGTTGAGAATTTGGACCCTATAGAACTCAAACCTGTCTACACTAAGAAAGATACAGTAGATCAGATCATGGACATTAAGATGAGGGGCACTTGCTAGTAGAACATACAACTCTATCGGGTTGTCGAAGTAGGACAACTTCTTCACCAAGGCAAGTGGTTCACCATGAATCAAATTCAGCAAAAGTTTCCCCATCTAATGCAGGAACTTGACACAATGGGGACCATTGCTTCCTAAGGGGATATAACTAATCCAAGTGGACAACAGTGGCCACCCACCTCTTCCACTGACTCAACATGGTTCTTCATCTTGATAGTTTGTTTATCTTCATCTTGGGGCCATTTTGAGGCCTTAAATGATGTTTTTTTGGCCATATGGGGGGCTAGGGTGGCCATGGCCTCCATAGGCCTGCCAACAATTGTATTTCTCACCTAGATATTTTCAACAAACTATTGTGCACTCTAGACAGAGATTGTATGCAAAAGACAAATTCTAACACTAAATGGAACACATATTCAAGGTAACCCTATTCTTATCCTTAGGAAAAATTCTACGCAATGTCCTTGTTGAGATGTTTGTTCAAATAATTGAACCCACTTTTCAAGTAACTGAACCCATTTTTCAAGGTGTCCCTATCTGTGTCCCTAAAAAGAGTGGTACATATTCGAGATGACCCTATTCCTGTCCTCGAGAAAAATTCTACACAATGTCTTTACTGAGATATTTGTTCAAATTGTTGAACCCATTTCTAAAGTGGCCCTATCTATATCCCTAAAAAGGATAGTGCATATACTACTACAAAATACATAAATCTTATCATCAAAATCGTTATCATAAATATGTATAGCCTTGAATTCTTTCAAGATATTCATTCTAATAATGAGACCCATCTTCATGAAATCTATTGCAATATTTCCAAAGGAAAACAAATACATCTCCAATAAAATCACAACAAAACATTATGCATTGAATTGCAATGTTGCACAACATAACAGAGCCAACCACGTTTTCAACCCGGGTACGATAACAGACTTCTCTCTCTGTTATATGTTTATTGGTATAATAATTTATCTTGAAAGTCGTATCAAGAGTCTCGGGCCTTTGAAAGACAAGGTTTCCACTCTTGGGACTTTCTGAAATCCATATCAGAAGTCTCGAGCCTTTGAAAGACAAGGTTTCCACTTATGCGACTTTCCAAGTTCTAACTAGTTACTGCCTGAGAAGTTGGCCAAGATCTTATTCGACATTCTTTCACTCTGGTGCGAAGAACTAGAATTAAACACCCTGCTTTTTTTGAGCATTAATAGTTATTACTTTCACTATGGATAGATCTATGTCTTTTCAAGATATTCAAAATACAGAAGAGCTTAATACTTCTGGATCTTTCCATTCAGTTGAAGAGTCAACATTCTGTCTCATGATTCATTACATGCCCACTATAGAATCATTGATCCCTGACTCCAAGACATATATAAAGGGATGAGACCACCAGGGACACCAAGATATGGTTTAGGATATATTGAACAATGCGACCAAGTCATCCCAGACTGTTGTTTTAACAATCCTTTGCCTCCATCCCTCCAAAGGCCTTCTATTGAATAAATCCATAAATTCCATTCTATTATGATTGGATGTTCCAAGAATACCATTGAAGAAGCATGGATCAAGAAAATGCTAAATTGGGATCTTTTCACCCATCCTGAATCTACTTATTCCAACTTTTCTACTTCTGACCAAGAAAAAGCCTGTTTGTCCCAAGAATGGCAAACATACATTTCAGAAAATAATCTCTGGATTTATTTTTATGAATGGAAAATAAAATACCAAAATCCTGCAGTCCAGATGATGGAAGGAGGAAAAGAAGGGTCTTCCCGCCATGAATGGAAAAACCTGGAAGGAAAAACTGTCGAATCCACGACAACCTTTCTGCCTTTTAAAGGCATCATTCTTGAAGACAGTAATAGACAGGTCAAAGCTATACCCCTAATGTTAGCTGATGAAGCCACCCAACTCTCAGGTGTAGAAAAAGGAGTCCAGTCCATATCAAAACAAGTAAATTGGATTAATATTGCTCTTAGAGGTATGGCCACACATACATTTGTGACCAATGATTATGCTAGAAAAGGGAATATTAGAGACCTGCAAGTCTCTAAAAATACAATAGCCCAATCAGTAAACCAGATAAATGACAGAGTTGCAGACATCTATGACCGTGTTGGAAAAACACAAGACATAGTGATACAAAAAACTGAGGATTCTGCAAAAAATCATGAAGAACTGATGGAAGGACTAGGAGAAGCCTTCTCAGTCATCGGGAAAAATCTATTAGAGCTCAAGCAAAAAGACACTACTCCCGACAAACCAATTCCCCAATATTTTATTCTCCCTCACTCTCTGATTTCTATTATTTCCCCTGTATAAAGCCCGAAGAAAAGTCTAGCAAAAAGAAATTCCCAATCCATTTTCAAAAATAAGAACCAAATTCTTCTTCTTCTTCCACAAACCCCAATATATCTCTGGTTTCTATCCAAAGACCTTCATATGAAAATATCCCACACCATATGAATAGGTCGCCTGCACCTGATCTTCTAGGAAAAGGAAAGATGCCCAAATCCCAATCATTTGTAGAATATTGGTTCCCTGAATGGAACATAGATGGTCTATCAGTAGGGCAAGTACGACAACTATTGGATAGAATGTATGTCTCCTATAAAATCATGTGTATGAAAGGAAAAAGTGAGACAGAAGCATGCAAATATTTGATCCAGTGCTTCACATGGACGTTAAGCAAATGGTGGGAAGTCATCTCCTCATCTATTATGATAACAAAAATGGAAGCAGGGGTAGTAAGAGATGAATAAGGAGATGTTGTCTATCATCTCAATGGAACTCCTCAAAACAATATGATAGGATCCCTCACCGCACTAATTCTGGAACATTGGTGTGGTACTGAAGAAGAATTGGCTGACAAGCACGAAATGATATTAATGAATATCAAATGCAGAAAAATGTCAGAATATGAGGAATTCCACAAAGAATGGGCTCAAAGAATATTTGAGGTAAAAGACAGTCAGAATCTTTAATGGAAACAAGTATACCTTATAGCAATCCCTAGCAAGTTTGTAGAATATCTCAAAATGCAAGAGGTTTTCAAATTACCTTATGAGATGTATACTTGGGGAGAAATTTATTCTCTTATCACTAAATCCCTAATTGGACTATGCATAAATATGAAAGTTCATAAGTCTATCCAAAAATTGTCCCACCTACCTGATAGCAAATCTATTTGTGAGAAATATGGCCTATACCTCACAGATCCCACCAGAAGAAAGAAAATAAATTTAGGGCATTCAAAGAAAAAAAACCTCCAAACCGAGGAAGATATAGAAAAAAAACTCACTATTATGAGTCTGAGGAAATTAAGCTGAAAACACATTCCAGCCAAGCAAGACAACAAGTTCAATGTTGGCTTTGCGGAAAAACTGGACACATAGAAAGTTCTTGTCCAGAAGGGAAAAATTCAAGAATATCCAAAGGGAAAATCTCGGAACAAAGGGCCAGAGAAGCACATCAGAAGGCCAGTATAGAAACAACACAACAACTAGCACACAAGGTTCACTGCAACAGATGTGGAGAAAATGACCACTTAACAAATCAATGCCCACATCATCCTTTTGTCAAAAGAGAAGAAGTCCATCTACTTCATGAAGGATGTTTTTCTGAATCCACAGAGACCTTAGACTTTAAATTTAGCTCAACTGATGAAGAAATTATTCTAAATCATCAGTGTAAGTGTAATAATCTGAATTTTTGTTCTTGCGAAGATTCTTATGAATCAGATTTTGTATCCAGCCCCCGAAGGCACAGAGAAAAAATAAAGATATGCATGTACCATAGCACTGGAGATCAAGATGCCCAAATGTTAGCTCAAATAAAAGCCTTGCCAGAAGGGGATATGAAAAAATCTTTACTTGAATCCTTTTTGAAAACTATAACATTAGGACAAAAGCAAAGCAATCCAGAATCTTCCCACAAAGCAGGGGTTAAGCCGCTATTTCTAGAGGCTTCATTTGAAAGAAATACCAGGTCTTTCATTAAGAACAACAAGGAAACCAAGTTGCAGCATCCTTCACTCACAGACTTGGAAAAAGAGGTATTTTATCTAAAGAAGGAAGTTGTTGAACTCAAGCTAAAGATGAAGCAATATGAAGAGGTTTCTGAAGATTCATATAAAGTTGATTCATGGGCAAGGCAAGAAATAAAATCCTTAAAAGACCAGGTGGAATATATTCCTCCACCACTAGAAGATGTACCAATTGAACCAAAAAGACATCCCCATGACTCAACCCATTTGCAAGGACTAAATGCTATGAAAATCTTGCCTATCCAATTTCAAAAGTATCATGTCAAGATAAATCTAGAGATAAACACATAAATGTTTTATTTAAATGCTTTGCTTGATATTGGATCAGATATGAATCTCCTCAACAAAAATTTGATCCCTTGTAAATATTGGCTCCCTAGCAATTATTCTGCCATTGGACTAGGGAATGTTTCAAAATATTTTGATTTTGAAGTTCCCAAAGTTGTTTTATGGTTTGACGAGTATGCTTTAGGAATGAAGTTTCTCTTGGCAGATCTGCCTGTAGACTGTATTTTGGGAACTCCTTTTCTTGTTGTTGTTGAACCTCATGGATCCCCCAGGACAGCTCAAGGCCACCCAGCCTATTCCATCACGATTCTAAGCATAACAAAAGGCTATCCACTTGTTAAAAAGATACTTGCCTTCATTTCAAATCCGCAGTCAAATATTGTGTTTTGTTCAAGCCAACCTAAGAGTCTTGTCAGTATCAATACATGGGATGATCTAAACAACGGGCCGGTGACAGAACAGGTTGATAACAATCTTGACTGGGAAACTTATTCTCAAAATTGGGCTCCTCATTGGGAGTTAAGAGGGTCTGAAGGAATTGAATTTGGTTTGCCTAGATTCTCTTCTAACACAAGCATTCATGTAATACCTCCTCAACATCTTATAGGCAGAATGCATCAATATTCTACTCTTGCTGCTCGAAAAAAACTAATAGAAATGGGAGATATCACCAGACTAATATCTACATTCAGAAGGTGGTTCTGTCAAAATTCTCAACAATGGCGAGAGACTCCAGATAATTCTTATTTTATGATAAATCGAATGAGAGCATTGCAGTCTTGGCCCCAACAAGATCCTTCTCAGATTTTTCATCAAATAAATTACCATCGGTATCAATCCATGTGGGATCATATATGCTTATGGAGTGACAGGTATAAATATTATTATTGCATGATAAAGTTTTCTAGTCACTTCAGATCATATACCAACCCTGAACTAGCCTAGCTTGAAACTTGGTGGCAAAAATTTGGGTTGAACCCAAGTGCAATACATCCAGATGTATTGAATGTTGAACAAATTTTTCATCATTTAAATCTTTCAGATAATGTTCATCGGCTTAATCAGATCTCAAGCATTGGGTATATGAAAAACTTCATAAATGAGAAACATCCTTGGGTTATCCGAACAAAGTATGTTCTCCAACAAGAAGAAGACAACAATGAAGATCCAATGATGTACAGGGAGGTCTATACTCAGCACTGGGACCCATATTGTTTCAATCACTTTCATGATCAACTGGTGGAATAAAATGGTGGAACCTATCAGAAAGACCCAAAGCTCGAAGAGAGGGACCCCTTCAAATTGACCCCTTCAAATGAACCTCTCATCTCCTTATATACAAATTTTTGGAGAAGAGAATCATTCTCATGAAAGGACTAGACAAGACACTTTACTATTTGCTTAGAATCAAATCTACTTTTAAGATTTGGCGGTGAGAACATGCAAGAACCTTTTAAGATTTGGCAGTGATAAATTTCAAATCTACTTTCCTCATACTTAAGGAATCTTAGAAATGCGGGTCAAACCACACCAAAAGCTAGAGAAGTGCTCTAGGTTTCTAAGATATTTTATTTAAAACATCATTATATACAAAGTGGAATTTATAACGAAAACCCACGAAATACGACTGACACCACTGTCAACCAGTAAGACATGAATATACATGACTTAATCATTTTCGATGTGGGTATGGAATCTTTATTCATAATTGAGAGTGTCCCACATTTTGCTATAGATTTTCCGAATGATAAAAGGTTGGTCATTTATCATTTGTACACTGGTTTTAGCCTTAGTTGCCCATTGAATATGGTTGAAGATGAAATGACACAAGATTTCCCCATCATTTGGTCCATTCTGGAAAAGGCTTTGAACATATTGTAGAGGAGATAAAAAGTTGCATATAGAAGATAAAGTTGTTGGGTCTATTGCGCTTTTATTAAGACCAAAATATTTCCACCAATCTGCAAGCCAACTTGGAGGGGTTCATGTTGAGATCGCAAAAGGAAGTAGTCGACAAAGGCAGGAGACAAAGACAAGTTTTATTCAAGCTTCATTCTCCGCCAGAGGAAGCCTCTAAGTTACAAATGGTATCAGAGCCAACCACATTTTCAACCCGGGTATGATAACAGACTTCTCTCTCTATTATATGTTTATTGGTATAATAATTAATCTTGAAAGTCGTATCAAGAGTCTCGGGCCTTTGAAAGACAAGGTTTCAACTCTTGCGACTTTCTGAAAGTCGTATCAGAAGTCTCGGGCCTTTGAAAGACAAGGTTTCCACTTCTACAACTTTCCAAGTTCTAACTAGTTATTGCATGAGCAGTTGGCCACGAGCTTATTCGACATTCTTTCACTCCGATGAGAAGAACTAGAATTAAACGCCCTGCTTTTCTGAGCATTAATATTTATTACTTTCACTATGGATAGATCTGTGTCTTTTCGAGATATTCAAAATACAGAAGAACTTAATACTTCTGGATCTTTCCATTCAATTGAAAAGTCAACATTATGTCTCATGATTCATTACATGCCCACTATAGAATCATTAGTTCCCCGACTCCAAGACATCTATAAAGGGATGAGACCACCAGGGACACCAAGATATGGTTTAGGATATATTGAACAATGCGACCAAGTCATCCCAGACTGTCGTTTTAACAATCCTTTGCCTCCATCCCTCCAAAGTCCTTCTATTGAAGAAATCCATAAATTCCATTCTATTATGATGGGATGTTCCAAGAATACCATTGAAGAAGCATGGATCAAGAAAATGCTAAATTGGGATCTTTTCACCCATCCTGAATCTACTTATTTCAACCTTTCTACTTCTGACCAAGAAAAAACATGTTTGTCCCAAGAATGGAAAACATACATTTCATAAAATAATCTCTGGATTTCTTTTTATGAATGGAAAATAAAATCCCAAAATCCTGCAGTCCAAATGATGGAAGGATGAAAAGAAGGGTCTTCCCGCCATGAATGGAAAAACCTGGAAGGAAAAATTGTCGAATCCACAACAACATTTCTGCCTTTTAAAGGCATCATTCTTGAAGATAGTAATAGACAGGTCAAAGCTATACCCCTAATGTTAGTTGAAGAAGCCACCCAACTCTCGGGTGTAGAAAAAGGAGTCCAGTCCATATCAAAACAACTAATTTGGACTAATACTGCTCTTAGAGGTATGACCACACATACATTTGTGACCAATGATTATGCTAGAAAAGGGCATATTAGAGACCTGCAAGTCTCTAAAAATACAATAGCCCAATCAATAAACCCGATAAATGACAGAGTTGTAGACATCTATGACCGTGTTGGAAAAACACAGAACATAGTGATACAAAAAACCGAGGATTCTGCAAAAAATCATGAAGAACTGATGGAAGGACTAGGAGAAGCCTTCTCAGTCATCTGGAAAACTCTGTTATAGATCAAGCAAAAATACACTACTCCCGACAAACCAATTCCCCAGTCTTTTATTCTCCCTCACTCTCTGATTTCTATTATTTCCCCTATATATAAGCCCGAAGAAAAGTCTAGCGAAAAGAAATTCCCAATCCATTTTCCAAAAGAAGAACCAAATTCTTCTTCTTCTTCCACAAACCCCAATCTATCTCTTGTTTCTTTCCAAAGACCTTCAAATGAAAATATCCCACACCATATGAATAGGCCACCTGCACCTGATCTTCTAGGAAAAGGAAAAATTCTTGAATCCCAATCATTTGCAGAAGATTGGTTCCTTGAATGGAACATAGATGGTCTGTCAGTAGGGCAAATATGACAACTATTGGATAGAATGTATGTCTCCTATAAAATCATGTGTATGAAAGGAAAAAGTGAGATTGAAGCATGCAAATCTTTGATCCAGTGCTTCACAGGGACGCTAAGCAAATGGTGGAAAGTCATCTCCTCACCTATTATGATAACAAAAATGGAAGAAGAGGTACTAAGAGAAGAACAAGGAGATGTTGTCTATCATCTCAATGGAACTCCTCAAAACAATATGATAGGAGCCATCACCACACTAATTCTGGAACATTGGTGTGGTACTGAAGAAGAATTGGCTGACAAGCACGAAATTATATTAATGAATATCAAATGCAGAAAAATGTCAGAATATGAGGAATTCCACAAAGAATGGACTCAAAAAATATTTGAGGTAAAAGACAGTCAGAATCTTTTATGGAAACAAGTATACCTTGCAGCAATCCCTAGCAAGTTTGTAGAATATCTCAAAATGCAAGAGGTTTTCAAATTACCTTATGAGATGTATACTTGGGGAAAAATTTATTCTCTTATCACTAAAGCCCTAATTGGACTATGCATAAATATGAAAGTTCATAAGTCTATCCAAAAATTGTCCCACCTACCTGATAGCAAATCTATT
The DNA here is from genome assembly GCA_032191745.1 of Picea mariana. Lineage (NCBI taxonomy): Eukaryota > Viridiplantae > Streptophyta > Pinopsida > Pinales > Pinaceae > Picea > Picea mariana. The sequence continues at coordinate 229,113 of JASDQU010736598.1, forward strand.
TGTGAGAAATATGGCCTATACCTCACAGATCCCACCAGAAGAAAGAAAAATAAATTTAGGGCATTCAAAGAACAAAAGCCTCCAAACCGAGGAAGATATAGACAAAAAACTCACTATTATGAGCCTGAGGACATTAAGCTGAAAACACATTCCAGCCAAGCAAGGCAGCAAGTTCAATGTTGGCTTTGCGGAAAAACTAGACACATAGCAAGTTCTTGTCCAGAAGGGAAAAATTCAAGAATATCCAAAGGGAAAATCTTGGAACAAAGGGCCAAAGAAGCACATCATAAGGCCAGTATAGGAACAACACAACAACTAGCACACATGGTTCACTGCAAGAGATGTGGAGCAAATGACCACTTAACAAATCAATGCCCACATCATCCTTTTGTCAAAAGAGAAGAAGTCCATTTAATTCATGAAGGATGTTGTTTTGAATCCACAGAGACTTCAGACTTTGAATTTAGCTCAGCTGATGAAGAAATTCTTCTAAATCATCAGTGTAAGTGTAATAATCCGAATTTTTGTTCTTGCGAAGATTCTTCTGAATCAGATTTTGTATCCAGCCTCCGAAGGAACAGAGAAAAAATAAAGATATGCATGTACCATAGCACTGGAGATCAATATGCCCAAATGCTAGCTCAAATAAAAGCCTTTCCAGAAGGGGATATGAAAAAATCTTTACTTGAATCCTTTTTTAAAACTATGACAGCAGGACAGAAGCAAAGCAATCCAAAATCTTCCCACAAAGCAGGGATTAAGCCGTTATTTGTAGAGGCTTCATTTGAAATAAATACCAGGTCTTTCATTAAGCACAACAAAGAAACCAAGTTGCAACATCCTTCACTCACAGACTTGGCAAAAGAGGTATTTTATCTAAAGAAGGAAGTTGTTGAACTCAAGCTAAAGATGAAGCAATATGAAGAGGTTTCTGAAGATTCATATAAAGTTGATTCATGTGCAAGGCAAGAAATAAAAGCCTTAAAAGACCAGGTGGAATATCTTCCTCCACCACTAGAATATGTACCAATTGAACCAGAAAGACATCCCCGTGACTCAACCCATTTGCAAGGACTAAATGCTATGAAAATCTTGCCTATCCAATTTCAAAAGTATCATGTCAAGATAAATCTAGAGATAAACACATAAATGTTTTATTTAAATTCTTTGCTTGATACTAGATCAAATATGAATCTCCTCAACAAAAATTTGATCCCTTGTAAATATTGGCTCCCTAGCAATTATTATGGCATTGGACTAGGGAATGTTTCTACAGATTTTGATTTTGAAGTTCCCAAAGGTGTTTTATGGTTTGACCAGTATGCTTTAGGAATGAAGTTTCTCTTGGCAGATCTACCTGTAGACTGTATTTTGGGAACTCATTTTCTTGTTGCTGTTGAACCTCATGGATCTGCCAGGACAGCTAAAGGCCACCCAGCCTATTCCATCACGATTCCAAGCATAACAAAAGGCTATCCACCTGTTAAAAATATACTTGCCTTCATTTCAAAGCCGCAGTCAAATATTGTTTTTTGTTCAAGCCAACCTAAGATTCTGGTCATTATCAATACATGGGATGATCTAAACAACAGGCTAGTGATAGAACAGGTTGATGACAATCTTGACTGGGAAACTTATTCTCAAAACGGGGCTCCTCATTGGAAGTTAAGATGGTCTGAAGGAATTGAATTCAGTCTACCTGGATTCTCTTCTAACACAAGCATTCATGTAATACCTCCTCAACATCTTATAGGCAGAATGCATCAAGATTCTACTCTTGTTGCTCGAGAAAAACTAATAGAAATGGGAGATATCACCAAACTAATATCTACATTCAGAAGGTGGTTCTGTCAAAATTCTCAACAATGGCGAGAGACTCCAGATAATTCTTATTTTATGATAAATCGAATCAGAGCATTGCAGTCTTGGTCCCAGCAAGACCCTTCTTAGCTTTTTCATCAAATAAATTACCATCAATATCAAGCCATGTGGGATCATATATGCTTATGGAGTGACAGGTATAAATATTATTATTGCATGATAAAGTTTTCTAGCCACTTCAGATCAAATGCCAACCCTGAACCAGCCTGGCTTGAGACTTGGTGGCAAAAATTTGGGTTAAACCCAAGTGCAATACATCCAGATGTATTGAATGTTGAACAAATGTTTCATCATTTAAATCTTTCAGATAATGTTCATCGGGTTAATCAGATCTCAGGCATTGGGTATATGACAAACTTCATAAATGAGAAGTATCCTTGGGTTATTCGAACAAATTATGTTCTCCAACAAGAAGAAGACAACAATGAAGATCCAATGATGTACAGGGAGGTCTATACTCAGCACTGGGACCCATATCGTTTCAATCACTTTCATGATCAATCGGTGGAATAAAATGGTGGAACCCATCCACTTTCATGTCTTACTGGCTGACAGTGGTGCCAGTCCTTTCATGTCTTACTGGCCAATAGTGGTGTCAGTCGATTTTTGTGGATTTCCGTCATAAATCTCCACTTTGTAATGTTTCAAATAAGAGTATCTTAGAAACCTAGAGCACTTCTCTAGCTTTTGGTGTGGTTTGACCCGTATTTCTAAGATTCCTTAATACGTGGAAAGTAGATTTGAAATTTGGTCGGAAGGTTCTTGCATGTTCTCTCTGCCAAATCTTAAAAGTAGATTTGGTTCTAAGCAAATAGTAAAGTGTCTTGTCTAGTCTTTTCATGAGAATGATTCTCTTCTTCAAAAATTTGTATATAAGGAGGTGAGAGGTTCATTTGAAGGGGGTCAGTTTTTGGAGTCAATTTGAGTCTGAAAGTCTGAGTCTTCTAAGCTCCCTCTCTTCAAGCTTTGGGTCTTTCTGATAGGTTTCTTTGATAAGCCTGCATGATTCTAGCTCAGCCAGCACGGACCTAAAGTGGCAAAAGCATTTAGTTTCAGTCTGTGTGTCTGTTTGTTGAGAGAAAGAGAAATCTGTGCTCAAAGTTTGTATATCTATGCCATTCTGTCTCTTTTAATATAAATCAGCTTCCGCATATTATCTCTGAAAATTGTCTATTATCTTGTCTCTATATTATGCTCTATCTATTTGCCTACTATTGCGATTGTTTGGAGTTCACTGGAAGGTTATGCGAAAGTTCACTGGAAAGCTTTGCGAAAGTTCACTGAGAGGGTTACCAGAAGTTCACTTAGGTCCTGAATAGCGTCTGTAGTAATTCCCGCTAGGCAGGTGGCCGCTAAGGGAAATTTTGGGCATTGGGATGTTCGAAGGTTCATGCTGGGATCTTTCTTGGGTTCACATAGGAGGTTTTCTGGGTTCACATAGGTGATTTTCTAGGTTCATGTTGAAATCGCAAAAGGAAGCAGTCGACAAAGGAAAGAGACAAAGACAAGTTTTATTCAAGCTTCATTCTCCGCCGGAGGAAGCCTCTAAGTTACAAATGGTATCAGAGCCAACCACATTTTCAACCCGGGTATCATAACAGACTTCTCTCTCTATTATATGTTTATTGGTATAATAATTAATCTTGAAAGTCGTATCAAGAGTCTCGGGCCTTTGAAAGACAAGGTTTCCACTCTTGTGACTTTATGAAAGCCGTATCAGAAGTCTCGGGCCTTTGAAAGACAAGGTTTCCACTTCTGCGACTTTCCAAGTTCTAACTAGTTATTGCCTGCGCAGTTGGCCAAGAGCTTATTTGACATTCTTTTACTCTGGTGTGAAGAACTAAAATTAAACGCCCTGCTTTTCAGAGCAGTAATAGTTATTACTTTCACTATGGATAGATCTGTATCTTTTCGAGATATTCAAAATGATGGAGAAGAGAGTACTTCGGGAAGAAATTCTACAAGCAGTCTAAGCTCTATGTTTTCTGACAACAATATCCATTGTCTAAACCATGAAAGTATTGAAGCCATTGAGTCTCAACCACAAGCTGCGTGGAAATTACCCGCCATCTCTCCAAGCCAGGTCTATAATGACTTAAGTATGTTCCACCTTTGTGTTGTGTCCAGAGTCATTGTTAAAGAATCAGTTAGCCGTATACATCAAAACAATGATGTTAGCCAAACCATTTCTTTAATCAATGTTAAAGAAATCCAAGCTGAAGCAAAGAAACACAAAACAAACTATCTACATTTTGGCTGTATATGTATCGGAATCAATCCTTTAGTACACAAAGGGATAGATGTTTATGCTCTGTGTACTGTCCGAGATATGAAACATAATAAGTTCACTGATTCCTTAATAGGAGGCATTGTTTCTCCTTTATCCAATGGCCCTATATATTTTGATTGTTTCCCAAACTTCTCTGTATATACCTTTGATGAAAACCTTGCATATATCCTTAAACTCCAGATCCGTACCACTGGATTTGATATGTGCCAGACCAGGACAAACATTTCCATCCAAACTAGAGGATGTTTTCGGCATACAAACACTCTGTATCCTGCAGTAATAAATCCTCTCAGTCAGACATCCAAATCTAGTACCTTGGTTATTACTGACCCTCTGAATCAAAAAATGGAAAATCAGATTATTCAATGGGAAAATCTCTCTTTTCCCGCAAATTGGGTCATTGACACTCCTTGAGTTCCAGTACCACGATCTATAACTTCTGCAAACATCCAAGAATCCTCTTCCTCTGCAATCATCTCTTTCCATACTCCTCAACGTTCATACCTCAAAGATGACCGCCCTTCTGTTTCTTCTATATCAACTCCACCCTTATGTTTGCATCCCTCGCTCCAACCCCTTGCTTCTTCATTAGGAAAAGTATCTTACTCTGTTCAATGTTTAGATTGTGCTAAATTACCAACACTCTCAACACTACCCACACACAGAGAGAATGAACAGATCCATCTTGAACATAGACATCATAATCCTAGGACAAATCTTCCTCTTACAAGCTCTACAACAAAATATCATTGTCCCCATCCACAATGTTCTGACTTTCCTTTTCCACATGAACCCCACATTCTTGTTATAACAGAATCTTATCCTCTTGATATTTCTCAAAGATATGTTGTGAATAATATCCCGAACGACATCAAGAGACCAGCGGTACCAGAAATAAAAAAGTTCATTTCATTAATGAGTGGGTGCCAGAAAAAATTGGTAAAAGAAGAATGAATGAAAGCTATGTTGAATTGGGATCTGTTTACCCATCCTGATGCTGAAAGATTCTCCAAATCTATCTCAAACAAAGAAAAATTGGCCTTATCAACAGATTGGCAAGAATATATGACCAAGAATAATGTTTGGATTTCATTTTATGAATGGAAAACCCAACAACAAATTCTTTCTTCTTTTCACAAAAGGTCAACGGCCCTAAAATCTTTTTATACCCCAGCTTTGCGCCCTCTCCCAGTCACCTCGGTTTCTTGCCCTGTACAGACTATTTCCATCTCCGACTTAGGGAGAGAAATTGGAAATCTTAAGAAGGAAATCAAGGCACAAACAGAGCAAGAAGGTCAGGGAACAGAACAAGAAAGCAAGGTTACAAAAATCCTCACCATTCATCATCAAAAGTTCCATGTCCTCTTAGATATCAAGATCAAAGGAAAATTATTCAAACTCAAGACTTTGTTAGACACAGGGTTTGACCTCAACCTTTTGAATAAAGATATCATTCCCATCCAATTTTGGCATAAGACACAAATGAGTGCTATTGGATTAGGAAATTTGCCAACACAGATCTTCTATGAAGTCCCTAAGGGAATTCTATGTTTCAAGCATCACTGGCTATCTTTAAAATTTCTGCTTACAAACATTCCTATAGCCTGTAAGCTCTAAACTCCCTTTTTTGCTGCAATAGAGTCTCATGGTTCTACAAAATTGTCAAATGGAACCTCTGGGTATTATATCAGCATTCCCTCACCAACAAAAGGATCAAAAATCTCTGTCCAACTTCCTTTTGTATCTTTCCCCAGGATTTCTTCTCTGGTTTACAGTCCAGAGTAAGACACTCAAGATAGAGGAATTGAAAAATAAGCAGTCTGAGTTAAGGATTATTGATCAACTTAACCAAAGTCAAATACAACAAAAGATTCTAGAGCTGAAAAAAGAATTTCAAGATCAAATATGCTCTGAAAATCTAACTGCTTTCTAGCACCAGAAAAAACATGAAGTCACACTTCCATATAAGGATGCCTACGAGGGAAAACCTTGCAAAAGAAAAGCCATCCCAATGAATGTTGAATATCAAAGGCTATGTTTAGAAGTAGTCAAAAGCTTACTTCACAAAGGACTTATCAGAGAATCTATTAGTCCATGGAATTTCTATGGATTGTATGTTAATAAACATTCTGAACAACTCCGAGAAATTCGCAGATTATTGGTAAATTATAAACCACTAAATAAAATATTGGATGATGATGTCTATCATATTCCAAACAAAACAAGTTTGGTAACTAGGATTGTTGGAGCAAAGATTTTTTCTAAATTTGACTTGAAATAAGGATTCTGGCAAGTGGCAGTTAAAGAAGAAGAAAAATTCAAAACAACTTTCAGTGTTCCAGCAGGACATTATGAATGGAATGTCATGCCCTTTGGTTTAAAAAATGCTCCAACAAAATTTCAAAGAGTTATGGATAACACTTTGAAACCTTATTTCGACTGAATTATTGTTTATATTGATGACATACTTGTATTTTCTTCCTCTGTTGAGCAACATTTCAAACATCTTAGGAAATTCATGCAAGTTGTCAAAGAAGTAGGATTGGTTTTCTCAAAGAAAAAACTTGAACTTTTCAAAACTGAAGTCAAGTATCTTGGCCATATCATTCAGAATGGTGAATTAACCCTGCAAACCCATGCCGTTGAATTTTCTGATAAGTTTCCAAATAAGATTACTGACAAAGTCCAACTCCAAAGATTTCTTGGAAGCTTAAATTATATTAAAGGATGTGCTCAGGATCGTAAATTATTGAATGACAGGTTAAAGAAAGATCCAACGCCATGGACAGAAGCACATTCACAAGCTGTCAGAAATATTAAGTCCAAAGCAAAGACACTCCCATTGCTTTATATCTCTGACGATGATCTTCCTAAAATTGTTGAAACAGATGCTAGCAATATTGGTTGGGGAGTTGTCCTTAAGCAAGTCAGAAAACAAGAGGGTAAGAAAAGGGAAGAAATAGTTCAGTTTGCTTCCGGGCTCTGGCAAGCTAGTGAAAAGAATTATTTTGCCTTAGATAAAGAAATAAAAGCAGCTCTAAATGCTATCCATAAGTTTGAAATATTTCTTATATATAAGAAATTTCTGCTAAGAACTGATGTTGTAGCTATGAATAAAGTTCTTAACAAAGAGATAAAAAGTCCCAGTGAGGCCAAGTTTGCTAGGTGGCAAGCCCTATTTAGCAATTTTGATTTTTCCATAGAACATATTAAAGGCACCACAAACTTTATCCTGGACTTTTTAAGCAGAGAACACCTTCAGCAGGTCTCTATGATTATCTTTGTCCAATTGAGAAATGGATCTGAAATCCTAACAACTATTCTGGATACATTGAGTTGGGAACAATACTCATCAAACTAGAAACCTCATTGGGAATTAAGAAGTACAAAATTGATATCTCCCACAAATCAATTCCATTGTTCAAGACTAGTTCCAGAAGTTTGCAAGAGGCAAAGTTCTAATGTTTTAATTCCTGTCATTTCGAAAGCTTCACAAAAGGCTGTTGAAGCACAAGATGCTCTCTCCAGTATTTTTCATGACATAGATCTCATTTGGGATATCAGGAATAACCAAGGCTTTAACCAACAATACTTCTGTCTCCAAAGACCTAGATTACTATGCCATTGGCCAGAAAGAAATCAATCCTTATACTTCCCTAGTAGTGACTATGATTATTCTCATTACAAAACATTATGTTGGGATTTCATACAGCAAGAAGATTTCTTGACACTTGTCAAATTTTGGAAATGTAAACACTACCATAGCAGGAAGACCTCCAAGTTGGCTTGCAGATTGGTGGAAAGATTTTGGTTTTAATAAAAGTGCAGTAGACCCAACAACTTTATCTTCTATATGCAACTTTTTATCTCCTCTTCAATATGTTCAAAACCTTTTCCAGAATTGACCAAATGATGGGGAAATCTTGTGTCATTTCATCTTCAACCATCTTCAATGGGAAACTAAGGCTAAAACCAGTGTACAAATGATAAATGGCCAACATTTTATCATTCGGAAAATCTACAGCAAAATGTGGGACACTCTCAATTATGAAAAAAGATTCCATACCCACATCGAAAATGATTAAGTCATGTCTATTCATGTCTTACTGGCCGACAATGGTGTCAGTCGTATTTCGTGGGTTTTCGTTATAAATTCCACTTTGTATATAATGATGTTTTAAATAAAATATCTTAGAAACCTAGAGCACTTCTCTAGCTTTTGGCATGGTTTGACCCGCATTTCTAAAATTCCTTAAGTATGAGGAAAGTAGATTTGAAATTTGGTGCCAAATCTTAAAAGTAGATTTGATTCTAAGCAAATAGTAAAGTGTCTTGTCTAGTCTTTTCATGAGAATGATTCTCTTCTCCAAAAATTTGTATATAAGGAGATGAGAGGTTCATTTGAAGGGGTCAATTTTTGGAGTCGATTTGAGTCTGTAAGTTTGAGTCTTCTAAGCTCCCTCTCTTCGAGCTTTGGGTCTTTCTGATAGATTTTTTTGATAAGCCTGCGTGATTCTGGCTCGGCCAGCACAAACCTAAAGTGGCAGAGGTATTTAGTTTCAGTCTATGTGTCTGTCTGTTGAGACAAAGAGCAATCTGTGCTAAAAGTCTGTATATCTATGTCATTCTGGCTCTTTTAATATAAATCAGCTTCCGCATATTATCTCTGAAAATTGTCTATTATCTTGTCTCTGTATTATACTCTATCTGTTTGCCTACTATTGCGATTGTCTAGAGTTCACTGGAAGGTTATGTGAAAGTTCACTGGAAAGCTTTGTGAAAGTTCACTGAGAGGATTACCGGAAGTTCACTTAGGTCCTGAATAGCATCTGTAGTAAGTCCCGCTAGGCAGGTGGTCGCTAAGGGAAATTTTGGGCGTTGGGTTGTTCGAAGGTTCATGCTGGGATCTTTCTTGGGTTCACATAGGAGGTTTTATGGGTTCACATAGATGATTTTCTGGTTCATGCTGAGATCGCAAAAGGAAGCAGTCGGCAAGGGCAGGAGATAGAGACAACTTTTATTCAAGCTTCATTCTCCACCGGAAGAAGCCTCTGAGTTACAAATGGTATCAGAGCAACTTAGTGTAATATATACACAATTATATCTCTATACATAAACTTAGCAACACAAATATTGAAATGATTTAACAAACAATGTGTTGACTATCACGCAATCAAATCGCTCCATTTCAACGAGCCTTGTTTTTCTGGCAAGTAAAGGTTTCACAGGTTTTGATAATTTTTTCAAAAAATGGTGCTTCGGGTCTTTTTAAAATTGGCTAAAAACACCATGTGAAACATTTCCATCACATAGGTGGAACTTTGACTTTTGGCATAGTTCCAATCGGATTTAGGGTTAAATTTAATGGAAAAAACCAGGCTAATTTAGTGTTATTTATCCCACTAACCCTCAAATCACCCCATTTTTTGCTAGCCCTATTTTTCCAGCAAATCAAAGTTACAAACATTTTAATTGTTTTTTATAAAAACTAGCAATCAGAATCATCTTAAAATTGACCAAAACCCGAACAAAGTTCCCATCACATTTGTGGAACTCAACGGGAGATGACTTGACATGCCGAGGAAGGATGTCGAAGGGAAAATGCGTGTGCAAAATACACGGAGAAGATGGAAATAGCACTTTGTTCATCAAGGGAATTGTTGAACATATCATTTTCCATTACCTGGACCAAATCTTTGGGATTAACAAAGGTGGTTGTAGTATAGTGGTGAGTATTCCCGCCTGTCACGCGGGTTCGATACCGGCAACAGCTTTTTTAAAATTTTGACAGTAATCCATTTTTTTTCCACCATATACCGTTTTGTTCTCCAAACTACGCACATGATGTCAGTAAATATGTATGCATTGTTAGGTTCGTGGTCAATTAAAATCACCACGGAGATGTACCTCAGATGGTAGAGTCCAGGCGTAATTTTAATAAATGCGAGAACCATCCCTCTTGGTTACGAGCTTAAATAAATGCAATGTTTTAATGAGTGTAATTTTCGTGGAGTTATAAACAAGAAGTTACAACCTCCTTCTTCAGGATGAAGATATAAATTCAAGTGGGGTAAAAGAACTTGTAATTCCGGAATGAACAAGCAGGAAACCGCCCCAGAAAATGCGAACACCGTGGGGCTGAAACACACGGTGCCATGCTTAAAAGCGATACACGCCCACCGTGGGGCTCGAACCCACGACCACAAGGTTAAGAGCCTTGCGCTCTACCAACTGAGCTAGACGGGCTTGCACTCAAAATTGAGATTCGCAATTTTCTCTTCTTTTCTTCAATCTTTCATTTCAGTTGACATTCACCATTTTACTTTTCTTTCAATCTTTCATTACATATTGACATTCACAATATGTAATAGAGTGCATTTAATACATCGAATTAATTAGGTATTTAGGAACATGAGGTTTAGTAGTTACTGTATTTGGAAGAGAAGGTCAACTTTAATTATGATTCTCTTTCATGTAAATTGTAAAT
>JASDQU010736598.1:244748-257525 GCA_032191745.1 Picea mariana
CAATTGTGTATCATTGTGAATGATCTATTTCCGATGGAATGTTGTATATTCTGGTTAAAGTTAATATAAATATAATATAAATGTTAATGATTATGAATGCTAGTTAAGGTTGTTTCTTCATCTTGTTGTTCACTCCACACAACTAAAGTATAGGAAATGCTCTTCAAGTGAGACTTTACATGTTTCAAGGATTGACGTGTCAATACTAGACTACAACGCCTTTGTTGGACACTACCATGGACCTTAGTATACATTTTCATCCCAATAATACTTTAAATAGCAATGTGAATAGATGGAGGAAAGGAGTGTTATGACCATTGAATGCGAGTTTGTATTTTTGGAACATCTTCATTGTTTCTATCTAAATTGTAATACCCTTGTTGCCCCCAGTTTGTAAATATAACTATAACTGACCAAGAGACTGTGGAGGACTAAATATGTGTGAATGTTTGGTTTGATGAACCTTTCTAAAAAAGGGTCAATGTATGAATTTTCTATTATTAATAGAAGTTGGATTTGTGTTGCACAACTGTTGGAATGGAGGAATTTTCTAAGATAAACCATGGATGCTATGAGAGAGATGGTGAGGGAAACCAAGAATGGTTGAGATGACCCTCACCAAACCAGTACCTACTGGGTGTAATTGATCAACAATCCTCTGACCCAGAAATGAATTACCAGTCAGGTTGGTAGTTGGAAGGCCATCCTCAATAGTTAATGAGGAGATGGGCCATGGTACCCATTTGTAAGGATTTCAGGCTTGACCATGAATTGGGCATTCAGACCCACACAACCTTGCCGAGGAAGGCAAGAAAGGATATAATTTAGGGACAAAAACATATCTACAAGAAAGGAGAGTAGAGAAAACAATCTCCATAAGAGAAGAGAGCATGTTTTTCGACTCTGGAGTTGAGAGAAAAATCTAAGAAACAAGCTCAGTTTGGATGAAAGAAGCCATGGGAAGGGTTTCTCTACAAGCTGATAAACAAGGCTGATGAGTGACTGAGGAAGTGATCGTGTACACCTCCTTTCTTGGAGTAGAGAAAACTAGTTTCCAAGATCCTGTGGGAGGAGGAGAGTAACCTCTGTCCCTCACTGTTGTGGAGCAAGGAGAAAGAATCTCTCTCAGAGCATCATGTTCTAGTTCAGGGGTGGCCAACGATAAATCCATCAGGAGTGGTTGTGCCTATGGTTGGAAGGAAATGGACACCCCTTTCAGTAGTCGCTTCACATTTTCCAGTTCTGATAAGTATTTTCATACTCTGTGTAATACATTGGATGCGATGATTGGATTTTTGTGTTTATGGTTAAGTCTTGCGGTGTTTGAAAAATTATTAGAAATGCTCATTTGCTTCTATAAACTGTTGTATTTACTTGGTATTCGATTTGCCTCAATTTAGCTGCAAGATAGTTATGGGATGTGAATCCGCAGGAGAGTCGGGGTATGATTAACTAAAATGTCTAAGTCTTGTCGATCTTTTGAGTTTACCTTAGCGGGAATGTCAAGTTCAACTCTGTGGGAAAAAGGGTGTTTCCTTCAGACTATCCACCCATATGACTAAGGGCTCATTCCTATGTCCTTAACCCAATTTTTGCTAAGAGAATTATCACTTAGCCACAAGAATTTCCAAAGGATTCGTATGACCAGGGTCTGGGAACCTTGCGCTACTCCGAAAGGAGCTAGCCCTTTTGGCTTCGAGACTTCGGAACTTATGACTCCATAACCCTAAAAAACAACTGAATTCCAGAGTCACAAATAGATGAGGTCCGTAGATCTGGGGATCTCATGGAGATCTCTCTCAGCCGTTAGATCAGACTTAGGAAGGGTGGTGTTAAGCACTTCAGTGAAGTTTCACTTCGGAAGAATAGGAGTGGTCTAACTCTGAAACTCCTGAATGTTGGAGTCGCGAAGTTATTCTGGACCCTTGATAATATAGCGACGCGTGTCCACAGATTAATGGATATCCAAAATTTTGGGTATTCAGCGATATAGGGATGTGTGAGTCTCCCCAGAGTAAATCTTGGCCGTGAATACTAGGTACACGTGGCGATAGATCGGGCGTGGTCTAGAGAGGAAGCTAGAAGATACACACTGAACTCCCGAATGTCGAAATTTCGAAGTGACGTGGACCATCAATCCTTGAATCCTTCAGGATCCCTCTTAACCGTCAATCTAAGGATTCCATTGAGAACCCCTCTTTATTGCCTAACCTACCGAGAATGCGTTGTGGAGCGACACGTGGCCCCCACTTGTTTCCTGTCAAAAGTCTCCCATTGGACTGGAGATGTTGGATGAGAGACCACATGGTGAGAGATTCTATAGTCCGGAGACTTGATACTTTGGAGTAACTTGGCCAAGAGTCTTCAGAGTGTGAAAACCTCTGAAGTCGTGAACGACGAAATGAATCTCGACCATTGGAAGGATGAGGACACGCGGCGCCAGAAAAAGGAGTCCAGATATTTGGCTCTTTGGGGAATTTGCGACGTGAGGAGTTGGTAAGCTCCAAAGCCTGAAGTCACAAAGTAATGGGAACCATGGATCTATCGATCTACATGGACAGATCTCAGTTGTGAGATTTAAAAGGGCTTAGAAGGATTTATGTCGGGGGTTGATGTGGCTCAATGACATCATCCAGGGTGGCGTGGACCCACAACTAAGGTTCCACCCGTCACCAGATATGGATGATTCACATACCCCTTATGCCTATTAGAGCATGCCATGTGTCACCCCCTAATGAGGACACGTGTCACCCATGTCCCTCGTCATGTGTCAGCTTCTGGTTCGTGCCCTCCTAGCCAATGTGGTTTATGATGTATTCGAGACTCCGAGCTTCAGGATAACTTCGGGAGTTCAGAAGATTTGGGCATAGTATGGTAAAGGGATGTTCAACGTCGATCGTCGAACGTTGAACGTTCAATGACGATCGTCGAAACACCGAAAACGTAGGACATCAACCGTTGATTCTTGATTTCCAAATGTAAAAAAAGGGGACGTTCAAAATAAAACGTCGAATGTCGATCATCGAATGGCTAAGGAAATGTGGCAAGATTTAAGGACTTCGGGGAGTAAGAAAAGGGGACGTTCAACGTCGAACGTCGGAGACCCCAACTAATAACATCTGGGTAACTTCGGGAGGAAATAACTTACAAACCAGAGCTCATATTTTAGTGTGGTGGCGACCGTTAGAAAGATCATGGTGAGTAGATGCCAATGGAGATCCCGGAATTAGGATTTGAGAGAGTTAGGAAAAACAAAATTTGATGCCCAATCCCTAGAAATGGTATTTATGGGTTGGGTGTGTTACAAATTGGTATCAAATCATGGAAACAACACTTGTCCTATTTGGGCTCATGCACTAGTCGTATAAAAATATTATTAGAGAAATTTATGGGGTAACACCCTACCTTACCCCCTTCTATAAGAAACTTGTTTGAACCTCTACTGAAGAGAGGAACGAAACCTTCTATTGTTGATAGATGTTTTGGAAGTTTGCATTGTATGTTGCTAATGTTTCCAAATAAAAAAGTTGACTTCATTTTGCAATGATATGTGTTGTTCATGAATTGGTATATTAGTAACCGACATAAAATGTTTTGTTAGCACTCAAGCAGTCAATGAACAACGAGAAAACCACAATGTAAGGAACGGTGACACACCACGAGTTGGGGGAGAGCTCCCACAATAGAGAGGAAGAATATGATGAAAGGAGGGTGGTGGAAACCCCTCCAGATTTGGCTGAAACTATAAGAAGCCTCATGGAAAAATTACAAAGTTATAAGGCTGACAATGAAAGGCTGATAAAGGAGCAGGAAAATCAGACTGAAATTAATGCAGTCCTACTGCAAAGTCTATCAGATATACAACAAAAAATACAACATGGTCCAACTTCCATTCATATGGATAGGAATCATACTATGAAAAGTACAAGTTTACTTGAGATACAAAAGCATGGTCCAGAATGTGGCCACACCAGAAGGAGCACCTCAGGGAAGGCCCAACATGGAGTCAAGAGACACTCACTAGAATGTCTCTATGAGGACACTGACAACTCCAAGGAATATTCTACTGGAAAAAATAGTTCCCATTCTTAGACGAGAGGAAATAAGAGGAAACATTACAAGAGTTGTGACCCTGAAGAATTCAAGAAATCCAAACCACCCACCTTCGATGGAGAGATTAAGGAGGGGGAAGAAGTAGAAGTTTGGATACTCAGCCTGAACAAGTACTTCAAAGTTCATGACTACTCTAAGAAGTTAAATTCTTGGATATCCATTTTCAACCTGAATGGGAAAGCTTCCATTTGGTGGGAGGACCTTAGGAATGTGAAAGGAATCCATGAGAAGGACTTGTCATGGAAACAATTTGAGAAATACTTCAAGAACAAGTATCTGTCAGAAAATTACTTTGATGGGAAGACCAAGGAGTTCTATGAACTCAAAATGGGACAACTCACCATAGATGAGTATATCAACAAATTCCTCGAGCTGATGAGGTATGTTCCCTACATAAAGGATGAAAAGGTAAAGATGCAATGATTTATTAGTGGATTACCTCAGTCCTACCGGGACCGAATTGAGTTTGATGAGACAAATACCTTAGAAGATACTATTCGAAAAGTAAGGTATTGCTATGAGAAATTCAAGAATAAGACAAAACCCCATGAAGACTAGAAAAAGAAAAACAATTTGGGGTTCAAGAAGAAGGGATTTAAACCCTCGAGATTTAAGAACCATGAGAAGAGATCTAGGATGAGCCTTCCTACCAGAAGTGTGTATCAACAAAATTTTCCATCCTAAAGTGGAAATAAACCATTCAGAGCAATTCCAAGTAAGACTGATAACATGAAGAGAGAACCCTTGAAATGTTGGGGTTGTGGAGAGGAACATCCATTGAGGGACTGTCTGCATAGGAAACAAAGCATTAAGAGGGTTTACAACGTCCAAGAGACTACCACAATCAATGACCTGGCTAGGAGCATGCCACAAATTTATGTAGCCTTGTATAATAGACAAGCTAACCACCAAGCTTTAGTGGTGGAGATGGAAGGTACAATTTCCAACCATCATGTTTCCATTTTAATTGACCCTGGTTCTAATTTGAGTTATGATGCCCCTCAAACTATTGAGAAATGTAAATTGCAACAAGTTAAACATGTTAAATCATGGCTGGTACAAATAGTCACCGGAACCAAAAGCAAAGTAACAGAGGTCATACCAACATGCCATTTCGTTATAAGTGGTTTGCCCACCCAATCGAACCTAAACATACTTCCTTTAGGGTATTATGATCTGCTGATTGGCATGGACTGGTTGGCTACCCACAAAACCAAGTTGGAATGTTATAGTAAAACTTTGGAGTGTGAAAATGAAGAAGGAAGAAGGGTAACCCTACAAGGGATTCAAAAGCTTGTCTCAGTGAGACAAATATCGGCCCTCCAAGTGAAGAAGTATTGCAGAAAGGGATGTCCATTATATGTAATAAAAGTACTAAACTATGTTGAGAATGAAAAACTCAGCCTAGTGGACCATCCCTTATTGAGAGAGTATAAATATGTATTCCCATAAGAGGTGCAAGGTCTACCTCCAATAAGGGATATTGAATTTTCAATAGAACTTGTACCAGGAGCGGTGTAAATGTTTAGGACACCCTATAGAATGAGTACACCAGAGCTAGTTGAGCTCAAATTACAGTTGAAGGAGATGTGGGATAAAGGCTACATTTTAGCCTAGTGTGTCCCCATGGGGAGAACCAACCTTGTTTGTGAAAAATAAGGATGACACACTCAAAGTATGCATAGATTATAGACAACTCAATAAGATGACCATCAAGAATAAGTATCTCCTGTTAAGGATCGATGACTTGTTTGACCAATTAAGGGGTGCTACAATATTATCCAATATTGACTTGAGTTCTGGATACCATCAAGTCCAAATTAAAGATGAAGACATCCACAAGACAACCTTTAGGACAATATATGGTCACTATGAATTTGTGGTGGTTCCGTTTGGGCTTACCAGTGCACCAACCAATTTTATGTTCTTAATGAATAACGTATTCAGAAAGTTCTCGGATAGGTTTGTGTTGGTTTTCATTGATGATATCCTAATCTATTCCAAGAATAGGGAATAACATGAAGAACATATCAAGCTAGTACTCCAAGTACTAAGAGAACATCAACTCTATGTTAAGCTTAGTAAGTGTGAATTTTTCCAGAAACAAGTCCATTACTTAGGCCATGTTATTTCTGAGGAAGGAGTGGCAGTTGATCCTGACAAGATTAAAGCCAACATGGATTGGCCTACCCCAAAGGATGTATCTGATATCATATCCTTTATGGGCCTAGAAGGATACTATAGGAGGTTCATAAATGGATTCTCCAAGATTGGTTTCCCAATCACCTCCCTTCAGAAAAAGGGGGTTAAATTCATTTGGACATCAGAATGTGAAGAAATATTTCAAGAGCTAAAATACCTTCTAACCAATGCACATGTACTGAAGATTGCAGACCCAAACAAGGAATTCCTTGTGTGTACATATTCCTGCAAGGAAGGGCTTGGAGGAGTCCTTATGCAAGAAGGACATGTGATTTTCTATGAATCCAAAAAATTGAATGAGAATGAAGTTAATTATGTGACCCACGTTATGGAATTGGTTTCCATAGTGCATGCTTTAAAAATGTGGAGGCATTACCTCTTAGGTATAATATTTTTACATATGACAAACCATAGTGGGTTGAGGTATTTGTTTGACCAACCAAAACTCAATGTGAGACAAGCTAGGTGGATGGATCTCCTTAGTGAGTTTGATTTTGAAATCAAACATATCAAAGGAAAGGAGGATAGGGTGGTTGATGCCCTTAGTAGAAGTATGAAAGTAGTTCACTTGGAAGCTGTAAGCGCCAGTGAATCAAACATCAAAGAGAGGGTCAAATTGAACAAGAAACATATGCATTTTTCAATACTATGACATCATATCTAAATCAAGAGCCCACAGGGATGAAGTACAGAGGCTATCAGATGCTTAATGATAGCTTGCTAACTTACATGGGAAGATTGAATATTCCAAATTGTGACGACTTGAAGAGGTTCATAATGGATGAACTACACAAAATGCCATATACTAGTCATCCTGGTTATCAGAAGATGATCATAAACACTAGGAACTATTTTATTGGCTCAGACTGAGAAAGAACATAGTTGATTACTTATCTAAGTGTCTAGAATGTCAGCAAGTCAAGGCAGAGCAGCGGCACCCAACAGGTTTGTTGCAGACCCTACCAATTCCCGAATGGAAATGGGAAACCATCTCCATGGATTTCATCACAGGATTACCAAGATCAACCAAACAGAACGACGCTATCATGGTAGTTGTGGAAAAACTGAGCAAGGATGCTCACTTCATACCCGTCAAGTCAACTTGCAAGGCAATAGATATTTCCGACATTTTCATGAAAGAGATATTTAGGTTGCATGGAATGCCTAAGGAAATTATATTCGACAAAGATGCAAAATTTAATTCAAACTTTTGGAAATCTTTGTTTGTTGGTTTTGAAACAAAATTGCTCTTTAGTATAGTATATCACCCTCAAACTAATGGGAAAAAGGAAAGGGTAAACTGAGTATTAGAAGACATGTTGAGGATGCATGTAATGCATCAACCCAAGAAGTGGGAGGACTACCTACCACTGGTAGAGTTTGCCTACAACAATGGCTATCAAGAGTCATTAAAAATGAGCCCTTTTGAAGCCCTCTATGGAAGACAATGCAACATTGCAATCAACTGGAACAACCCAGTAGACAGAGTTACCATCAGACCAGATATGGTAAAGGAAATGGAACAACAAGTAATTCAGATCAGACAAAATCTGAAGATAGCCCGGTATAGACAAAAGAGCTATGTAGACATGAAAAGGACTCATAGAGAGTTCAAAGTAGGGGATCATGTGTATCTCCAAGTTAGATCTAGGAAAACCTCTTTGAGGATGGGAGCTTGTGCCAAGCTGGCACCTCAGTATTGCAGACCCTTTGAAGTTTTGGATAGAGTGGGACCAGTAGCCTATCGGCTAGATATTCCTCCCACAATGAAGGCACATAATGTTTTCCATGTTTCTATATTAAAGAAGTGTGTACATGATTCTAATCATATTATTTACTGGTCTGTGATTCAGTTTGAACCCAAGGGAGAATTCCTGCTAGAACCTCAATGCATAATAGACAGAAAGGAAACACCACTTAGGAACAAAACCATTGCACATGTCAAGGTGCAATAGAAACACTTTGGCCCAGATGAGTCTACATGGGAAATGGAGCATGCCATGAAACATGCATATCCATTTTTGTTTCCTTCTGTACATATCAAGCACATTGACAGATAGAACATCGAGGACGATGTTCCTTTAAGGCGGAGGGGATTGTAATACCCATGTTTCCCCTAGTTTGTAAATATAACTATAACTATCCAAGAGACTATGGCGGACTAAATATGTGTGAATGTTTGGTTTGATGAACCTTTGTATAAAAGGGTCAATGTATGAATTTTCTATTATTAATAGAAATTGGATGTGTGTTGCAAAACTACTGAAAGGGGGGAATTTTCCAAGTTAGACCATGGATGCTATGAAAGAGATGGTAAGAGGAACCAAGAATGGTTGATATGACCCTCACCAAACCAGTACCTACTGGGTGTAATTTCTCAACGATCCTCTGACCTAGAAATGAATTACCAGTCAAGCTGGTAATTGGAAGGCCATCCTCAAGAGTTAATGAGGAGATGGGGCAGGGTACCCATCTATAAGGCTTCCAGGCCTGACCATGAATTGGGGATTCAAACCCACAAAAACTTGTTGAGAAAGGAAATAAAGGAGGTAATTTGAGGGACATAAACAGATCTGCAAGAAAGGAGAGTAAAGAAAACAATCTTTCGAAGAGTAGAGAGCATGTTTTTCGACTCTGGAGTTGAGAGAAAAAGCTCAGAAATAAGCTCGGTTTGGCTGAAAGAATCTATGGGAAGGGTTTCACTGCAAGCTGATAAACGAGGCTCACAAGTGACTGAGGAAGTGCTCGTGCAGACCTCCTTGCTTAGAGTAGAGAAAACTGGTTTCCAAGATCTTGTGGGAGGAGGAGATTAACCTTCGTCCCTGACTGTTGTGGAGCAAGGAGAAATAATCTCTCTCATAACATCATGGTCTAGCTCAGGGGTGACCAGTGGTAAATACACTATGAGTGGTTGTGCCTATGGTTGGGAGGAAACAGACACCCCTTTCAGCAACCGCTTCACATTTTCCAATTCTGATAAGTATTTTCATACTCTGTGTAATACATTGGATGCGATGATTGGATTTCTATGTTTATGGTTAAGTCTTGCAGTGTTTGAACAGTTATTAGAAATGATCATTTGCTTCTATAAATTCTTGTATTTACTTGGTCTTCTATTTACCTCATCTTAGCTGCTAGAGATTTATGGGATGTGAATCTACAGGAGAGTCGGGGTAGGTTCTACCAAAATGTCTAAGTCCTGTCGATCTTTTGAGTTTACCTTAGTGGGAATGTCAAGTTCAACTCTATGAGAAAAAGGGCGGTTCCTTTAGACTATCCACCCATATGACCAAGGGATCATGCCCATGTCCTTTACCCAATTGCTGCTAATAGGATTAGCGCTTAGCCACAAGAATTTCCAAAGGATCTGTACGACCAAGGTCTAGGAACCCTACGCTACTCTGAAAGGAGCTAGCCCTTTTGGCTTCGAGACTTCAGAACTTATGACTCCACAACCCTCGAAAACAGTCGAATGTTGGAGTCACGAATAAATGAGAGTCGTAGATCTAGGGATCCTGTGGAGATCTCTCTCAGTCGTTAGATCAGACTTAGGAAGGGTGGTAGTAAGCACTTCGACGATGTTTCACTTAGGGAGAAAAGGAGTGGTCTAGCTCCAAAACTCCCGAATGTCGAAGTCACGAAGTTAATCTGGACCGTTGATAATAGAGGGATGTATGCCCACAAATCAACAAATATTCGAAAGTTTGGGTATTCGATAGTATAGGGACATGTGATTCTCCTTGGATCTTTGCGATCCAGAGTAAATCATGACCGTGAATACTAGGTACACATGATGATAGATCGGGTGTGGCCCGAAGAGGAAGCTGGAAGAGACACGTCAAACTCCTGAATGACGAACTTTTGAAGTGACGTGAACCGTCGATGCTCAAATCCTTTGGGATCCCTCTCAACCATCGATCTAAGGATTCCGTTGATAACCCCTCTTAATTGCCTAACCTACCAGGAATGTGTCGTGGAGCGACACATGGCCCCCACTTGTTTCTTGTCAAAATTTGCTCGTTGGACTAGATTCGTTGGATGAAAGGCCACGTGGCGAGAGATCCTATAGTCTGGATACTTGGTACTCCAGAGGAACTTGGCCAAGAGTCTTTAGAGTGTGAAAACCTCTGAAGTCGCGAACAACGAAATGAATCTCAGCCATTGGAAGGATGAGGACACGTGGCACGAGATTACAGAGTCCGGAGACTTGGCTCTTTGGGGAATTCGTGACATGAGTAGTTGGTAAGCTCCGAAACCCGGAGTCATGAAGTAACAAAAACCGTGGATCTATGGATCTACATGGATAGATCTTAGCTGTGATATTTAAAAGGAGTTAGAAGGTTGTATGTCGGGGGTTGATGTGGCTCAATGACATCATCCAGGGTGATGTGGACCCACAACTAAGGTCCCACGTGTCACCCAGATATGGCCAATTCACATATCCCTTATGCCTATTAGAGCATGGCACGTGTCACCCCTTAATGAGGACACGTGTCACCCATGGCCCTTGTCGTGTGTCATCTTTTGGTTCGTGCTCGCCTGGCCAACGTGGTTGGTTACGTGTTTGGTACTCCGAGAGTCTGTATAACTTCGGGAGTTCAAAATATTTGGGCATAGTATGGTAAAGAGATGTTCAACGTCGATCGTCGATCGCTGAACGCCGAACGTTCAATGAAGATCACCGAAAACGTAGGACATTGATTGCCAATTGTTGATTGTTGAACGCCGAAAAAGGGGATGTTCAACATAAAACACCGAATTTCAATTGTCGAATGGATAAGGCCACGTGGCAAGATTCTGAGACTTCAAGGAGTAAGAAAAGGGGTCGTTCAGTGTTGAACGCCGAAGACCCCAACTAATAACGCCCGAGTAACTTCGGGAGGCAATAACTTACAGACCAGAGCTCAGATTTTAGTGTGGTGGCAACCATTAGAAATCTCGTGGTGAGCAGAAGCCAATGGCGATCCTGGAATTAGGATTTGAGAGAGTTAAGAAAAACAAAATTTGATGCCCCATCCCTAGAAAGGGTATTTAGGGGTTGGGTATGTTACATAAATATTCATGTAACTTACATATACGGTTGAACTATTTCTTCAAGAATTTATGATGCTTATGTTGAAAAGATAAAGGATAGGGGTTCTTCTCCCACCACTAAATCTCTTTTTCATTTAATGTGCTTGGGAATAATGTGATCATTAAACATGGGTAGGAGAAAGATAGATACCTAAGATGGAAATGGAGTCACCAAAGACGCATAAGCGTATGTAGTTTAGAGTTGTCCATATCTTCCTTAAACATTTGTGAATTCCATAGAACACATAAAGGAATTCTAAACTAGAGGAAAATCCTCCTCAATAAAAAAAAATCTTCGACAAAAATCAGGGTAGAAAAACATTCAAAAAATTAAAGAGCTTCGTCAATCTCTAGTAAAGGTGTTTATCAATGAAAAATGTGCTTCTTATCAATGCAAAATGTGCTTCTTGTAATTTCTTGTTTCTTCTCCAATATTGGAAGTGCTCAATGCACGACTCTAAGATTGAGGGGGAAAATCTATGACCAGAAATGCCGTGCATTGTAAGTTGACACACATATATACCAATGATGCAACATTCTACATAAAATTATATTACTTTTCCAATATAACCAATGTTGATTGTTATATGATTAATGTTAGACACTTAAAATAGATTTCACAATAACCTATATAATATTTCTATACAATTCTACTTAATTGAATAAACAATGCTAACTTAACTAATTTGTAACCATATTTGCATCATGTAAAAAACAATTCTAAGCATATACATTCATAGTGTGTATATGATTGGACCATCAATTAAGTGTGGTAGATATGCATAAACCTAGAACACTTGTACATAAATAGACATATGTAGACATATGTATGGTTGGATGTGATTAGTTTATAACGATAACAACCATTGTAGTCCAATAAAGAGGAGCAGGTTTAGAGCTTTGAACTAGACACCTTTTAACTTAGACCAATGAGGTATAAATACACATCCAAAATCTAAATATTCAATTGTGATCAACTAAATCAGCATGACTTAGGTATACAAGTTGACCCAAAGGAGAAAAATCTACATAAAAACAATATATTACATTATTTTGCACATTCTCCAAAAATTTGCAAAGATTAAAACAAACCTAGAAAATAATGCACAAGGCTTTTGGTTATTGATTGCATGCTTAACAAAGTGACATGTGGATGGATGCGAGAGAATTTACAAATATTAGTGAAAGGATGTCACTCATAGACTGAGGAGTCATAATGTATGTGCAACAAAATGTCATATGCTAGGTAACTACAATGTGTAAGGGAATATACTAAGTTAGAACATTTGTTTTTGACAGAAGAAAAGTACATTTCATATAAAGGAATTCATTAATCTTAAGATATTTTTTTTATAAGCTATCTAATTATATTATAAGATATGGACAAAA
>JASDQU010736598.1:257545-269743 GCA_032191745.1 Picea mariana
ATGGATGCTATGAGAGAGATGGTGAGGGAAACCAAGAATGGTTGAGATGACCCTCACCAAACCAGTACCTACTGGGTGTAATTGATCAACAATCCTCTGACCCAGAAATGAATTACCAGTCAGGTTGGTAGTTGGAAGGCCATCCTCAATAGTTAATGAGGAGATGGGCCATGGTCCCCATTTGTAAGGATTTCAGGCCTGACCACGAATTGGGCATTCAGACCCACAAAACCTTGCCGAGGAAGGCAAGAAAGGATATAATTCAGGGACAAAGATAGATTTGCAAGAAAGGAGAGTAGAGAAAGCAATCTCCATAAGAGAAGAGAGCATGATTTTCGACTCTGGAGTTGAGAGAAAAATCTGAGAAACAAGCTCGGTTTGGATGAAAGAAGCCATGGGAAGGGTTTCTCTACAAGCTGATAAACAAGGTTGACGAGTGACTGAGGAAGTGATCGTGTACACCTCCTTGCTTGGAGTAGAGAAAACTAGTTTCCAAGATCCTGTGGGAGGAGGAGAGTAACCTCTGTCCCTGATTGTTGTGGAGCAAGGAGAAACAATCTCTCTCAGAGCATCATGTTCTAGCTCAGGGGTGGCCAACGATAAATCCATCAGGAGTGGTTGTGCGTATGGTTGGGAGGAAATGGACACCCTTTCAGTAGTTGCTTCACATTTTCCAGTTCTGATCAGTATTTTCATACTCTGTGTAATACATTGGATGCGATGATTGGATTTTTGTGTTTATGGTTAAGTCTTGCGATGTTTGAACAATTATTAGAAATGCTCATTTGCTTCTATAAACTGTTATATTTACTTGGTATTCAATTTGCCTCAATTTAGTTGCAAGATAGTTATGGGATGTGAATCCACAGGAGAGTTGGGGTATGATTAACTAAAATGTCTAAGTCTTGTTGATCTTTTGAGTTTACCTTAGCGGGAATATCAAGTTCAACTTTGTGGGAAAAAGGGTGTTTCCTTTAGACTATCCACCCATATGACTAAGGGCTCATGCCTATGTCCTTAACCCAATTTTTGCTAAGAGAATTATCCCTTAGCCACAATAATTTCCAAAGGATTCGTATGACCAGGGTCTGGGAACCTTGCGCTACTCCAAAAGGAGATAGCCCTTTTGGCTTCGAGACTTTGGAACTTATGACTCCATAACCCTCGAAAACAACCAAATTCCAGAGTCACAAATAGATGAGGGTCGTAGATCTGGGGATCTCGTGGAGATCTCTCTCAGTCATTAGATCGGACTTAGGAAGGGTGGTGTTAAGCACTTTAGTGAAGTTTCACTTCGGGAGAATAGGAGTGGTCTAACTCTGAAACTCCTGAATGTCAGAGTCGCGAAGTTATTCTGGACCCTTGATAATATAGCGACGCGTGTCCACAGATTAACGGATATTCGAAATTTCAGGTATTCAGCAATATAGGGACGTGTGAGTCTCCCCAGAGTAAATCTTGGCCGTGAATACTAGGTACACGTGGCGATAGATCGGGCGTGGTCTAGAGAGGAAGCTAGAAGATACACACCGAACTCTCGAATGTCGAACTTTCGAAGTGACGTGAACCATCGATCCTTGAATCCTTCGGGATCCCTCTTAACCGTCAATCTAAGGAATCCATTGAGAACCCCTCTTTATTGCCTAACCTATCGAGAACGCGTTGTGGAGCGACACGTGTCCCCCACTTGTTTCCTGTCAAAAGTCTCCCATTGGACTGGAGATGTTAGATGAGAGGCCACGTGGCGAGAGATCCTATAGTCCAAAGACTTGATACTTTGGAGTAACTTGGCCAAGAGTCTTCAGAGTGTGAAAACCTCTAAAGTCATGAACGACGAAATGAATCTTGGCCATTGGAAGGATGAGGACACGTGGTGCCAGAACAAGCAGTCCAGAGACTTGTCTCTTCAGGGAATTTGCGACGTGAGGAGTTGGTAAGCTCCGAAGCCCGAAGTCGCAAAGTAACGGGAACTGTGGATCTATTGATCTACATGGACAGATCTTAGTTGTGAGATTTAAAAGGGCTTAGAAGGATTTATGTCGGGGGTTGATGTGGCTCAATGATGTCATCCAGTGTGGCGTGGACCCACAACTAAGGTTCCACATGTCACCCAGGTATGGATGATTCACATACCCCTTATGCCTATTAGAGCATGCCACGTGTCACCCCCTAATGAGGACACGTGTCACCCATGTCCCTCATCGCGTGTCAGCTTCTGGTTCGTGCCCACCTAGCCAACGTGGTTTATGATGTATCCGGAACTACAAGAGTCAGGATAACTTCGAGAGTTCAGAAGATTTGGGCATAGTATGGTAAAGGGATGTTCAACGTCGATCGCGAACGTTGAACGTTCAATGACGATCGTCAAAACACCGAAAACGTAGGACATCAACCATTGATTGTCGATTTCTGAACGTCGAAAAAGGGGACGTTCAACGTAAAACATCGAACGTCGATCATCGAATGGCTAAGGCAATGTGGCAAGATTTAAGGACTTCGGGGAGTAAGAAAAGGGGATGTTCAATGTCGAATGTCAGAGACCCCAACTAATAACGTCTGGGTAACTTCGGGAGGAAATAACTTACAGACCAGAGCTCATATTTTAGTGTGGTGGTGACCGTTAGAAAGATTGTGGTGAGTAGATGCTAATGGAGATCCCGGAATTAGAATTTGAGAGAGTTAGGAAAAACAAAATTTGATGCCCCATCCCTAGAAATGGTATTTATGGGTTGGGTGTGTTACAAATTGGTATCAAAGCATGGAAACAACACTTGTCCTGTTTGGGCTCATGCACTAGTCATATAAAAATATTATTAGAGAAATTTATGGGGTAACACCCTACCTTACCCCCTTCTATAAGAAACTTGTTTGAACCTATACTGAAGAGAGGAACAAAACCTTCTATTGTTGATAGATGTTTTGGAAGTTTGCATTGTATGTTGCTAATGTTTCCAAATAAAAAAAGTTGACTTCATTTTGCAATGATATGTGTT
This sequence comes from Picea mariana, assembly GCA_032191745.1. NCBI lineage: Eukaryota > Viridiplantae > Streptophyta > Pinopsida > Pinales > Pinaceae > Picea > Picea mariana. Next base: position 260,539 of record JASDQU010736598.1, read on the forward strand.
GTTCATGAATTGGTATATTAGTAACTAACATAAAATGTTTTGTCAGCACTCAAGCAGTCAATGAACAATGAGAAAACTACAACGTAAGGATTGGTGACACACCATGAGTTGGGGGAGATCTCCCACAATAGAGAGGAAGAATATGATGAAAGGAGGGTGGTGGAAACCCCTCCAGATTTGGCTGAAACTGTAAGAAGCCTTATGGAAAAACTACAAAGTTATAAGGCTGACAATGAAAGGCTGATAAAGGAGCAGGAAAATCAAACTTAAATTAATGCAGTCCTACTGCAAAGTCTATCAGATATACAACAACAAATACAACATGGTCCAACTTCCATTCATATGGATAGGAACCATACTATGAAAAGTACAACTTTACCCGAGATACAAAAGCATGGTCCAGAATGTGGCCACACCAGAAGGAGCACCTCAAGGAAGGCCCAACATGGAGTCAAGAGACACTCACTAGAATGTCTCTATGAGGACACTGACAACTCCAAGGAATCTTCTACTGGAAAAAATAGTTCCCATTCTTAGACGAGAGGAAATAAGAGGAAACATTACAAAAGTTGTGACCCTGAAGAATTCAAGAAATCCAAACCACCCACCTTCGATGGAGGGATTAAGGAGGGGGAAGAAGCAGAAGTTTGGCTACTCTGCCTGAACAAGTACTTCAGAGTTCATGACTACTCTGAGAACTTAAATTCTTGGATATCCATTTTCAACCTGAATGGGAAAGCTTCCATTTGGTGGGAGGACCTTAGGAATGTGAAAGGAATCCATGAGAAGGACTTGTCATGGAAACAATTTGAGAAATAATTCAAGAAGAAGTATCTGTCAGAAAAGTACTTTGATGGGAAGACCAAGGAGTTCTATGAACTCAAAATGGGACAACTCACCATAGATGAGTATATCAACAAATTCCTCTAGCTGATGAGGTATGTTCCCTACATAAAGGATGAACAGGTAAAGATGCAATGATTTATTAGTGGATTACCTCAGTCCTACCGGGACCGAATTGAGTTTGATGAGACAAATACCTTAGAAGATACTATTCGAAAAGTAAGGTATTGCTATGAGAAATTCAAGAATAAGACAAAACCCCATGAAGACTGGAAGAAGAAAAACAATTTGGGGTTCAAGAAGAAGGGATTTAAACCCTCGAGATTTAAGAATCATGAGAAGAGCTCTAGGATGAGCCTTCCTACCAGAAGTGTGTATCAACAAAATTTACCATCCCAAAGTGGAAATAAACCATTCGGAGAAATTCCAAGTAAGACTGATAACACGAAGAGAGAACCCTTGAAATGTTGGGGTTGTGGAGAGGAACATCCATTGAGGGACTGTCCGCATAGGAAACAAGGCATTAAGAGGGTCTACAACGTCCAAGAGGCTACCACAATCAATGACATGGCTAGGAGCATGCTACAATTTTATGTAGCCTTGTATAATAGACAAGATAACCACCAAGCTTCAGTGGTGGAGATGGAAGGTACAATTTCCAACCATCATGTTTCCATTTTAATTGACCCTGGTTCTAATTTGAGTTATGATGCCCCTCAAACTGTTGAGAAATGTAAATTGCAACAAGTTAAACATGTTAAATCATGGCTGGTACAAATAGCCACCGGAACCAAAAGAAAAGTAACATAGGTTATACCAGCATGCCATTTCATTATAAGTGGTTTTCCCACCCAAGCGAACCTAAACATACTTCCTTTAGGGTATTATGACCTGCTGATTGGCATGGACTGGTTGGATGCCCACAAAACCAAGTTGGAATGTTATAGTAAAACTTTGGAGTGTGAAAATGAAGAAGGAAGAAGGGTAACCCTACAAGGGATTCAAAAGCTTGTCTCAGTGAGACAAATATCAACCCTCCAAGTGAAGAAGTATTGCAGAAAGGGATGTCCATTATATGTAATACAAGTACTAAACTATGTTGAGAATGAAAAACTCAGCCTAGAGGACCATCCCTTATTGAGAGAGTATAAATATGTATTCCCAGAAGAGGTGCAAGGTCTACATCCAATAAGGGATATTGAATTTTTAATATAACTTGTACTAGGAGCGGTGTCAATGTCTAGGACACCCTATAGAATGAGTACACCAGAGCTAGTTGAGCTCAAACTACAGTTGAAGGAGATGTGGGACAAAGGCTACATTCGGCCTAGTGTGTCCCCATGGGGAGAACCAGCCTTGTTTGTGAAAAAGAAGGATGACACACTCAAAGTATGCATAGATTATAGACAACTCAATAAGATGACCATCAAGAATAAGTATCCCTTGTCAAGGATTGATGACTTGTTTGACCAATTAAGGGGTGCTACAATATTCTCCAATATTGACTTGAGGTCTGGATACCATCAAGTCCGAATTAAAGATGAAGACATCCACAAGAAAACCTTTAGGACAAGATATGGTCACTATGAATTTGTGGTGGTTCCATTTGGGCTTACCAGTGCACCAACCAATTTTATGTTCTTAATGAATAACATATTCAGAAAGTTCTCGGATAGGTTTGTGTTGGTTTTCATTGATGATATCTTAATCTATTCCAAGAATAGGGAAGAACATGAAGAACATATCAAGCTAGTACTCCAAGTACTAAGAGAACATCAACTCTATGTTAATCTTAGTAAGTGTGAATTTTTCCAGAAACAAGTCCATTACTTAGGCCATGTTATTTCTGAGGAAGGAGTGGCAGTTGATTCTGACAAGATTAAAGCCATCATGGATTGGCCTACCCCAAAGGATGTATCTGATATCATATCCTTTATGGGCCTAGAAGGATACTATAGGTGGTTCATAAATGGATTCTCCAAGATTGGTTTCCCAATCACCTCCCTTCAGAAAAAGGGGGTTAAATTCATTTGGACATCAGAATGTGAAGAAATATTTCAAGAGCTGAAATACCTTCTAACCAATGCACATGTACTGAAGATTGCAGACCCAAACAAGGAATTCCTTGTGTGTACATATTCCTGCAAGGAAGGGCTTGGAGGAGTCCTTATGCAAGAAGGACATGTGATTTTCTATGAATCCAAAAAATTAAATGAGAATGAAGTTAATTATGTGACCCACTATATGGAATTGGTTGCCATAGTGCATGCTTTAAAAATGTGGAGGCATTACCTCTTAGGTATAATATTTTTACTTATGACAGACCATAGTGGGTTGAGGTATTTGTTTGACCAACCAAAACTCAATGTGAGACAAGCTAGGTGGATGGATCTCCTTAGTGAGTTTGATTTTGAAATCAAACATATCAAAGGAAAGGAGAATAGGGTGGTTGATGCCCTTAGTAGAAGTATGAAAGTAGTTCACTTGGAAGCTGTAAGCGCCAGTGAATTAGACATCAAAGAGAGGGTCAAATTGAACAAGAAACATATGCATTTTTCAATACTGTGACATCATACCTAAATCAAGAGCCCACATGGATGAAGTACAGAGGCTATCAGATGCTTAATGATAGCCTGCTAACTTACATGGGAAGATTGAATATTCCAAATTGTGACAACTTGAAGAGATTCATAATGGATGAACTACACAAAATACCATATACTAGTCATCCTGGTTATCAGAAGATGATCACAAACACTAGGAAACTATTTTATTGGCTCGGACCGAGAAAGGACATAGTTGATTACTTATCTAAGTGTCTAGAATGTCAGCAAGTCAAGGCAGAGCATTGGCACCCAACAGGGTTGTTGCAGCCCCTACCAATTCCCGAATGGAAATGGGAAACCATCTCCATGGATTTCATCACAGGATTACCAAGATCAACCAAACAGAACGCTGCCATCATGGTAGTTGTGGAAAAACTGAGCAAGGATGCTCACTTCATACCTGTCAAGTCAACTTGCAAGGCAATAGATATTGCCGACATTTTCATGAAAGAGATATTTAGGCTGCATGGAATGCCTAAGGAAATTATATTCAACAGAGATACAAAATTTAATTCAAACTTTTGGAAATCTTTGTTTGTTGGTTTTGAAACAAAATTGCTCTTTAGTATAGTATATCACCCTCAAACTGATGGGAAAACAGAAAGGGTAAACCAAGTATTAGAAGACATGTTGAGGATGCATGTAATGCATCAACCCAAGAAGTGGGAGGACTACCTACCACTGGTAGAGTTTGCCTACAACAATGGCTATCAAGAGTCATTAAAAATGATCCCTTTTGAAGCCCTCTATGGAAGACAATGCAACATTGCAATCAACTGGAAAAACCCAGTAGACAGAGTTACCATTAGACCAGATATGGTAAAGGAAATGGAACAACAAGTAATTCAGATATGACAAAATCTGAAGATAGCCCAGTATAGATAAAAGAGCTATGTAGACATGAAAAGGACTCATAGAGAGTTCAAAGCAGGGGATCATGTGTATCTTCAAGTTAGATCTAGGAAAACCTCTTTGAGGATGGGAGCTTGTGCCAAGCTGGCACCTCGGTAATATGGACCCTTTGAAGTTTTGGATAGAGTGGGACCAGTAGCCTATCGGCTAGATATTCCTCCCACAATGAAGGCACATAATGTTTTCCATGTTTCTGTATTAAAGAAGTGCGTACATGATTCTAATCATATTATTGATCGGTATGTGATTCAGGTGGAACTCGAGGGAGAATTCCTGCCAGAACCTCAATGCATAATAGACAGGAAGGAAACACCACTTAGGAACAAAACCATTGCACATGTCAAGGTGCAATGGAAACACTTTGGCCCAGATGAGTCTACATGGGAAATGGAGGATGCCATGAAACATGCATATCCATTTTTGTTTCCTTCTGTACATATCGAGCACATTGACATATAGAGCATCGAGGACGATGTTCCTTTAAGGGGGAGGGGATTGTAATACCCATGTTTCCCCTAGTTTGTAAATATAACTATAACTATCCAAGAGACTATGGCAGACTAAATATGTGTGAATGTTTGGTTTGATGAACCTTTGTATAAAAGAGTCAATGTATGAATTTTCTATTATTAATAGAAATTGGATGTGTGTTGCACAACTGCTGAAAGTGGGGAATTTTCCAAGTTAGACCATGGATGCTATGAGAGAGATGGTAAGAGGAACCAAGAATGGTTGAGATGACCCTCACCAAACCAGTACCTACTGGGTGTAATTGCTCAACGATCCTCTAACCTAGAAATGAATTACCAGTCAAGCTGGTAGTTGGAAGGCCATCCTCAAGAGTTAATGAGGAGATGGGGCAGGGTACCCATCTATAAGGCTTCCAGGCCTAACCACGAATTGGGGATTCAGACCCACAAAAACTTTTTGAGGAAGGAAATAAAGGAGGTAATTTGAGGGACATAGACAGATCTGCAAGAAAGGAGAGTAGAGAAAACAATCTTCAGAAGAGTAGAGAGCATGTTTTTTGACTCTGGAGTTAAGAGAAAAAGTTGAGAAACAAGCTCGGTTTGGCTAAAAAAATCCATGGGAAAGGTTTCACTGCAAGCTGATAAACAAGGCTAACGAGTGACTGAGGAAGTGCTCGTGCAGACCTCCTTGCTTGGAGTAGAGAAAACTGGTTTCCAAGATCCCGTGGGAGGAGGAGATTAACCTTTGTCCCTGACTGTTGTGGAGCAAGGAGAAATAATCTCTCTCATAACATCATGGTCTGGCTCGGGGTGACCAGTGGTAAATCCACTAGGAGTGGTTGTGTGTATGGTTGGGAGGAAACAGACACCCCTTTCAGCAACCGCTTCACATTTTCCAATTCTGATAAGTATTTTCATACTCTGTGTAATACATTGGATGCAATGATTGGATTTCTATGTTTATGGTTAAGTCTTGCAGTGTTTGAACAGTTATTAGAAATGATCATTAGATTCTATAAATTGTTTTATTTATTTGGTCTTCTATTTACCTCATCTTAGCTGCTAGAGATTCATGGGATGTGAATCCGCAGGAGAGTCGGGGTAGGATTAACCAAAATGTCTAAGTCATGTCGATATTTGAGTTTACCTTAGCGGGAATGTCAAGTTCAACTCTATGAGAAAAAGGGTGGTTCCTTCAGACTATCCACCCATATGACTAAGGGCTCATGCCCATGTCCTTTACCCAATTGTTGCTAATAGGATTAGCGCTTAGCCACAAGAATTTCCAAAGGATTTGTACGACCAGGGTCTGGGAACCCTGCGCTACTCTGAAAGGAGCTAGCCCTTTTGGCTTCGAGACTTCAGAACTTATGACTCCACAACCCTCGAAAACAGTTGAATGTTGGAGTCACGAATAGATGAGAGTCATAGCTCTAGGGATCCCATGGAGATCTCTCTCAGTCGTTAGATCAAACTTAGGAAGGGTGGAATTAAGCACTTCGACGATGTTTCACTTTGGGAGAATAAGAGTGGTCTAGCTCCGAAACTCCTGAATGTCGAAGTCGTGAAGTTAATCTGGTCCGTTGATAATAGAGGAATGTATGTCCACAAATCAACAAATATATGGAAGTTCGGGTATTCGGTAGTATAGGGACGCGTGATTCTCCTTGGATCTTTGCGATCCAGAGTAAATCATGGTCGTGAATACTAGGTACATGTGATGATAGATCGGGTGTGGCCCGAAGAGGAAGCTGGAAGAGACACGTTGAACTTCTGAAGTGACGTGAACCGTCGATCCTCAAATCCTTCGGGATCCCTCTCAACCATCGATCTAAGGATTCCGTTGATAACCCCTCTTAATTGCCTAACCTACCGGGAATGTGTCGTGGAGCGACACGTGGCCCCCACTTGTTTCTTGTCAAAATTCGCTTGTTGGACTAGAGTCGTTGGATGAGAGGCCACATGGCGAGAGATCCTATAGTCCGGAGACTTGGTACTCCAGAGGAACTTGGCCAAGAGTCTTCAAAGTGTGAAAACCTCTAAATTCGTGAACAACAAAATGAATCTCGGCCATTGGAAGGATGAGGACACGTGGCATGAGATTACGGAGTCTGGAGACTTGGCTCTTTGGGGAATTCGTGACGTGAGTAGTTGGTAAGCTTCGAAACTCGGAGTCGTGAAGTAACAAAAATCGTGGATCTATGGATCTACATGGATAGATCTTAGTCGTGATATTTAAAAGGAGTTAGAAGGTTGTATGTCGGGGGTTGATGTGGCTCAATGACATCATCCAGGGTGACGTGGACCCACAACTAAGGTTCCACGTGTCACCCAGATGTGGCCAATTCACATATCCCTTATGCCTATTAGAGCATGGCATGTGTCACCCCCTAATGAGGACACGTGTCACCCATGGCCCTCGTCGTGTGTCATCTTTTGGTTCGTGCTCGCCTGGACAACGTGGTTGGTTACGTGTCTGGTACTCCAGGAGTCTGTATAACTTCAGGAGTTCAAAATATTTGGGCATAGTATGGTAAAGGGATGTTCAACGTCGATCGTCGATCACCGAACGCCGAACGTTCAATGATGATCACCGAAAACGTAGGACATTGTTCGCCGATTATTGATTATCGAATGTCGAAAAAGGGGATGTTCAACATAAAACACCGAATTTTAATCGTTGAATGGATAAGGCCACATGGCAAGATTTCGATACTTCGAGGAGTAAGAAAAGGGGTCGTTCAGCGCCGAACGTCGAAGACCCCAACTAATAACGCCCGAGGAACTTCGGGAGGCAATAACTTACAGACCAGAGCTCAGATTTTAGTGTGGTGGCAACCGTTAGAAAGCTCGTGGTGAGCAGAAGCCAATGGCGATTCTGGAATTAGGATTTGAGAGAGTTAAGAAAAACAAAATTTGATGCCCCATCCCTAGAAAGGGTATTTAGGGGTTGGGTGTGTTACATAAATATTCATGTAACTTACATATATGGTTGAACCATTTCTTCAAGAATTTATGATGCTCATGTTGAAAAGATAAAGGATAAGGGTTCTTCTCCCACCACTAAATCTCTTTTTCATTTAATGTGCTTGGGAATAATGTGATCATTAAACATGGGTAGGAGAAAGATAGATACCTAAGATGGCAATGGAGTCACCAAAGACACATAAGCGTATGTAGTTTAGAGGTGTCCATATCTTCCTTAAACATTTGTGAATTCCATAGAACACATAAAGGAATTCTAAACTAGAGGAAAATCCTCCTCAATAAAAAAAAATCTTCGACAAAAATCAGGGTAGAAAAACATTAAAAAAATTAAAGAGCTTCGTCAATCTCTAGAAAAGGTGTCTATCAATGAAAAATGTGCTTCTTATGAATGCAAAATGTGCTTCTTGTAATTTCTTGTTTCTTCTCCAATATTCGAAGTGCTCAATGCACGACTCTAAGATTGAGGGGGAAAATCTATGACCAGAAATGTCGTGCATTATAAGTTGACACACATATATACCAATGATGCAACATTCTACATAAAATTATATTACTTTTCCAATATAACCAATGTTGATTGTTATACAATTAATGTTAGACACTTAAAATAGATTTCACAATAACCTATATAATATTTCTATACAATTCTACTTAATTGAATAAACAATGCTAACTTAACTAATTTGTAACCATATTTGCATCATGTAAAAAACAATTCTAAGCATATACATTCATAGTGTGTATATGATTGGACCATCAATTAAGTGTGGTAGATATGCATAAACCTAGAACACTTGTACATAAATAGACATATGTAGACATATGTATGGTTGGATGTGATTAGTTTATAACGATAACAACCATTGTAGTCCAATAAAGAGGAGCAGGTTTAGAGCTTTGAACTAGACACCTTTTAACTTAGACCAATGAGGTATAAATACACATCCAAAATCTAAATATTCAATTGTGATCAACTAAATCAGCATGACTTAGGTATACAAGTTGACCCAAAGGAGAAAAATCTACATAAAAACAATATATTACATTATTTTGCACATTCTCCAAAAATTTGCAAAGATTAAAACAAACCTAGAAAATAATGCACAAGGCTTTTGGTTATTGATTGCATGCTTAACAAAGTGACATGTGGATGGATGCGAGAGAATTTACAAATATTAGTGAAAGGATGTCACTCATAGACTGAGGAGTCATAATGTATGTGCAACAAAATGTCATATGCTAGGTAACTACAATGTGTAAGGGAATATACTAAGTTAGAACATTTGTTTTTGACAGAAGAAAAGTACATTTCATATAAAGGAATTCATTAATCTTAAGATATTTTTTTTATAAGCTATCTAATTATATTATAAGATATGGACAAAA
>JASDQU010736599.1:6411-28549 GCA_032191745.1 Picea mariana
TTTGTTGGTGATGATAGATCTCTTAGTGTTGTAGGATCTGGAACAGTTCAAGTAGATAATGGTCATTTCAATGATGTATTATGTGTTCCAAGTCTTTCTTGTAACCTTCTATTAGTATATCAAATCACTCATTTAGGTGAAGGTAAACCGATAGAGTTTTCACCTCACCAAGTTGTAATCAAGGATCTAAAAGATCCTAAGCATGTTCTTGCAATTGGAATTGCTGATGATATTACCAGATTGTACAAGTTTGATGAATTTGGGTCATCAACTTTTTCATCAGTTTTTGTTGCTCATAGCGATGACTTGAACAAACTTTGGCATGAGAGGTTTTTTCATCGAAACTATCACTCATTGCAACAACTATGTAATCAATAGATGGTGACTAGTATTCCTCTTGTTTCATGCAGAGATGGTGTTTGTGTCGGTTGTGTTCTCGGCAAATATCATCCGGACAATTTTGAAAAATGTGCCTCTTGGCATGCCTTGAGCCCTTTACAGCTTGTTCACAATGATTTGTGTGGTCCATTTTCTTCTCCTTTTTCTAGGTGCAAGTATTTCTTAACTTTCATTGATTATTTTTCCAGACGACCTTGGGTTTAATTCTTAAAAATTAAAAGAAAAGTTTTTGACAAGTTTCTGGCCTACAAGGCCCTTGTAGAAAATCAATCTGGACATCAAATTCAAAAGTTAAGAATAGATAATGGAGGCGAATATGTGAACAATAATTTTACAAGTTACTGCACTACACAGGGCATCCAAATGCAACATACTGTTCCATATACACCACAACAAAATGGTGTTGCTGAGAAAAAGAACCGCACATTAAAAGAAATGGCTAATTGTATGATCCAATATAAGGGATTAAGTCTAAAGTATTGGGCAGAAGAAATCAACTGTGCCAATTACATAGTCAATCACACTCCCACAAAGGATCAAAAAATATAACACCGAAAGAAGCTTGGACTAAAATTAAACCATATGTAAGTCACTTCTGTGTATTAGGCAGTATAGCATGGGCTCACGTTCCTGATGAGAAAAGGAAATCATTGCAGCCTAAAAGTGAGAAGTGTATATTTGTTGGTTATTCTGAAGATGTCAAAAGTTATAGACTTCTTCAACCACATTGTAATGAAATTATTCTTAGAATAGATGTTAAATTTGATGAAAATCTCTTGGCCCACGAGCCTAATTCAACGGTTGTGCCTTCTTCGGCCTGCAGGCCATCTTCGATGTTTGTGCCTTCTTCTGTTCATATTCTGGTTTCTTCTTCAGATGATGATAATGAGGATGAAGATCCACCTCCACCTGCTGACCCTCCTCCAAATGATTCCTTTGAACCTGAACAAGCACCAGTTCCACCGCTTCCTAGATGGGTCTGTTCAACACGAGAAGCAACTGGTGATCTTGTCGGTGATCCTTCATATCAGCGTCAAACACGTTCAAAGTTCTAGCGAGCCTCTTCTCTTTTGGCTCAAGTTTCAGAGAATCATGATCCAGAGACATTTGCAGAAGCTTCAGGTCATCCAGATTGGGATACAACAATGAATGAAGAGTATCGTTCTTTAATGAAAAACGATATTTGGGATCTTGTACCTCTTCCAAAANTTGTCAGATGTAAATGGGTCTACAGAACTAAGTATGCATCAGATGGAAGTGTTGAAAGACACAAGGCTCGGTTAGTTGCCAAAGGATTCTCCCAAGTTGAAGGAATTGACTATAATGAAACCTTTTCTCCTGTAGAAAAAATGAATTCCATCCGCCTTGTTCTTTCCCTTGCTGACTCACATAAATGGGATGTCCATCAGATGGATGTTAAATCCTCCTTCTTGCATGGTGATTTGAAAGAATAAATCTACATGGAACAACCTCCTGGCTATGTCTAGAATGACTCTAGCTTTGTTTGTCGCCTTAAGAAATCTCTTTATGGTCTTAAGCAAGCTCCCTGAGCTTGGTATGCCAAAATGGTCAGCTTTCTTATTGACACTAGATTCTCTAGATGCCTTTCTGATGCTAATGTATATACCAAGAAATTAGGAAGCCATCTCATAATCATTGTCCTTTATGTTGATGACATTATCCTTATTGGTAGTGACTCAAAAATTTTAAACCATGTGAAAACTAGCCTTAAGAAGAAATTTGAAATGACAGGCTTAGGTTTTTTGCACTATTTCCTTGGCCTCCAAGTTTTGCAAACCAATGAAGGAATTTTTCTTTCCCAATCTAAGTATGCCTGTGACCTTCTTCGTCACTTTCACATGGATGATTGTAAACTAACCCCTTCTCCCTTCCAGTTTAGAGTCAAGCTTACAACCACCTGTACTTCTCCTGAAGTTGATGCCACCTTGTACTGCCAATTAGTTGGTAGCCTCTTATACTTGACTCATACCCATCCCGATCTTGCATTTGTTATTGGTCTTGTTTCCCAGTATATGAAAAAATCCCATGAAATCCATTGGAAAGTAGCTAAAAAGATACTTCTCTATGTCCATGGTATAGTTCAGTTCGAGATACATTACAGTTCAGGGGGGACTCCTTTATTGGTTGGTTTCACTGATTCAGATTGGGCTGACGACCCTGATGATCATAAGTCTACTGCAGGTTATGTTTTCAGCCTTGGTTAAGGACCCGTCACTTGGGATTGTAAGAAAAAATAGGCTATTGCACTTTCTTCAGCAGAAGCAGAGTACCGAGCAGCTGTAAATGCAAGTCAGGAAGCTTTGTGGCTTCGACAGATCCTTTCAGAGTTTAGATTCGAGAAACAACATCCAACCAACCTTTGGTGCGACAATCAGAGTGCCATCAAGCTCGCCAAATACCCAGTTCAACATCGGCGCAACAAGCACATCGAGCTACACATGCAATTCATCAGAAAGCTCATTCACGATCAAGTTATTGAAGTTCTCTTTTTCCCTACAAAGGATCAAGTTGTAGACATTTTCACAAAGTCTCTTACAGAAGTGAATTTTTCCAAACTTCGATATATGTTAGGAGTTCATGAAGATGTCATTAAGGGGGGATAGGCTCTAATTCCTCCTTCCTTCTCCTATTGTGTCAACATTGTAAATCCTTTAATCCTATCCCAAGTTTTTCTTAAGGGGGGATGTTAGGATATTTAGACACTTAGGAGTTATTTAAGATCTACTTGGTCTAATATGTCGTTAGGTAAAATTGTGTTTCTTTAGTATGCATTAGTATGCATTTTTAGTTAGGAAATCCGATGGTCACGATATGTTCCCGACATAGAGTGATCCAACGGTTCATACTCTCCTCAATCTTAACGACCATTGATCCATGGCTTAACACTCGATTGATCCATGATCTCTATTTAAAGAGCATGGAGGGTCATTTGCTGATGATCAATTGTGAGAAACTCTATTGTAAAATCTCTCTGTAATATTTTTCTTTTGCATTAATAAACTTCTCCAAGTGGCCGTGTTGGCTGGGGCCGTGGATGTTTCCCTGTAGGGGTTTTACCACATGAAAACATCGGCGTGTTTATCTTTGATCTGGTTATGTGATTAGTTACTGAAGGTGTTCGTCCTCTGTTGGAATATATGTGTTTTCAAACACACAAGGGTGCACAACCAAGGAAGGCAAGAGTTTTTGGAGAAATAATAAGAAGGCAAGTATGAGGCAAGGCATAACTAAGGCAAGGTTTTGAAGATGGAAGATAAGTACCCAAGGGTGGGATGCACTAGGATATTTTGGGGGAAGTCTCAAATGTAGGTCTAAGTGAGGAATGTGTGAGGTAGAATCAAAGTCCATGTTAACTTGGTGAAGTCTATGATAGAGAAGGGACAACAAGTCTGCAATTGGGAACACATATGGGGTGCACTGCAGAAGGTTGCAAAGGTGGTTACAAAAGAGTCTTGGTGTGAAAAATACATGTATGAATGTCTTGGTGAGGAGAGGCGAGTTGGGAAACTATGCCCAAATTTTAAACCAATCCAATAGTACTCATTTTGTAATTGTTTCATAAAAAAAAGACTTAGTTGGGTGTTAGGCATGGTTTGTGTCACCCACATTATTTTTGTGTGTGTCTCTTGTTTGCTTCACAATTGTTCTCTTGGTTTCTCATGTTCTTGAATGCATGCTTAAATGACTAAGTGTTAGCATATTAACAAGATTGTCTAAGTATACAAGTGAATTGCACAGAGTTAGAGTGTGGCTCCCCTGTAGCCTAGAATGAAGTATGGGTATGCTCTAAGTGAAGAGGCATAGTTCAGATGAAGTATTCTTGGTGTTTCTAAGTAGAAAAGTAAGAAATTTTGTGGTGATGCATTCCCTTGGAGGGTGAACGATTGCAATATATGAACATGGGTCACATGGGGTTGTGTTGATCTTGAAAAATGCTAAGTTATAAGGTCTCTCTCTCTCTCTCTTGTATATCCATTCACGAGTCACATTGTAATTTTCGCCGCCCTCAAAGTGCACCTTCCTATTCCGCTCTCAAAAAATGCACTATACTTACCCATACTTGCAATTTTCTTCAAGTGTTTCGCGGGTTCACGCTCTTTCTTTCGTAAGTCTAATTCTCCATTGTCATCAAAATGCACATCAATATTCTGCCACACTTATTTTACACTATACTTAGAATATTTTTCTTCATCGCGGGTTGACTGTTTGTCCATATCATATTTAAATCTTTGCACATCTACTTCACGACACTTAGTCATTATTGAGATTTCACTTCATTCTTAATACTCTAACACTTATCCATTGTAGCATCCACCGTGGAAGCGAAGATCTTGTCATGAGTCTTTTGAAACATTTTCTTCCCGTCCGTCTGTTCACTTTTGGGTACTTTGTCATTTTCAATACTTTTTACCACGGGTTTGTAGGGTTCATCCTTGTCCAATAATATTTTTATATTTTTCCGCCCCTCCATGGTGAATGCTCCTCTTCTTGTCACATTCCCAGAGCAACATTAAATGCTAAATATTATGGAAAGTAACAAGTGGTTAAGTATCAAAGGCCACATTTAATGGTGATTTTGTTGAAACCATCCATAATAAATTAAATTAAATTTCCCCTTAACCATTCTTTCGAAAGAAGATATTCAAGGTTTATTATGTAAAAATAATTTCTTTGATCTTAACGTTCATAAAGACTGTACATAACTCGCCAAATCTTAAAAAAACGATGGTGAAAAGGAAATAAAGATTTTGTGGAGATACTCTGAATACATTTGTGTGAGACCCAAAATATCAATGGTCAAGAGCTTATAAGTATTATTCTAGATTTCCACCTCAAGAAATAAATATTAATGATATTTAGATATCACAGATTTCTAAGGTAGGGTGTGTCCCAGAAGTTTTTGATGCTACATAACTCATTTTATGGTGCACAGACAAGTACGAAAAGAATCAAAGAATCATTCTCCATAAAATGAGTTATGTACTTTCTCTCCAATTTCTACTTTCAAAAGGATGTTAAAGCTACCTGAACTGACAATGAAATTCAAATTTGATGAAGCTAAATAATTTCTGAAAAACAAAAATGGAGGTAGGGACCCGTTTCCATAATATATGGAAGACCCAATGAAATTGTCATAAGATTTATCGATTATATAGGTCAGTTAATTGAGAAAACCATATCAAGAAATGGGGTGGATTCTAGCTATGTTTCTTGGTTAAGAATCAACTACTACAGTTCCTCATCTGACTCTTTATATTTTGTATTTTTCTATCCAAGAAAAAGTGATTTTCGACTAGTCGAAAATCATTTATTCTGAAATATCATTCCAATTATCAAGTTTTGGAAAGAACAAGAAGTTATTTATGTCTGCATACTTGATATTTTCCATTGTATATTGTCATATATTTGAAGGTTTACATTTAGAAAAAAAAGTTAATTTTAAGCTAGACCTTGTTCACATATGGGACCCTTCTCTGTGGAAGCAGAAAACAATGTACCATTTTTATGAAGTTTATGATGCTTTTCTTTCTTCTTTCAAGAAAATCATATTTGGAAATAGTACTTCGAGACTATCATTGGATGAAGCAATTTTTTTAGACAAAAGGGGAAGTTTCAAGACAAATGAAAATTACAACATCATTAGAGTTTACTTATATAGAGAAGCCCCAATTTATCTCCCATTTTATGTTCCAGACATAATGTTTGTAATAGAGGTTTTTAGACAATACAGGTTTTGTGAACATTTCTTTTATGAGAGAAAGAAAAAGAAATTCATCTCTTTACCATGGAATATTGGTGAAATTACACTAAAAAATGCTTCAAAAATTGATGAATATGCAATCCAATTTGACCAATATAATTTGAAGATAGAAAATAAAATAAAAGAGTTTGTCCCCAATCAACATTTTATGAAGTTTGGTTTTAGCGTATCATATGAAAATACATATTTGTTGGGAGAAGAAGAATAAGATGATGATAAAAACCTTGAAGCAGTTCCAGTGGGAAACCTTGAAATCGTTGTTAGCACAAGTGAAGAACATAGACAACACATAAGGGTTACTAATGAACGAAGCATAAGATCTCAAAATACTTCTAAGAGAAGCGGCACACCCAAGAAGAATATCCAATTTGTAATTCAAGAACAAAACAAATCTTTAAATGAAAATTATGGTGATGGAGATGACCATGATCCTTCGAAAAGGAATCTTGAAAGACCTCACAAGCTTACGATTACCAGTAAAAGAAAGACATGCAAATCAACAAGAAGTGGGTGATCTCATACCTAATGATGATGATTCCCTTGAGGACATGGAACTAAATGCGAATATCAAAGATACATAATTTCTAGATGAAGAGCAAAGGATTCAGGAAAGTAAAGAAATGCAATGGAGATGGAAACGTAGGAACCGATATTTTATCAAGAAGAATCCTTAAATATTCACAATGCTTTATTTGACAAAGACACCAAGAAGTTAGTCTTGGAAATAGTTAATTCAAAAGGAAAGAAGGTTAAGGGAAAACCAAATTCACAATTTAATTTGAAAGGAGTTTTACCATAAAAAATTGCCAAGATTCATAAAGTTGTCGATGGTGCTCTATAGATGTTAGTGGACGAAATGGAAGCATAAAATATTATGCTAAAATAAAAGGTTAAAGAGATGGAATATTATTTAATGCCACCCCCAATTTTTTCAAGTCCTATTGCCACTATTCAACCTGGGAAAAGTTATGACAAAACACCATAATCAAGTTCGAAGCTAAAGGGAACATCAAGTTTATGTGCTGTGGTCAGATGATATGTAGGAGAAAATATAAAAAAGAGAATGTCTCTTATCTTAGAGGCATGTGATCTGACAAGTAGTTTTGTTTCTTTAGGTTCCAAGATTACTAATTTGAGAGAGTACCTCCAGGCCAACCTAAACAATGATGAGGGTTTCTACAAAGATGTTGTTATCACATTTGTCTTGAAAGTTAATGGAATTAATGAAATGAAAAGGAAAAATGAATATTTACCATCCCCTACACAAATTAAACAATGGAAATCCTATTGGCTTAAAATAATTACACTTTTAAAAGAAATATTGGTTGATGTTGACACTCCAAGTGTCAAAAAGTAGAATTGTATTTTAAATTGATTGAGTTAGATTTATCAAGAAATATCAGAGAAGTCCTGGATCCTAAACTAATTCTTAATTCCATGCTTATGACGAGGGAGCAATTTGAATACCACCTTGAAATATTAAAAGGGGTATCAACGAAAAAATTCAATAGTATGACCAAGTACATGGAACATGAAGTAGAAAGTTGGCTTGTAAGCTATGCCAATCAAAATGAAGATATTGAGGACACACTTCATCAACCTTCAATTGATTTAAGAGAATTATAAGATACATTATTTGATATCAAATTCAGACAGAAAATAACTATTGCACTAATGAGAGAATATATCGAAAATTGGTTAAAGCAAGATTTAATCAAGATAACTGAAGAGTATCAAGTGGAATCAACTGGTACGAGTCATGAAACTTCAATCCAAGACAATAGTAAAGGAACACCGGAAATAAAATAAATGAGAGAGAACATCATCACAATGAGTAATACAGATCATATTCTTCACAATTCTTTTCTCTTCTTGTTCAAAAAGTCATCCAATCATGTTTTATTTGTCCCAAGAAAAACATATCTGATTTTCTAATATTTTCTCTTTATCTTCCTTTCAGGTCCAACCCTGCTTCCATATTTATTTTATGGTACATGAGAGACTAATCCCAATCCAAGTTTGGAAGAATACATTTATTTTTAAGACTATCAAAGACTATATTATTTTTTTGAAAAATCCCAGAGAACCACTTTGGGGATAAACTTTAATAATATATTTTGAACTCTGAGTTTTAAAATATCATTCCAATTATCAAGTTTTAGAAAGAATAAGAAGTTCTTTATGTATGCATACCCATTGTATATTGTCATATATTTGAAGGTTTACATTTAGGAAAACAAGTTAATTGCAATCTAGACCTTGTTCACATATGGGACCCTGCTCTGTGGAAGTAGAACACAATGTACCATTTTTAGGAAGTTTATGATACTTTTGTTTCTTCTTTCAAGAAAATCATATTTGGAAATAGTACTTCAATACTATCATTGGATGAATCAATTTTTTTAGACAAAAGGGGAAGTTTCAAGACAAATGAAAATTACAACATCATTAGAGTATACTTCTCTAGAGAAGCCCCAATTTATCTTCCATTTTATGTTCCAGACATAATGCTTGTAATAGAGGTTTTTAGACTATACATGTTTTGGGAACATTTATTTTATGAGAGAGAAAAATCAATTCATGTCTTTACCATGGAATATTTTTGAAATTACACTAAACATGCTTCAAAAATTAATGAATATGAAATCCAATTTGACCAATATAATTTGAAGATGGAAAATAAAATAAAAGAGTTCAAACCCAATCAACATTTTATGAATCAGATGACTTAGTTTGGTTTTAGCATATCATATGCAAATACACATTTGTTGGGAGAAGAAGAAGAAGACAATGATAACAACCTTGAAGCAGTTCCAGTGGGAAACCTTGAAACCGTTGTTAGCACAAGTGAAGCACATAGAAAACACATAAGGGTTTCTAATGAATGAAGCAGAAGATCTCAAAATACTTCTAAGAGAAGTGGCACATGCAAGCAAAATCCCCAAATTGTAATTCAAGAACAAAATAAATCTTTAATTGAAAATATGGTGATGGAGATGATCATGATCCTTCGAAAAGGAATCTTGAAATACCTCACAAGATTACGATTAATAGTAAAAGAAAAAGACATGCAAATCAGCAAGAAGCGGGTGAGATCATACCTGATGATGATGATTCCCTTGAGGACATGGAACTGGATGCAAATATCGAAGACACATAATTTCTAGATGAAGAGAAAAGGATCCGGGACNGTAAAAGAAAAAGACATGCAAATCAGCAAGAAGCGGGTGAGATCATACCTGATGATGATGATTCCCTTGAGGACATGGAACTGGATGCAAATATCGAAGACACATAATTTCTAGATGAAGAGAAAAGGATCCGGGAAAGTAAAGAAATTGCAACGAAGATGGAAACGAAGGAACCAATCTTTTATCAAGAAGAATCCTTAACTCTTAACAATGATTTATTTGACAAAGACACCAATAAGTTAGTCTTGGAAAGCGTTAATTCAAAAGGAAAGAAGGTTCAGGGAAAATCAAATTCATAATTTAATTTGAAAGGAGTTTTACCATAAAAAATTGCCAAGATTCATAGAGTTGTCAGTGATGATCTAGAGATGTCAGTGGATGAAATGGAAGCATAAAATATTATGATTAAATAAAAGGTTAAAGATATGGAATATTCTTTGATGCCACCCCCTATTTTTTCAAGTCCTATTTCCACTATTCAACCTGGGAAAAGTTACGACAAAACACCAGAATTAAGTTTGAAGCTAAGGGGAACATCAATTTTACGTGTTGTGGTCAAACACTATGTAGGAGAAAATATAAAAAAGAGGATGTCTCTTATCTTAGAGGCATGGGATATGGAAAGCAGTTTTGTTTCTTTAGGTTCTAGGATTACTAATTTGAGAGAGTACCTCTAGGCCAACATAAAAAATGACGAGGGTTTCTACAAAGATGTTGTTATCACATTTTTCTTGAAAGTTTATGGAATGAATAAAATGAAAAGGAAAAAGGAAGATTTACCATCCCCTACACAAATTAAACAATGAAATTCTTGTTGGCTTAAAATAATTAAACTTTTAAAAGAAATATTGGTTGATGTTGACACTCTAAGTGTCAAAAAGGAGAATTGTGTTTTAAATTGATTGAGTTAGATTTATCATGAACTATTGGAGAAGTCCCAGATCCTAAACTAATTCTTAATTCCATGCTTATGACGAGGGATCAATTTGAATACCACCTTTAAATATTAAAATGGGTATCAACGAAAAAATTCAATAGTATGAACAAGTACATGGAACATGAAGTTGAAAGTTGGCTTGTAAGCTATGTCAATAAAAAAAAAGATATTGAGGACATACTTCATCAACTTTAAATTGATTTAAGAGAATTATAAGATACATTATTTGATATCAAAGTCATACATGAAATAACTATTGCACTAATGAGAGAATATATCGAAAATTGTTTAAAGCAAGTTTTAATCAAGATAACTGAAGAGTATCAAGTGGAATCGATTGGTATGAGTCATGAAACTACAATCCAAGACAATATTAAAGGAACAATGGAAATAAACTAAATGAGAGAGAACATCATCATAATGAGTAATATAGATCACATTCTTCCCAATTCTTTTCTCTTCTTGTTCAAAAAGTCATCCAATCGGGTTTTATTTGTCCCAAGAAAAACATAACCGATTTTCTGATATTTTCTCTTTATCTTCCTTTTAGGTCCAACCCTGCTTCCATATTTATTTTATGGTCCATGAGAGACCAATCCCAATCTAACTTTAGAAGAGTACATTTATTTTTAAGACTGTCAAAGACTATATTATTTTTTGAAAAATCCCAGAGAACTACTTTGGGGATAAACTTTAATAATATCTTTTGAACTCTAAGTTTTGAGCAATGGATATTTAAAGTTTTCCTATCATATTCTATCTTGTTTTTATTTATTTTTAAATGTGGTTCATGATACTGAAGACCAATAGCTCGCTATGTCCACGTAAAATCCCCCCGAAATCCATGAGAGAACATGGGGGGGCAAAGATTGGTGGGATATTGATTGCTCAACAACATGAGAAACATGCTCAACAACAAGAGTATCTTATAAACCCATTAAGGGAATCTCATGTAACTTACAAGGAATTGAACCTAAGTGGGGAGGATAAAAACCATTCCTCCCAACCACCCAAGCTACATCTAATGAACTTCATATTCTATCTTGTTATCAATGAAAAAACTCTTTTAAAGTTATCTCATATGTGGGCCTTTAATCTTTCTACCCTTGCACATGATCAAAAATATTAAATGTTGTGATGGATGTGAGATTTATTTAATCTTTTCTGTAATTGCTATTTATTTCAATATCATATTTCTTCAAATAT
Organism: Picea mariana; assembly: GCA_032191745.1. Taxonomy (NCBI): domain Eukaryota; kingdom Viridiplantae; phylum Streptophyta; class Pinopsida; order Pinales; family Pinaceae; genus Picea; species Picea mariana. The sequence continues at coordinate 17,927 of JASDQU010736599.1, forward strand.
ATATATTTTTTATGAGTGAAGATTCATGGCCCATTTCTCAGGAATTGTTTGGTGCATGTATATCATTTTCAATCTTAAATTTTTTATTTTATTTGAGTGATAAAGATTTCAAGTTTACTATTTAACACTCTCCGATTATTCATATTATTGTCCCAAGATATTCAAGATAAATCTTTAAGGAATTAACAAAGGAGTACCACCTCTATAAAAAAATAGGGGGATTTATATCCTTGTGAGATTGATGTTTGGACCTTATCAAACAAACCAACCCCAGTTACAAGTTGACCTTGAAAATCAAATGAGAGTTCTTCATCAATTGTATGATTTGACATTGACAACATCTAGAAATTGTGAAGAGATTGAAAGATCTTGGGAAACCATAGACCGTGAAGAAGAAAGAGAGATTGCAAGAAGGAAAAGAAGACCAGATAGAAATTGAAGTTGGAATCATATAAGGGCCCAATAACAAGAAGTAAAATAAAACAACTTCAAATTCCAGAAGTTGGAGAAAGTTCCATCACTGAAAGAAATCCGATAATGGGTGATAGACAAGAGAATATTGAGAATCATGAAGAGGGAAATGACAGATGAAGAATTCAAAGAATAATTGTTAAGAATAACCCACTTAATATTCAAGGATAACAACATCAATTTTCAACTCTTCCACAAGGAGTCTTGCCAACATTTTCAGTTGATGGAGTGATGGATCCCAAAATGTACCTATTTTTGAATATGTGTGAGATTCATTTAGTAGAACATGATGTAATGGTTATAATTTTTCTTTAGACATTAACATGATTGGATTATGAATGAAATATGTCTCTTCCTACAAGATCAATTTCATCATTCGATGACTTAGAAGCCATGTTCTTGAATATGTATGCTCCTCCAGTAGCATATCATACTTTTCTCACACAATTCACCCAAATTCATTTGAAAACGGGTGAAAGGATTAGATATTTCAATCTAATATTTTAAAGACATTAAATCAGATTCCAGAAGAACAAAAAGAAAACACTCCAGTCATACTTGGATGTTACAAAAATGCAATTCCCTCAAATGTAAAATTTTCCATTAGGGATACACAAATTGAATACCTGGATGGAGCTTTGCATAAAGCAACGGAGATGGAAGAAATCATGTTGGAAATAAATGTCGATCTTGGCATCATACTTGGAAAAGTCCAAAGACAAATTCATTCTCTTTCTATCTCAAATAAAGGGGCATGGACTTCAAGGAATGTTGAAAATCATGGAACAAGGAATGTTGAAAATAAATGAGTTGGTGGAGGATTTTTTCAAGGAGTAATCCATAATGTAAGAAGTGATCTAGCAACAAATCAAGAGAAAAAACAAATATTAGAAAAATCTTATATGAATCGAATGATTCAAAAAATACATAATGAGATAAAAAGATTAAGAAGAGGAAATTTTTTTTCCCCAAACAATCAAAACCCCAGAGTTCCTACTTAGGAATAGAGAAGAAATCCTCTTGAAAAATAGACAATAAGAAATGAATATGAGCATAGGCAAAGAGCACCAAGGGTTCAAAACCATAATGTTGTCATATTGGAAGAATTCTTTGATAAATAAAATTTTGATAGTTTTGAACAAGAAGACAAAATCATTCAAGATAAAAGTATTGAATTTGTACAGATGGATGAAGGTGAGTCATCCATGTATATATTTGATGAACATGAAGAGTTAGATATCTCACAAGAAAATTTTGTGCAAACTAGGGCACAAGTCAATACATTCAAAGTAAAAGAGAATGTTGAAAAAGAAAAAAAGAAAAACAAAACAAATGTTCCATAAACATCAAAACAACAAGCAGTTGTGAATCAAATAAAGAATCCTCCACAAATGGCTTATAATGTAATTGATGACTTGACTAAGTTGAGCATTACTCTCCCATTCATGGAAGTTGTAAAAATCCCACAGTAAAGAGAAAATATTCTCAATATTTTGTATGAACCAACTACAAGAATTGAGGCTACTATAACAAACTCTAATCTTCAACCAAATATCTCAACAGTTAAACCAAGGGGTAAGGTCACACCATTCTACATCACAATAGAAAATCATGATGTAGTATTACATAATTGTTTGGTTGATAGTGGAGCAACCAACAATATTATACCCTTATCAGTAATGGAAGCTCTTGAAATGGGATGCAAAAAGTATTATGAAACTGGAGAGAGTATCCGTGTGATAGATTCAAGGAAGGTCCTAGCATATGGATAAATCAAAGATTTATGTGCCTCGATATCTGCAACTCCCCATATTACAATTTTTTTCACTATCATTGTGGTGGACTTGCCTCCAACTTATGGAGTAGTTATGGGAAGAGATTGGTGCTCACTATTTGGAGGCTATATCATGAATGATGGAAGTTGTATGATGTTACCAAAAAAGGATGGAACAATGGTGAAAGTTCCCCTAGAATCCAGAAAGTTGTTTTCTATCAGGAAGAAAGACAATGAATTAATGCAAGACTATAATGAATTAATGCAAGACTATAATGATGCAAGAATTGGAAACTATGTAGTGCTTGACCAAGAGAAACCAAGTATTCCAAAACAAAAAGGAGAAAATTGTTTTGAAGGATTTCAGAAGATTTCTTTTGATGGTGCCTACTCCAAATTTGGAAGTGGAGTAGGGATTGTTTTCAAGAGATCTAGTTCAATTATATATCCATTTGCCATCAGACTCAAATTTCCTTGTAAAAATAATGAAGTTGAATACGAAGCATTGGTACAAGGAATGAATCATGCACTTCAAATTAGAATTGTTCACTTGATTATAATCAGTGATTCTGAATTGGTTATAAATCATATAATAAAGAAGTAAACGATAAAAAAAGATAAATTGAAATTTTATGCCAAAAGGGTAAATGAACTCATGAATTCTTTAAGTTTATTTAACATTTCTTTCATATCAAGAGATAAGAATCAAAAGGAAGACTCACTGGCGGTTGTTGCATATTTATTCAATCCCGATGATTCATAGAGACAAAATACATTCCAATACAAAAGGATTTTCAGACCTTTAGTTCTTGATAATCAATATTATCTTCAATTTTTTGAGAATGATGAGGAATTGGATGAATTTCTAGATGATACAAGAGATGTTGTAGAGAACTCTAAATATCAAAGTCATATACATATTTCAAAGGATTATATGAATTTTGAATCTCTTTTCACAAGAGATGACCAAACCAAAGTGCCAAACTTGAAAGAAGAAGCGTTTGTTAGAAAAGTGAAAGAAAATAAAAAAATAAATGTTGGCACACACGATTCTCCAAAGTATGTAAATCTCAGTACTAGTTGTACTAAAAAATAAGTTGATCAATACACCACTTTGTTCAAAGAATATTATGTAGTTTTTTCATGGACATATGATGACTTGAAGTAATATGATAAATCAATATTTGAACATATCATACCATTGAAAGAAGGAACAAAGTCGATCAAGAAAAAATTGAGGATTATGAATCCTAAATTAAAACCCCTGGTAAAAATTGAGTTGGAAAAGTTGAAGAAGCCTAAGATAATATTTCCAATTAGACACTCAGAATGGATTTCTAATCCTGTTATATTAAGGAATAAAAGTGGGGAGGTTCGTCTTTGTGTTGATTTTAGAGACTTGAATAAGGCAAGTATCAAATATAATTATCCCCTCCCTAACATGGAAACGATCTTGCAACAAGTGACTGGTTCAACTATGATGTCCATGTTAGATGGTTTCTCTGGATATAATCAAGTGTTGGTTGCAGAAGAAGACATGCTTAAAGTTTCTTTTATAACACCTTGGGAGACATATGCTTATGTATGTATTCCCTTTGGCTTGAAAAATGATGGAGCAACTTTTCAAAGGGTAATGGATCACGCCTTCAAATATTTAATTGGAAAATTTATGGTTGATTATCAAGATGAAATTACCATTCATTCCAGAGTAAGAGAAAAGTACATTGATAATTTAAGGCATGTATTTGAGCGATGTAGATTATATAGAATATCTTTGAATCCCAAGAAATGTTTATTTTTAGTGTCAGAGGGAAAACTCTTGGGACATATAGTCAGTAAAGAAGGAATCTACATTGATCCAGAGAGAATCAAAGATATCAATGAATTGAGCCCTCCAACATCGAGAAAAGGAGTACAATCATTTTTTGGCAAGATAAACTTTGTAATGATGTTTTTCCTAGATTATGCCACAATTTTGAAACCAATAACTTTCTCGTTGAAGAAGGATAAAATATTTGAATGGACACAAGAAATTCAAAGAGTGGTCACTAAAATCAAGCATGAAATTATTTCAAATCTAGTTCTTGTCAGTCCAAATTTTGATCAATATTTTATCATATATTCTTTTTCTTCAGAAGAGACCATTGCTTCTATTTTAACACAAAATAATATCAAAGGAGAAGAAATTCCAATAAGTTTTATGAGTGAAACTTTGCATTATTATGAGTTGAGATATTCAAAAATAGAGAAGCAAGCTCTTTCTTTAGTTAAAGCAGTGGCACACTTCAGAACTTACATCTTGTCATCTCATGTTATAACATATGTTCCAACATATACAATGAAAATGTTCCATAATCAACAATTGAGATAAGGGAAATGGGAAAATTGGATCACAAAAATTCAAGAATATGACATTGAGATCAAGCAATTGAAAGCAATCAAAGGACAAGGTTTGTGAAAACTTATGGTAGGGAATGATTCACTACTTGGGTTTATATCAAATTTAACATGATCTTCTTCATCCATGACAAAATGGTATAAGGATATTATTTTCTATCTAAAATATGACCAATTTCCAAATGGTATGTCTTCAAAAGAAACAAGGGCACTAAAGATGAAGACAAACCAATATGTACTAGTTATGAAATACTTTTTCAAATAATTTTTGATGGAATGTTGCTACGATGTATTGATTCAATGAAATCCCAAAAGGTTCTTGTTGAATTTCAAGAAGGCATTTGTGGAGGAAAATTTTCACCTACAACTACAACACATAGAAGTATGAGAGTAGGCTATTACTGGCTAGCCATTTTTAAAGATTCATATGCAATGATTTGAAATTGTATTTCTCGCCAAAGATTTTCTGGAAAAATGAAAAGAGAAACAATGTAGTTGTATTCCTTAACAGTTGAATAACCTTTTTTACAGTGGGGACTTGATGTAATTAGCCCAATTAATCCTAAATCCAACAAAGGTCATTCTTATATTCTTACTCCAACTAACTATTTTACAAAGTGGCAAGAAGTTGTAGCCCTAAAGAAGGTTGATTATGAAGAGCTCATAAATTTCCTCAAAGAGAATATTTTATCAAGATTTGGAGTTCCAGAGAAGTTTATCACTGACAATGGATCAATATTTACCAGGTTAAAGTTTACCAAATTTTGTGGGGAATTTGGTATTATAATGGGACAATATTCAAACTATTATCCTGAGGGAAATGGTTTAGTTGAATCTACAAACAAAACATTGATCCAAATCCTGAAGAAAACAATTGATGTGAATCAAAGAAATTGGTATACAAATTTAATAGACGCATTATGGGCCAATAGAATTACAACGAAAGATAGCAATGGGTTGTCACCATATATGTTGGTATAAGGGAAAGAAGCAAAAATTCCTATTCATCTAAAACTAAATGCCTTGTCATATGCTGTGAATTCCGAAGACACGGAAAAAAATATATCCCTTAAAAGAACATATATTCAATTGATGCATATGGAGGAACAAAGGAATGAGGCATCAAGGAAAATAAATCAAAGACAATAATCTATAAAAATATATTTTGATCGAAGTGCTTCAGCCAAATATTTTCAAAAAGGGCAGTTGGTATTGTTATGGAACAAAGCCAAGGAGAAATATTCTTTGCATACGGAATTTGAAACATTGTGTATCGACCCATTTTTGATTGAAAAATTCTTGGGATACAATTATTATTTGCTTAGAGACATGAAGGGAACAGTTCAAATGTTGTAAGTCAAAGGAAAACATCTTAAAAGTTTTTTCTCTTGATCAATCTTATTATGTCCCGTACATCGTTTTTTTTTTTCCTGTACATACTTTATTCTTCAATCTTTTTCCTCATATTAACTCCATTCCCAATGGGAGCGATTCTAGATTCTTAGTAACTTGCAGTGGGTTGCTATCCCATAGTTGGAGCCAGTTGTTGATCATGAAATATGCTAAGTTATAAAGTCTCTCTCTCTCTCTCTCTCTCTTGTATATCTATTCCTACACTTAGAAAAATTTACAATTTTTGGCCGGTTCATGAGTCACATTGTAATTTCAAACACCCTTAAAGTGCAACTTCTTATTCCACTCTCATCAAAATGCACTATAATTACCCATACTTAGAATTTTCTTCAAGTGTTTCATGGGTTCACACTCTTTGTTTCATAATTCTAAGTCTCCGTTGTCATCAAAATGCACATCAATATTCTACCACCCTTATTTTACACTATATTTAAAATCTTTTTCTTCATCGTGGGTTGATTTTTTTCCCATCTCATATTTAAAACTTTGTCCGTCCGCTTCACGACACTTAGTCGTTCTTGATATTTCACTTCATTCTCAATACTCTAACACTTGGCCATTTTAGCATCCACCATGGAGGCACAGATCTTGTCATAAGTCTTTTGAAACATTTTATTCCTAGCCATCCATCCGATTTTAGGTACTTAGTCATTTTCAACAATTTTTACCATGGGTCCACAGGGTTCAACCTTGTCTAGTAATCTATTTATATTTCTTCATCACTTTTCCACTCCATGGTGAATTCTCATATTCTTGTCACATTCCCCGCGTAACATTAAATGATAAATATTATGGAAAGTAACAATTGGTTAAGTATCAAAGGATGCATTTAATAGTGATTTTGAGACCATCCTTAATCAATTCAAATTAATTTCTCCTTAATCATTCTTTTGAAACAAGAGCTTAAAGGTTTATTATGTAAAAGGGTTTTCTTTGATATTAATGTTGAGAAATACTATACATAACTCACCAACTCTTAAAAACACAATGGCCAGAAGGAAATAAATCTTTTGTGGAGATACTCTGAATACATTTGTGTGAGAAGACCAAAAATATCATTGGTCAAGAGCTTATAAGTATTATTCTACATTTCCGCCTCAAGAAAGAAATATTAATGATATTTCGATTTCAAGGATTGCTAAGGTAGGGTGTGTCCAGGAAGTTTTCGATGCTACATAACTCATTTCCTGGTGCATAGACAAGTACAAAAAGAATCAAAGAATCATTCAATTGCAGGGACAATCTCCAATTTCTCTTGGGCCATGTATTTTCAAAAGGATGTTAAAGCTACCTCAACAGACAATGAAATTCAAAGCTGATGAAGATAAATAATTTCTGAAAATAAGAAATGGAGGTAGGGGCCTGTTGCCAAAATATCTGGAAGACCCATCCATAATGCCATAGGATTTATCGATTATACAGGACATTCAATTGAGAAAACCATATCAATAAATGGTGTGTCTTATAGCTAGGGTTCTTGGGAAAGAATCAACTGCTACGATTCCTTGTCTGGCTCTTTATAATTTGTATTTTCCTATCCAAGAAAAAGTGATTTTCGATTGTTCCAAAATAATCTCTTTGAAAATATCATTCTAGTTATCAAATTTTAGAAAGAACAAAAAATTATTTATGTATGCATATTTCATGTTTTCCATCGCACGTTGTCATATATTTGAATATTTACATTTAGCAAAACAATTTAATTGCAAGCTAGACCATGTTCACAGATGGTACCCTACTTCATGTAAGCCGAAAACAATGTACCATTTTTATGAAGTTTATGATGTTTTTGTTTCTTCTTTCAAGAAACTCATATTTGGAAATAATACTTCGAGACTATCATTGGATGCAAAAAACTTTTTAGACAAAAGGGGAAGTTTCGAGGAAAACGAAAATTACAACATCATTAAAGTTTATTGCTATAGAGAAGCTCCAATTTATCTCCCATTCTAGGTTTTGAACATAATGTTTGTAATAGAGGTTTGCAGACAATACATGTTTTGGGCACGTTTATTTTATGAGAGAAAGAAAAAACAATTCATTTCTTTACCATGGAAGAGTGGTGAGATTACACTAAAAAATGCTTAAAAAATTGATGAATATGCAATCCAGTTTGGCCAATATAATTTGAAGATGGAAAATCACATAAAAGCAGTTGACCCCAATCAACATTTTATGAATCAGATGAATTAAGTTGGTTTTAGTGTATTATATGAAAATACATATTTGTTGGGAGAATAATAAGAAGATGATGATAATAACCCTGAAGCAGTTCTAGTGGGAGACCTTGAAACTATTGTTAGCACAAATGAAGCACATAGACAACATGAAAGTGTTGTTAATGAACAAAGCACAAGATCTGAAAATGCATCTCAAAGAATCGACACACCCAAGCAAAATACCCAAGTTGTAATTCAAGAACAAAATAAATCTTTGATTGAAAATTTTGGCGACGGAGATGACCATGATCCTCCGAAAAAGGAGTCTTGAAAGACCTCACAAGATTACTTTTAATAGTAAAATAAAAAGATGGGAAAATCAACAAGAAGCAAGTGAGCTCATGCCTTATGATGATGATGCCCTTGAGGACATGGATATGTAAACGAATATCAAAGACATATAATTTCCAGATGAAGAGCAAAGGATCCAAGAAATTAAAAAAATTGCAGAGGAGCTGGCAACGCAAGAACCAGTCTTTTATGAAGAAGAATCCTTAACTCTTCACACTGATTTATTTGAAAAAGATACCAAGAAGTTAGTCTTGGAAAGAGTTAATTCAAAAGGAAACAAGGTTCATGGAAAAACAAATTTAGAATTTAATTTGAAGGGAGTTTTACCATAAAAAATTGTCAAGATTCATAGATCTACCGATGATGCTCTAGAGATGTTAGTGGAGGAAATGGAAGGAGAAAATGTTATGCTTAAAGAAAGGGTTTGTAATACCCCAATTTTGAGATCCCATATTAAATAATGTATTTTGTTATTTTATGAAAGGTCGGAGCTCCCAAAAAATTAAAAGAGTACAAAATGCCTAGGAAATGTAATGCTGTGATCATTATTAATAATAAAATACATCACTGGTTGTTAGAAGGATAATGACAAGAGTTATAGGGGGCTATGATTCCACAAGAGAGGGGGATTAGGGGGCTAAGTATTTTTATTATATTTTATTTACCCATAATTTTTTTAATAAAGAGAAGTGGTTACATGAGCTTCTTGGGGAAGGCCATGTGGTTCTTGATTTCCAAGTAAATATATAAACCCATCTTTGGGCTGTTTGGGGGTTCACACTCTTCATTATGTTCACTCTTTCATCCATTATTTCTCATTTCTCATTCCTCATTCATTCTTGTTCTTGGATTGAGACATGGGAGAAGATTACTAAGGAAGAAGCCATTATTTGTTGGTTGTATTAATGACTGGTGTATTTTAGGCATAAATTAATGCATGCATGTATGAGATGTGTTGACATGTGTTAAGTTTTGTTCACAACCGTGAATCGTAAGAGTCCCAGCATGGAGATTATTGACCATATGCATTGGAGACCTAGAAAGAAGTGGACAACCTGAGGGATTGTGTGGCAATGAAGGGGATTCATTATCTTTGGGTGGTGCAAGTTGGAGAGAAGAGAGATGATGTAATTTGGATTGTTGTGTATTGAGAAACCTGTGAGAGCTTAAGCGTTGATCGGTTCAGAAGTTGAGTGTTTTCCTATAACCCATCCTTGTGGATTCATAATCTTGGATCGGGGGTGACATTTCCATTGAGACTTGGAAAAATAGAGTCTATGGTTGGGTGGAATGTCCTTGGTATGAAACCAGTTGGTGATTGAATTTGTTTAAGATAATTTCTCTCTTTTATGGTTTCCTTTGATTGTATATTTATTTCCAATGTGTATCAATTATTATTCCTGAGATTCGTATTTATAATATGCATGCTTGTTGGTTATTGTTGTGCATGGCATATTGTTCATTTCTTTTATGTTGTAGCACCAATATTGATTATTGCATGTGAGTATTTCATGCTTCTTTATTAATTAAATGTATCAAAACTTGAAATCAGTTTTGACGTGAGTTTTGAAGTAGTGTGGACAACCTGTGGGTGGTTGGGCACATTACAGGCAGGTTGGTATCAAAGATTCTGGTTCAAACACTGGAATGGTATGGGAAAGAATGAGTGTGAAATTGAGAAATTCGTTGTTGTAGGAATTGATTTGAGTGAGTTTGGGAAAAAACAAAAGTATTAGAGAGATAAATCCCCAAATTCATGGGAAGATTCGCGTTTGAAATAATTCAAAATTATTTGAGAAGTTAATAGATTTGATATAGAGATTTGCAGAGCCAAATTTGACCCGGATGGTCAAATTTTTTGTATTTTAATGGTCATTGTAGCGCGGGGAATAGTTCATAGAATCGAAGACCAAAATCGTTTTTGATCTCCAAATCAACGACTTGGATTTATCCTTGAAAAAATTAAAATTTTGATAAAGTTTCAAAGTTTGACAAAGTTATGAGATCAACGACCGAGATTCATTTCAGAGGTTTGAAAAAGGAGGAATATTTATGGTA
>JASDQU010736599.1:33739-72835 GCA_032191745.1 Picea mariana
GTTTATATTTTGATCATGCGTCACTTTAAGTTATGATGTCATGTGTTTTTGCATTGATATGAATTATGTGACGTGGTTAATTCCTTATTTCTTCATGGAACCAAACTAAAAAGAAAAGAAAAAAATTTCCTATTGTACTTCGCTGTTTAGAGACGTAACGAAGGGGTCGTTACATTGGCTTAAAATAATTAAACTTTTAAAAGAAATATTGGTTGATGTTGACACTCTAAGTGTCAAAAGTGGAATTGTATTTTAAATTGATTGAGTTAGATTTATCAAGAAATATAAGAGAAGTCCTAGATCCTAAACTAATTCTTAATTCCATGCTTATGACGAGGGAGAAATTTGAATACCACCTTGAAATATTAAAAGGGGTATCAACGAAAAAATTGAATAGTATGACCAAGTACATGGAACATGAAGTAGAAAGTTGGCTTGTAAGCTATGTCAATCAAAACGAAGATATTGAGGACACACTTCATCAATTTTCAATTGATTTAACAGAATTATAAAATACATTATTTGATATCATATTCAGACATGAAATAACTATTGCACTAATGAGAGAATATATTGAAAATTGGTTAAAGCAAGATTTAATCAAGATAACTGAAGAGTATCAAGTGGAATCGGCTGGTACGAGTCACAAAATTTCAATCCAAGACAATATTAAAGGAACACCAGAAATAAAATAAATGAGAGAGAACATCATCACAATGAGTAATACAGATCACATTCTTCCCAATTCTTTTCTCTTCTTGTTCAAAAAGTCATCCAATTGTGTTTTATTTGTCCCAAGAAAAACATAACCGATTTTTTGATATTTTCTCTTTGTCTTCCTTTCAGGTCCAACCTTGCTTCCATATTTATTTTATGGTACATGAGAGACTAATCCCAATTCAAGTTTGGAAGAATACATTTATTTTTAAGACTATCAAAGACTATATTATTTCTTTGAAAAATCCCAGAGAACCACTTTGAGGATAAACTTTAATAATATATTTTGAACTCTAAGTTTTGAAATATCATTCCAATTATCAAGTTTTAAAAAGAATAAGAAGTTCTTTATGTATGCATACCCATTGTATATTGTCATATATTTGAAGGTTTATATTTAGAAAAACAAGTTAACTGCAATCTAGACCTTGTTCACATATGGGACGCTGCTCTATGGAAGCATAACACAATGTACCATTTTTATGAAGTTTATGATGCTTTTGTTTCTTCTTTCAAGAAAATCATATTTGGAAATAGTACTTCAATACTATCATTGGATGAATCAATTTTTTTAGACAAAAGGGGAAGTTTCAAGACAAATGAAAATTACAACATCATTAGAGTTTACTTCTCTAGAGAAGCCCCAATTTATGTTCCAGACATAATGTTTGTAATAGAGGTTTTTAGACTATACATGTTTTGGGAACATTTATTTTATGAGAGAAAGAAAAATCAATTCATCTCTTTACCATGGAATATTGGTGAAATTACACTAAAAAATGCTTAAAAAATTGATGAATATGCAATCCAATTTGACCAATATAATTTGAAGATGGAAAATAAAATAAAAGAGTTTGAACCCAATCAAAATTTTATGAATCATATGACTTATTTTGGTTTTAGCGTATCATATGCAAATACATATTTGTTGGGAGAAGAAGAAGAAGATGGTGATAACAACCTTGAAGTAGTTCTAGTGGGAAACCTTGAAACCGTTGTTAACAAAAGTGAAGCACATAGACAACACATAAGGGTTTCTAATGAACGAAGTAGAAGATCTCAAAATACTTCTAAGAGAAGTGGCACACGCAAGCAAAATCCCCAAGTTGTAATTCAAGAACAAAATAAATATTTAATTGAAAATTATGGTGATGGAGATGATCATGATCCTTCGAAAAGGAATCTTGAAATACCTCACAAGCTTACGATTAATAGTAAAAGAAACAGACATGCAAATCAACAAGAAGTGGGTGAGATCATACCTGATGATGATGATTCCCTTGAGGACATGGAACTGGATGCAAATATCAAAGACACATAATTTCTAGATGAAGAGAAAAGGATCCAGGAAAGTAAAGAAATTGCAACGAAGATGGAAACGCAGAAACCGATCTTTTATCAAGAAGAATCCTTAGCTCTTAACAATGATTTATTTGACAAAGACACCAATAAGTTAGTCTTGGAAAGCGTTAATTCAAAAGGAAAGAAGGTTCAGGGAAAACCAAATTCATAATTTAATTTGAAAGGAGTTTTACCATAAAAAATTTCCAAGATTCATAGAGTTGTCGGTGATGCTCTAGAGATGTCAGTGGACGAACTGGAAGCATAAAACATTATGCTTAAATAAAAGGTTAAAGATATGGAATATTCTTTAATGCCACCCCCTATTTTTTCAAGTCCTATTTCAACTATTCAACTTGAGAAAAGTTATGACAAAACACCATAATTAAGTTTGAAGCTAAAGGGAACATCAATTTTACGTGTTGTGGTCAAACACTATGTAAGAGAAAATATAAAAAAGAGAATGTCTCTTATCTTAGAGGCATGGGATCTAGAAAGTAGTTTTGTTTCTTTAGGTTCTAGGATTACTAATTTGAGAGAGTACCTCTAGGCCAACATAAAAAATGACGAGGGTTTCTACAAAGATATTGTTATCACATTTGTCTTGAAAGTTTATGGAATGAATGAAATGAAAAGGAAAAAGGAAGATTTACCATCCCCTACAAAAATTAAAAAATGGAATTCTTGTTGGCTTAAAATAATTAAACTTTTAAAAGAAATATTGGTTGATGTTGACACTCTAAGTGTCAAAAAGGAGAATTGTATTTTAAATTGATTGAGTTAGATTTATCAGGAACTATCAGAGAAGTCCCAGATCCTAAACTAATTCTTAATTCCATGCTTATGACGAGGGAGCAATTTGAATACCACCTTTAAATATTAAAAGGGGTATCAACGAAAAAATTCAATAGTATGAACAAGTACATGGAACATGAAGTTGAAAGTTCGCTTGTAAGCTATGTCAATAAAAACAAAGATATTGAGGACATACTTCATCAAATTTAAATTGATTTAAGAGAATTATAGGATACATTATTTGATATCAAAGTCATACATGAAATAACTATTGCACTAATGAGAGAATATATCGAAAATTGTTCAAAGCAAGTTTTAATCAAGATAACTGAAGAGTATCAAGTGGAATCGATTGGTATGAGTCATGAAACTGCAATCCAAGACAATATTAAAGGATCAACAGAAAGAAACTAAATGAGAGAGAACATCATCACAATGAGTAATATAGATCACATTCTTCCCGATTCTTTTCTCTTCTTGTTCAAAAAGTCATCCAATCGTGTTTTATTTGTCCCAAGAAAAAACATAACCGATTTTCTGATATTTTCTCTTTATCTTCCTTTTAGGTCCAACCCTGCTTCCATATTTATTTATGGTCCATGAGAGCCCAATCCCAATCTAACTTTGGAAGAATACATTTATTTTTAAGACTGTCAAAGACTACGTTATTTTTTGAAAAATCCCAGAGAACTACTTTGGGGATAAACTTTAATAATATCTTTTGAACTGTAAGTTTTGAGAATTGGATATTTAAAGTTTTCCTATCATATTCTATCTTGCTTTTATTTATTTTTAGATGTGGTTCACGACACTAAAGACCAATAGCTCGCTACGTCCACGTAAAACCCCCCCAAAATCCATGAGAGAACATGGGGAGACGAAGATTGGTGGGATATTGATTGCTCAACAACATGAGAAACATACTCAACAACAAGAGTATCTTATAAACCCATTAAGGGAATCTCATGTAACTTACAAAGAATTGAACCTGCGTGGGGAGGATAAAAACCATTTCTCCCAACCACCCAAGCTACATCTAATGGACTTCATAGTCTATCTTGTTATCAATGAAAAAACTCTTTTTCAGTTATCTCATATGTGGGCCTTTAATCTTTCTACCCTTGAACGTGATAAAAAATATTAAATGTTGTGATGGATGTGAGATTTATTTAATCTTTTCTGTAACTGCTATTTATTTCAATATCATATTTCTTCAAATATTATTTTTTTTATGAGTGAAGATTTATGGCCCATTTCTTAGGAATTGTTTGGTGCATGTATATCATTTTCAATCTTAAATATTTTTTTTTTGTTTGAGTGATAAATATTTTGAGTTTACTATTTAACACTCTCCGATTATTCATATTATTGTCCCAAGATATTCAAGATAAATCTTTAAGGAATTAACAAAGGAGTACCACCTCTATAAAAACATAGGGGGATTTATATCCTCATGAGATTGATGTTTGGATCTTATCAGCCAAACCAACCCCAGTTACAAGTTGATCTTGAAAATCAAATGAGAGTTCTTCATCAATTGTACGATTTGACATTGACAACATCTAGAAATTGTGAAGAGATTGAAAGATCTTGGGAAGCCTTAGACCATGAAGAAGAAAGAGAGATTGAAAGAAGGAAAAGAAGACAAGATAGAAATTGAAGTTGGAATCATACAAGGGCCCAATAATAAGAAGTAAAAGAAAACAACTTCAAATTCCAGAAGTTGGAGAAAGTTCCATCACTGAAAGAAATCCGATAATGGGTGATAGAAAAGAGAATCTTGAGAATCATGAAGAGGGAAATGACAGACGAAAAATTCAAAGAATAATTGTTAGGAATAACCCACTTAATATTCAAGGATAACAACATCAATTTCCAACTCTTCCACAAGGAGTGTTGCCAACATTTTCAGGAGATGGAGTGATGGATCCCAAAAGACATATGTACCTATTTTTGAATATGTGTGAGATTAATTTAGTAGGACATGATGATGTAATGGTTAGACTTTTTCTTTAGACATTAACATGATTGGATTATGAATGATATATGTCTCTTCCTACAAGATCAATTTCATCAGTCGATGACTTAGAAGCCATGTTCTTGAATATGTATGCTCCTCCAATAGCATATCATAAATTTCTCACACAATTCACCCAAATTCATTTGAAAAAGGGTGAAAGGATTAGATATTTCAATCTAATATTTTAAATACATTAAATTAGATTCCAGAAGAACAAAAACCAAACACTCCAGTCATACTTGGATGTTACAAAAATGCAAGTCCCTCAAATGTAAAATTTTCCATCAGGGATACACAGATTGAATACCTGGATGGAGCTTTGCATAAAGCAATGGAGATGGAAGAAATCATGTTGGAAATAAATGTCGATATTGGCATCATACTTGGAAAAGTACAAAGACAAATTCATTCTCTTTCTATCTCAAATAAAGGGGCATGGACTTCAAGGAATGTTGAAAATCAGGGAACAAGGAATGTTGAAAATAAATGAGTTGGTGGAGGATTTTTTCAAGGAGTAATCCATAATGTAAGAAGTGATCTAGTAGAAACTCAAGAGGAAAAACAAATATTAGAAATATCTTATATGAATCGAATGATTCGAAAAATACATAATGAGATAACAAGATTAAGAAGAGGAATTTTTTTCCCCCAAATAATCAAAACCCCAGAGTTCCTGCTTAGGAATAGAGAAGAAATCCTCTTGAAAAATAGACAATAAGAAATGAATATGAGCATAGAAAAAGAGCACCAAGGGTGCAAAACCATAATGTTGTCATATTGGAAGAATTCTTTGATAAATAAAATTTTGATAGTTTTGAACAAGAAGCCAAAATCATTCAAGATGAAAGTATTGAATCTGTACAGATGGATGAAGGTGAGTCATCCATGTATATATTTGATGAACATGAAGAGTCAGATATCTCACAAGAAAAGTTTTTGCAAACCAGGGAACAAGTCAATAAATTCAAAGTAAAAGAGAATGTTGAAAAAGAAAAAGAGAAAAACAAAACAAATGTTCCATAAACATCAAAACAACAAGCAGTTGTGAATCAAATAAATAATCCTCCATAATTGGCTTATAATGTAATTGATGACTTGACTAAGTTGAGCATTACTCTCCCATTCATAGAAGTTGTACAAATCCCACATTAAAGAGAAAATATTCTCAATATTTTGTATGAACCAACTACAAGAATTGAGGCTACTATAACAAACTCTAAGCTTCAACAAAATATCTCAGTAGTTAAACCAAGGGGTAAGGTCACACCATTCTACATCACAATAGAAAATCATGATGTAGTATTACACAATTGTTTGGTTGATAGTGGAGCGACCAACAATATTATACCCTTATTAGTAATGGAAGCTCTGGAAATGGGATGCACAAAGTATTATGAAACTAGAGAGAGTATCTATGTGATAGATTCAAGGAAGGTCCCAACATATGGGTAAATCAAAGATTTATGTGCCTCGATATCTGCAACTCCCCATATTACAATTTTTTTCACTATCATTATGGTGGACTGGCCTCCAACTTATGGAGTAGTTCTGGGAAGAGATTGGTGCTCACTATTTGGAGGCTATATCATGAATGATGGAAGTTGTATGATGTTACCAAAAAAATATGGAATAATGGTGAAAGTTCCTCGAGAATCCAGAAAGTTGGTTTCTTTCAGGAAGAAAGACAATGAATTAATGCAAGACTATAATGATGCAAGATTTGGAAACTATGTTGTGCTTGACCAAGAGAAGCCAAGTATTCCAAAACAAAAAGGAGAAAATTGTTTTGAAGGATTTCAGAATATTTCTTTTGACGGTGCCTACTCCAAATTTGGAAGTGGAGTAGGGATTATTTTCAAGAGACCCAGTTCAATTATATATCCATTTGCCATCAGACTCAAATTTCCTTGTAAAAATAATGAAGTTGAATATGAAGCATTGGTACAAGGAATGAATCTTGGACTTCAAATTAGAATTGAACACTTGATCATAATCGGTGATTTTGAATTGGTTATAAATCATATAATAAAGAAGTAAAATATCAAAAAAGATAAATTGAAATTTCATGCCAAAAGGGTAAATGAACTCATGAATTCTTTAAGTTTATTTAACATTTCTTTCATATCAAGAGATACGAATCAAAAGGAAAACTCACTGATGGTTGTTGCATATTTATTCAATCCCGATGATTCATAGAGCCAAAATACATTCCAATACAAAAGGATTTTCAGACCTTCAGTTCTTGATAATCAATATTATCTTCAAGTTTTTGAGAATGATGAGGAATTGGATGAATTTCTGGATGATATAATAGATGTTGTAGAGAACTCTAAATATCAAATTCATATACATATTTCAAAGGATTATATCAATTTTGAATCTCTTTTCACAAAAGATGACCAAACCAAAGTGCCAAACTTGAAAGCAGAAGCCTCTGTTAGAAAAGTGCAAGAAAATAAAAAAATAAATGTTGGCACACACAATTCTCCAAAGTATGTAGATCTCGGTACTAGTTGTACTGAAAAATAAGTTGATCAATACACCACTTTGTTCAAAGAATATTATGTAGTTTTTTCATGGACATATGATGACTTGAAGCAATATGATAAATCAATATTTGAACATATCATACCATTGAAAGAAGGAACAAAGTTGGTCAAGAAAAAATTTAGGATTATGAATCCTAAATTAAAAACCCTAGTAAAAATTGAGTTGGAAAAGTTGAAGAAGCCTAAGATAATTGATTTTAGAGACTTGAATAAGGCAAGTATCAAATATAATTATCCCCTCCCTAACATGGAAATGATCTTGCAACAAGTGACTGATTCAACTATGATGTCCATGTTAGATGGTTTCTCTAGATATAATCAAGTACTGGTTGCAGAAGAATACATGCTTAAAGTTTCTTTTATAACACCTTGGGAGACATATGATTATTTACATATTCCCTTTGGCTTGAAAAAAGATGGAGCAACTTTTCAAAGGGTAATGGATCATGCCTTCAAATATTTAATTAGAAAATTTATGGCTGATTATCAAGATGAAATTACCATTCATTCCAGAGTAAGAGAAAAGTACATTGATAATTTAAGGCATGTATTTGAGCGATGTAGATTATATAGAATATATTTGAATCCCAAGAAATGTTTATTTTCAGTGTCAGAGGGAAAACTCTTTGGACATATAGTCAGTAAAGAAGGAATCTACATTGATCTAGAGAGAGTCAAAGCTATCAGTGAATTGAGCCCTCCAACGTCGAGAAAAGGAGTACAATCATTTTTTGGCAAGATAAACTTTGTAAGGATGTTTGTCCTAGATTATGCCATAATTGTGAAACCAATAACTTTCTCGTTTAAGAAGGATAAAATATTTGAATAGACACAAGAAATTCGAAGAGCGGTCACTAAAGTCAAGCATGCAATTATTTCAAATCTAGTTCTTGTCAGTCCAAATTTTGATCAATATTTTATCATATATTGTTTTTCTTCAGAAGAGACCATTGCTTCTATTTTAACACAAAATAATATCAAAGGAGAAGAAATTCCAATAAGTTTTATGAGTGAAACTTTGCATTATTATGAGTTGAGATATTCAAAAATAGAGAAGCAAGCTCTTTCTTTAGTTAAAGCAGTGGCACACTTCAGAACTTACATCTTGTCATCTCATGTTATAACATATGTTCCAACATATACAGTGAAAATGTTCCTTAATCAACAATTGAGATAAGGGAAATGGGAAAACTGGATCGCAAAAATTCAAGAATATGACATTGAGATCAAGCAATTGAAAGCAATCAAAGGACAAGGTTTGTGCAAACTTGTGGTAGGGAATGATTCACTAAATGGGTTTATGTCAAATTTAACATGATCTTCTTCATCCATGACAAAATGGTATAAGGATATTATTTTCTATCTAAAATATGACCAATTTCCAAATGGTATGTCTTCAAAAGAAACAAGGGCACTAAAGATGAAGACAAACCAATATGTACTAGTTATGAAATACTTTTTCAAAGAAATTTTAATGGAATGCTGCTACGATGTATTGATTCAATGAAATCCCAAAATGTTCTTGTTGAATTTCAAGAAGGCATCTGTGGAGGAAAATTTTCACCTACAACTACAACATATAGAATTATGAGAGTAGGCTATTACTAGCTAGCCATTTTTAAAGATTCATATGCAATGATTTGAAAGTGTATTTCTTGCCAAAGATTTTCTGGAAAAATGAAAAGAGAAACAATGTAGTTGTATTCTATAACAATTGAATAACCTTTTTTACAGTGGGGACTTGATGTCATTGGCCCAATCAATCCTAAATCCAACAAAGGTCATTCTTATATTCTTACTCCAACTAACTATTTTACAAAGTGGCAAGAAGTTGTAGACCTAAAGAAGGTTGATTCTGAAGAGCTCATAAATTTCCTCAAAGAGAATATTTTATCAAGATTTGGAGTTCCAGAGAAGTTTATCACTGACAATGGATCAATATTTATCAGGTCAAAGTTTACCAAATTTTGTGGGGAATTTGGTACTATAATGGGACAATATTCAAACTATTATCCCGAGGGAAATGGTTTAGTTGAATCTACAAACAAAACATTGATCCAAATCTTGAAGAAAACAATTGATGTGAATCAAAGAAATTGGTATACAAAGTTAATAGACGCATTATGGGCCAATAGACTTACAACGAAATATAGCAATGGGTTGTCACCATATATGTTGGTATAGGGGAAAGAAGAAAAAATTCCTATTCATCTAAAACTAAATGCCTTGTTATATGCTGTGAATTTCGAAGACACAAAAAAAAAATATCCCTTAAAACAACATATATTCAATTGATGCATATGGAGGAACAAAGGAATGAGGCATCGAGGAAAATAAATCAAAGACAACAATCTATAAAAATATATTTTGATCAAAGTGCTTTAGCCAAATATTTTCAAAAAGGACAGTTGGTATTGTTATGGAAGAAATCCAAGGAGAAATATTCTTTGCATACGAAATTTGAAACATTGTGTATCGACCCATTTTTGATTGAAAAGTTCTTGGGATACAATTATTATTTGCTTAGAGACATGAAGGGAACAGTTCAAATGTTGTAAGTCAAAGGAAAACATATTAAAAGTTTTTTCTCTTGATCAATCTTATTATGTCCCATACATCGTTTTTTTTTTCCTGTACATACTTTATTCTTCAATCTTTTTCCTCATATTGACTCCATTCCCAATGGGAGCGATTCTAGATTCTTAGTAACCTGCAGGGGGTTGCTATCCCACAGTTGGAGCCAGTTGTTGATCATGAAATATGCTAAGTTATAAAGTCTCTCTCTCTCTCTCTCTCTCTCTCTCTCTCTCTCTCTCTCTCTCTCTCTCTCTTGTATATCTATTCCTACACTTAGAAAAATTTACAATTTTTGGCCGGTTTATGAGTCACATTATAATTTCAAACACCCTCAAAGTGCAACTTCTTATTCCACTCTCATCAAAATGCACTATAATTACCCATACTTAGAATTTTCTTCAAGTGTTTCATGGGTTCATGCTCTTTGTTTCATAATTCTAATTCTCCGTTGTCATCAAAATGCACATCAATCTTCTACCACCCTTATTTTACACTATATTTAAAATCTTTTTCTTCATCGCAGGTTGATTTTTTTTCCATCTCATATTTAAAACTTTGTCTGTCCACTTCATGACACTTAGTCGTTCTTGATATTTCACTTCATTCTCAATAATCTAACATTTGGCCATTTTAGCATCCACCATGGAAGCAAAGATCTTGTCATAAGTCTTTTGAAACATTTATTCCCATCTGTCCATCCGATTTTGGGTACTTAGTCATTTTCAAGAATTTTTACCGCGGGTCCATAGGGTTCAACCTTGTCTAGTAATCTATTTATATTTCTTCGTCACTCTGCCACTCCATGGTGAATTCTCATCTTCTTGTCACGTTCCCCATGTAACATTAAATGATAAATATTATGGAAAGTAACAATTGGTTAAGTATCAAAGGCTATATTTAATGGTGATTTTGAGA
The DNA here is from genome assembly GCA_032191745.1 of Picea mariana. Lineage (NCBI taxonomy): Eukaryota > Viridiplantae > Streptophyta > Pinopsida > Pinales > Pinaceae > Picea > Picea mariana. The sequence goes on from JASDQU010736599.1 coordinate 44,654, forward strand.
CCATCCTTGATCAATTCAAATCAATTTCTCCTTAATCATTATTTCGAAACAAGAGCTTAAAGGTTTATTATGTAAAAAGGTTTTCTTTGATATTAATGTTGAGAAAGACTATACATAACTCACCAACTCTTAAAAACACAATGGCCAGAAGGAAATAAATCTTCTGTGGAGATACTCTGAATACATTTGTGTGAGAAAACTGAAAATATCATTGGTCAAGATCTTATAAGTATTATTCTACATTTCTGCCTCAAGAAAGAAATATTAATGATATTTGGATTTCAAGAATTGCAAAGGCAGGGTATGTCCGGGAAGTTTTCAATGCTACATAACTCATTTCCTGGTGCACAGACAAGTACGAAAAGAATCAAAGAATCATTCAATTGTAGGGAAAATCTCCAATTTCTCTTGGGCCATCTACTTTCAAAAGGAAATTAAAGCTACCTGAACAGACAATTAAATTCAAAGTTGATGAAGATAAAGAATTTCTCAAAAATAGAAATGGAGATAGGGACTTGTTGCCAAAATATCTGAAAGACCCAGCCACAATGCCATAGAATTTATCGATTATACAAGACATTCAATTGAGAAAACCATATCAATAAATTGCATGTCTTATAGCTAGGGTTCTTGGGCAAGAATCAACTACTACGATTCCTTGTCTGACTCTTTATATTTTGTATTTTTCTATCCAAGAAAAAGTGATTTTTGATTGGTCGAAAATAATCTCTTTGAAAATATCATTCTAGTTATCAAATTTTAGAAAGAACAAAAATTTATTTATGTATGCATATTTTATATTTTCCATCGCATGTTGTCATATATTTGAAGATTTACATTTAGCAAAACAATTTAATTGCAAGCTAGACCATGTTCACAGATGGTACCCTACTTCATGTAAGCCGAAAACAATGTACCATTTTTATGAATTTTATGATGTTTTTGTTTCTTATTTCAAGAAACTCATATTTGGAAATAATACTTCGAGACTATCATTGGATGCAAAAAACTTTTTAGACAAAAGGGGAAGTTTCGAGGAAAATGAAAATTACAACATCATTAAAGTTTATTGCTCTAGAGAAGCTCCAATTTATCTCCCATTTTAGGTTCTGGACATAATGCTTGTAATAGGGGTTTGCAGACAATACATGTTTTGGGCACGTTTATTTTATGAGAGAAAGAAAAATCAATTCGTTTCTTTACCATGGAAGAGTGGTGAGATTACACTAAAAAATTCTTAAAAAATTGATGAATATGCAATCCAGTTTGACCAATATAATTTGAAGATGGAAAATCAAATAAAAGGGGTTGACCCCAATCAACATTTTATGAATCACATGAATTAAGTTGGTTTTAGTGTATTATATGAAAATACATATTTGTTGGGAGAATAAGAAGAAGATGATGATAACAACCCTGAAGCAGTTCTAGTGGGAGACCTTGAAACTATTGTTAGCACAAATGAAGCACATAGACAACACAAAAGGGTTGTTAATGAACAAATCACAAGATCTGAAAATGCATCTCAGAGAATCGACACACCCAAGCAGAATACCCAAGTTGTAATTCAAGAACAAAATAAATCTTTGATTGAAAATTTGGCGATGGAGATGACCATGATCCTCCAAAAAAGGAGTCTTGAAAGACCTCACAAGATTACTTTTAATAGTAAAAGAAAAAGATGGGAAAATCAACAAGAAGCGAGTGAGCTCATACCTTATGATGATGATGCCCTTGAGGACATGGATATGGACATGGATATCAAAGACATATAATTTCCAGACAAAGAGCAAAGGATCCAAGAAATTAAAGAAATTGCAGAGGAGTTGGTAATGCAAGAACCAATCTTTTATGAAGAAGAATCCTTAACTCTTCACACTGATTTATTTGAAAAAGATACCAAGAAGTTAGTCTTGGAAAGAGTTAATTCAAAAAGAAACAAGGTTCAAGGAAAAAACAAATTTAGAATTTAATTTGAAGGGAGTTTTACAGTAAAAAATTGTCAAGATTCATAGATCTATTGATGATGCTCTAGAGATGTCAGTGGAGGAAATGGAAGGAGAAAATATTATGCTTAAAGAAAGGGTTTGTAATACCCCGGTTTTGAGATCCCATATTAAATAATGTATTTTGTTATTTTATGAAAGGTCGGAGCTCCCAAACAATTAAAAGAGTACAAAATTCCTAGGAAATGTAACGCTGTGATCATTATTAATAATAAAATACATCGCTGGTTGTTAGAAGGACAATGACAAGAGTTATAGGGGGTTATGATTCCACGAGAGAGGGGCATTAAGGGGCTAAGTATTTTTATTATATTTTATTTACCCATAATTTTTTTAATTAAGAGAAGTGGTTACATGAGCTTCTTGGGGAAGGCCATGTGGTTCTTGATTTCCAAGTAAATATATAAACCCATCTTTGGGCTGTTTGGGGGTTCACACTCTTCATTATGTTCATTCTTTCATCCATTATTTCTCATTTATCATTCCTCATTCATTATTGTTCTTGGATTGAGACATGGGAGCAGATTACTAAGGAAGAAGCCATTATTTGTTGGTTGTAGTAACGACTGGTGTATTTTAGGCATGAATTAATGCATGCATGTCTGAGATGTGTTGACATGTGTTAAGTTTTGTTCACACCCATGAATCGTAAGAGTCCCAGCATGGAGATTCTTGACCATATGCACTGGAGACTTGGAAAGAAGTGGACAACCTGAGGGATTGTGTGGCAATGAACGAGATTCATTATCTTTGGGTGGTGCAAGTTGGAGAGAAGAGAGATGATGTAATTTGGATTGTTGTGTGTTGAGAAACCTGTGAGAGCTTAAGTGTTGATTGGTTCATAAGTTGAGTGTTTTCATAGAACCCATCCTTGTGGATTCATAATCCTGGCTCGGGGGTGACATTTCCATCAAGACTTGAAAAAATAGAGTCTATGGTTGGGTGGAATGTCCTTGGTATGAAACTAGTTGGTGATTGAATTTGTTTAAGATAATTTCTCTCTTTTATGGTTTCCTTTGATTGTATATTTATTTCCAATGTGTATCAATTATTATTCCCGAGATTCGTATTTATAATATGCATGCTTGTTGGTTATTGTTTTGCATGGCATATTGTTCATTTCTTTTATGTTGTAGCACCAATATTGATTATTGCATGTGAGTATTTCATGCTTCTTTATTAATTAAATGTATCAAAACTTGAAATCAGTTTTGAAGTGAGTTTTTGAAGTAGTGTGGACAACCTGTGGGTGGTTGGGCACATTACAGATTGGTATCAAAGATTCTGGTTCAAACACCAAACTGGTATGGGAAAGAATGAGTGTGAATTTGAGAAATTCATTGTTGCAGGATTTGATTTGAGTGAGTTTGGGAAAAAATAGAAATATTAGAGAGACAAATCCCCAAATTCATGGGAAGATTAGAGTTTGAAATAATTCAAAATTATTTGAGAAGTTAATAGATTTGATATACAGATTTGTAGAGCCAAATTTGACCTGGATGGTCAAAAATTTTGTATTTTAATGGTCATTGTAGCATGGGGAATAGTTCAGAGAATCGACGACCAAGATCGTTTTCGATCTCCAAATCAATGACCTAGATTTATCCTTGAAAAATTTAAAAATTTGATAAAGTTTCAAAGTTTGACAAAGTTATGAGATCAACGACCGAGATTCATTTCAGAGGTCTGAAAAAGGAGGAATATTGATGGTCCTTATTCATTTCCAGCCATTTGAGAAGTTGGAGAAAAACAACGGTCGAGATTATCTTGGTTGGGAGATCAACAACCTAGATTCACCTAGGTTTTGGCCGAAATTGTCTAAGTGTTGAAAATCGCCATCTGAGGTCGTTGATGGTTGATGGATTGGGGATCAATGAGTTTGCGAAGTGTTGAAGTTCAAACAAATGAAATTTGGATCGTCAATGACCGATGGATCGAGGATCGACGAGTTTGGTGAAGTGTTGAAGTTCGACCAAATGACATTTGAGATCGTCGATGGCTGATGGATTGGAGATCGATGAGTTTGGTGAAGTGTTGAAGTTCGACCAAATGACATCTGAGATTTTCGATGGAAGATGGATTGTGGATTAACTATTTTTGGTGAAGATTTCATTCATCCAAATTAAATCTCTGACCGTCGATGAACGATGGAGAAAATAAGGTGATGACGTGTTATGCCATGTCAACATCCACATATCATGCCACATGCCAGTTGATGCCTCAAGATGACATGTCATGCCATGTCATCATCTACGTCTCATGCCACCTCAGCCAACAAACATGAGCAATGGCCGAAAGTTGGGTCAACTGAATTGAGAAAGTGTTTTGACAGACATCAGAATCGTCGATTGCCAATGGGCCAATGGTCGACCGTCGACCGAAGTGGTAGGGAGTTCCATTCGCCAACGAATATTTCCGACAGTCAAAGGTCAATTCCCAGGTCGGTTGAAAATTTGGGTAAAGTGTTGTGTGTGCCAAAGGAGAAAATCGATCGTCGATGGTTGATGGAGCACATATCAACGATCCATATTGCTTTCGAATTGAGATCGACGATGCATATTACACTTAGGAATTTTCTTATTTTGGCCATAAATAGAGAAAATTACTTTGAATTTGATGAAACTTGTATATTTTATCTACAGAGAGGAGATCTAAAAAATTTCCAGAGAGGACCATTGTCCAATTCTACTTGGATTTGTCTGAAATTGCAAAATAATGGTTTTTAAAGATCTAGGTCCAAATCATTGGAAGAGGTCCAGATTAAGTTGAAACTATTGGGGAGAGTCCAAAAATAAAACATGGAAATAACCCATGAATAAAATGAATAAATCCTATGGGGATTGGAATGGGGATACTAAAATAGGCCAAAATCCACTATTCTGGGCCACTTTTTGGGGATTTTTGAAATTTTCAGAGTAGAAAAAGTGACCCCATATCACAAATCTGGAAAATTTTATTTACTCAACCTTTTACATACTCATCGATACAAATATTTTTTGTTTAGTTAAATTTTTCCAGAAGTGCACAAATTGTGAGATAGCCAGTTTTGCTAAAAATTCAAACTCTGGAAAACCAGGTGAAAAAGGACAAAGTTACAAATTCCAAATTATTGTTGTTTTTTTACTAGAGCATCAAATTGAAAATATAATAGTTTTTATGAATTCCTTGTCATGGTTGTTAACTATGTCTCATACAAAATTTCCTCTAGTTCATGATATATTTTCATCTGCAATTGACAAAAGTTGGAATTTCAATAAAAAATGCAGTAGTGGAGAAATTGTATAATGGGGTGAAAGTGGTTTTTTCAGGAAGCCATAACTTTCGACTCAGAGATCAGATTGGGGCATGGGTATAGTCATTGGAAATATGATTAAGAGGATAATAACGTTGAATTATTATAATTTGGAGAATGATGATATATTTCTTCATGAATTTAGCATAAAAAGGACATGTATCATTAATTGACAAATTTTATAATATGCATCATTCTAACAAAATGGTTGCTTGCACATTTTGCAGAATTAGGGGATATAAACATATCATTTCAAGATAATAATGTATATTTGGGACATGGAGGAAGGAGAGAGACCCTTCAGTCATGATAAATAATCCAAAGGTCAAAATATCAGTGTTGGTAATGTAGAGACAAAATGAAATGGGCATAGGAGTAGAGGGGAACAAGAAACATTAACAGAAGTTGTGAGAATCCTAAAAATAGAAGCGTAGAGTTACAAATAAAAATTTGAGAGGCTTATGAGAGAATAAAATCAAATAAATGTTCAAGTGATGCAAAGCCTAAATTAGTTGCATAGGCAAGCAAAGAATGGATCAGACTCAAGGAAAAAGGAAGAAGGAAAATATCATGAAAGAAGAGATACCTACATAAGGGATGGTCATTCAAGAAGTGCCAACAAAAATAATAGACATCACTTACCTCCTTACTCAACAAGGAAATTTTATGCATTGAAGGACTCCATAAGCGGTCCATATGTGTCTCTTGTTAGGAACCAAAGAAGAAGACATGAATTGAACAATTTGCAAGGAGAGTTGAGGAAACTTAAGCCACCATCCTTTGATGGTGAAAGATAAAGGGAAGATGAGGTGAAGTCTGGTTGCTTGAAATCGGGAAATAATTTCAGTTGCACAACTACTCATCCAACTTAGAAGCCAGAATTGCCACTTACCATTTGCATGGAAAAGCTGCTATGTGGTGGGATTAGTTGAAGCAAGTTGAACACATTAATGAGAGAATGATCACTTGGAAGTAGTTTAAGATATATTTTCAGAAGGAGCATCTTTCAAAGCACTTCTATGACAATAAAATGCAAGAGTTCTTTGAACTTACGTTGGGAAGTATGACCATGGTAGAATACAAAAATAAGTTCTTGGGATTATTGAAGTATGTAGGATTCATAAAACATGAGACAATGAAGATATATAAGTTCTTAAGTGGACTAACATATTTTTATAAGGAAAAGATTCAGTATGATGAACCTAGGACTTAAACAGAGACCATTAGGAAGGATAAGTACTTGTATGAGCAAGACAAGGGCAGATAATCCATGAAAAAATATTATAAGGATACGAAGAAAGAGAAATATGATCAGAGAAGGAAGGGATTCAAACCTCCTTTCAACATAAACAATCCAAATAAAATTCAACAAGAACAATCTACTAAGAATGAATCATAGAATGAAGACTCCTTGGGAAAAAGAGGAAGACCATCAATCCAATGTTGGGGGTGAAAATAAAATAACCTATACAAGGATTTCCCTCACAGAGAAGGAAAAAATAAGACCATGCACAACATCCAAGAGGCTACAACAATAGAAGACATGGGAATAATATATGAAGACTTAGAAGATTGACAAGCAAAGTACCAATCCAATAAGATCGAAGTGGAAGATAAGATAATTCATCAACATGTTGCTATTTTAATTGATTCAGGAGCAAGCCATTGTTACATTGATCCTAAAATAGTGGACATATTACATTTGGAGAAAAGTAAGCTTGAAAAATAAAGTTTGGTTAAACTAGCCAATGGAACCAAAAGAAGGATCCATGATATGGTCATAGGTTGTTCAATAAGTATTAATGGAGTGAATACTAATGCTGACCTAAATATCATACCGTTAGGATCTTACGATATCCTAATTGGAATAGATTGGTTTGAAAAGCATAATGTTGTCCTATATTGTCATAACAAGACATTTACATGTCTTGATGAAGAAGGAAAACAAAGAATTTAGAAAGGAATTCCAAGACCCATTTCTATATGGGAGATTTCAGCCCTACATATGAAGAAATGTTTCAGGAAAGGATGTCAATTGTATGCAGCTCATGTGGAAGAGCCATAAAAGACAAAATGACCAAGCCTTGAAGATTTTCCAATAATGCAAGAGTTTGAAGATGTAATCCAAGAAATAACAAGATTGACATCAAAGAGGGAGACAAATTTCTCTATCAATTTAGTCCCAGGATCTACCCCAATATAAAAAAATCCTTACATAATGAGTACATATGAATTTAAATAATTACAAATGCAACTAGAAGAATTGTTGAAGAAAGGGTACATATGCCCAAGTGTTTCACTTTGGGGAGCACCAATACTCTTTGTCAAAAAGAAGGATGGAACATTGAGGCTGTGTATTGACTTTAGACAACTAAATAAAGCCACGATGAAGAACACATACCCTCTACCCAGAATTGATGATCTCTTTGATCATCTAAGAGGAGCAAAGAAATTTTCAAAGATAGACTTGAGATACAGATACCATCAGGTAAGAATCAAGGAAGACGACATCAATAAGAAAGCCTTTAGAACTAGGTATGGAAAGTATGAATTTGTGGTGGTGCCATTTGGACTGACCAATGCACCAACTGTCTTTATGTGCTTAATGAATAGCATATTCAGAAATTATCTGGATAAGTTTGTCATTGTTTTCTTGGATGACATAGTTATTTATTCTAAGTCTGAGGAAGAGCATGAACATCACTTGAGGTTGGTGTTGCAAGTGCTGAGGGAACATCATATTTATGTCAAGATTAGTAAGTGTTTTTTTTACTAAGAACAGATCCATTACTTGGGACACATTATTTCAGAAGAAGGTATAACATTAGATCCAAAGAAGATTGAATCCATTAGAGGATGGCCAACACCCAAGAATATTTTAGAAATCAGATCTTTTAGGGGATTAATTGGATACTATAGGAGATTTATAGCAGGGTTCTCTAAGATTTCTCATCTCATCACTTCTTTTCAAAATAAGGGAATTAAGTTTGAAAGGAAAACAAAGTGTGAAGATAATTTTAATTTATTAAAAAAATTACTTACTAGTGCATCTATTTTAAATATTGTTGACCCAAATGAGAATTTTGTCGCATGTACAAATGTATGCAAGGAAGGACTTGGTGGAGTCCTCACTCAAAATGGGTATGTCATTAGTTATGAGTCCAAAAAACTTAAAGAAAATGAGAGGAATTATGCCACACATGATTTGGAGCTTGCTTCCATAGTTCATGCATTGAAGATGCGAAGGAATTATTTCATGGGAAAGAGATTTGAATTAAAGACCGACCATAGTGGTCTAAAATATCTTTTTGAACAACCAACTTTGAATCTTAGGCAAACAAGATGGATGGAATTTTTAAGTGAGTATGAATTTGACATCAAGCATATCAAAGGGAAAGAAAATAAAGTTGTTGATGCACTCAACAAAAGAGTACATCTAATGCATGCTACAACTATTAGTATGCATCAGTCAGATTTGAAGAGCAAAATTTTAGATGTTGATATTACAGATCAACATTACCTACAGGTAAAAAAATGTTTACAGCAGGAAAATGTACAACAAAAAATTAAAGAGTATGAGAATAAAAAAGATGGATTACTTATGCATAAAAATAGAAACTGTGTTCCTAGTTCTAAAGAACTTAGGAATTTGGTGTTAAAAGAAATGCATAATGTGTCATATGTCGGACATCCCGATTACTAGAAAACAATTACAATAGTAAGAAGCCAATTCTTTTGTCCTGGAATAAAGAAGGATGTTGTTGATTACATTGCCAGATGTATGGAATTCTAGAGAGTGAAGGTTGATCATAGACATCTAGTGGGTTTTCTACAATCATTCCCAATTCCAGAGAATAATGAGAAGTGGTAACAATTGATTTTATAACTATTTTGCCCAGGACGACAAGGAAACATGATTCCATAATGGTAGTCATGGATGAATTGACAAAGGTTTCTCATTTTATTCTTATAAAGATGACTCATACAACAACTAATATTGCAGAAATTTACATGAGGGAAATTGCTAGGTTGCACAAGATACCTAAGAAAATTGTTTCAGACAGAGACACAAAGTTTACTTCAAATTTCTGTAGGGGATTATTTAAATCATTTGGTACAAATATAAAATTTAGCATGGTATACCATCCACATTTAGACGAGTAGACAAAGATATCAACCAAGTAATTGAAGACATGTTAAGATTGTATGTGATGGATAAGCCATCTAAGTGGGAAGATTACCTACATTTGGTTGAGTTTTCCTATAATAATGGGTATCAAGCTTCATTGAAGATGATCCCATTTGAATATTTGTATGGTAGGAAATGCAATACTCTAGTGAGTTGGGAAAACCTAGTAGACAGAGGATATGGAAGACCAGATGGTTAAAATTAAGCAGAATTTGAAAGCAACACAAGATAGATAGAAGAGTTATGCAGATAAGAATATGACAACTAAATAATTTAAAGTGGGAGAGCATGTGATTTTGAAAGTAAAGACCAAGAAGAGCTCATTAAAGTTGGGCAGTTGTACAAAGCTAGCAACCAGATTCTATGGTCCATTTGAGATATTGGATAGAATAGGTCCAGTTGCATACATGCTTGCATTTCCTGCTTCCATGAATGTGCATAATATATTTAATTTCTCTTTGGTGAAAAAGTATGTACATGATCCTAACCATGTTATTGATTGGAATTTGATCCAAGTGGAGCTATAAGGATACTTTCAGGTCCAGCGGATGCACATATTGGACGTAAAAGTCAAAATTCTATGGAATTGAGACATAGAACTGGTAAAAGTTCAGTGGACTTGCTACAGTCCTGAATATGCTACTTGGGAGCATGAAGATGTTATGCGGGTAGAGTACCCGTGACTGTTTGAAGAATTTTGAAATTTTGATTTCTATTTTTTATATGCATGAGGGTAGTGCCAAAATAAGAGGCAGGGGAATGTAATACCCCAATTTTGAGACCCCAAATTAAATAATGTATTTTGTTATTTTATGAAAGGTTAGAGAACCCAAACAATTAAAAGAGGTTGGAGTGCCTAGTAAATGTAATGTTGTGATAATTATTAATAATAAAATACATCGTTGGTTTCTAGATGAACAAGGACAAGAGTTATAGGGGGATATGGTTCCATAGGAGAGGGGGATTACGAGGCTAAGCCTTTTTATTATATTTTATTTACCCACAATTGTTTTAATTGAGAGAAGTGGTTACATGAGCTTCTTGGGGAAGGCCATGTGGTTCTTGATTTCCAAGTAAATATATAAACCCATATTTGGGTTGTTTGGGGGTTCAAACTCTTCATTATGTTCACTCTTTCATCCATTGTTTCTCATTGATCATTCCTCATTTATTATTGTTATTGGATTGGGACATGGGGGTGAATTGATGAGGAAGAATCTATTGTTTGTTTGTTGTAGTAATGAATGGTGTATTCCATCCATGAATTAATGTCTGCATGCTTGAGATGCATTGGCATGTGTTAAGTTTTGTTCACAATTGTGAATCCTAAGAGTCCCAACATGGATATTCTTGACCAAATGCACTAGAGCCCTGGAAAGAAATGGATAACCTGAGGGACTTCGTGGAAGTGAAGGGGGTTCATTGTCTTTGGGTGGTGCAGTATGGAGAGAAGAGAGATGGTGTACTTTGGATTATTGTGTGTTGAGAAACCTGTGAGAGCTTAAGTGATGACTGGTTGGGAAGCTGAGTGTTTTCATAGAACCCATCCTTGTGGATTCATAACCCTAGATCAGGGGTGACATTGTTGTTGAGACTTGGAAAAACAATGTCTATGGTTGGGTGGAACATCCTTGATCTCCAACCAGTTGGTGATTGAATTTGTTTAAGATAAGTGCTCTCTATCATGGTTTCCTTTGATTGTATATTTATTTATGTTGTGTATCAATTAATTTTTATGAGATTTGTATGTATAATATGCATGCTTGCTGGTTATTGTTGTGCATGGCATACTGTTCATTTCTTTTATGTTGTAGCACCAATATTGATTATTGCATGTGAATCTTTCATGATTTTTTAATAATTAAATGTTATCAAAACTCGAAATCAATTTTGAAGTGAGTTTTTGAAGTAGCGCGGCCAGCCTGTGGGTGGTTGGGTACGTTAAATGGTTAAAGAGTTAGAATTTTCTTTATGCCACCCTCTATTTTTGCAAGTCCTATTGCAACTATTCAACTTTGGAAAATTTATGACAAAACACCATAATCAAGTTTGAATCTAAAGGGAACATCAAGTCTGCTTATTGTGGTCAGACGCTATGTAGGATACAATTTTAAAAAGAGAATGTTTCTTATCTTAGAGGCATGGGATCTGACAAGTAGTTTTATTTCTTTAGGTTCCAGGATTACTAATTTAAGAGAGTACCTCCAGGCCGACCTCAACAATGACAAGGGTTTCTACAAATATGTTGTTATCACATTTGTCTTGAAATTTTATAGAATGAGTGAAATGAAAAGGAAAAAGGAATATTTACCATCCCCTACATGTATTAAACAATTGAAATCCTGTCGACTTAAAAGAATTAAAGTTTTAAAAGAAATATTGGTTGATGTTGACACTCTAAGTGTCGAAAAAGGGTAATTATGTTTTAAATTGATTGAGTTAGATTTATCAGGAACTACCAGAGAAGTCCCAAATCCTAAACTAATTCTTAATTCCATGCTTACGACTAGGGATAAATTTTAAGAACACCTTGAAATATTAAAAGGCGTATCAACAAAAAAATCCAATAGTATGACCGAGTACACAGAACATGAAGTAGAAAGTTGGCTTGTAATCTATGTCAATAAAAATGAAGACATGGAGGACACACTTCACCAACTTTTAATTGATTTAAGAGAATTAGAAGGTACATTATTTGATATAAAATTCAAACAGGAAATAATCGTTGCACCATTGAGAGAATATATCAAAAATTGGTTAAAGCAAGATTTAATCAAGATAAATGAAGATGATCAGGTGGAAGCAGTTGGTGTCAGTCATGAAACTGCAATCCAAGACAATATTAAAGGAACATTGACAAGAAAATAAATAAGAGAGAACACCATCATAGTGAGTAATACATATCACATTATTCTCGATTCTTTTCTCTTCTTGTTCAAAAAGTCATCTAGTCGTGTTTTATTTGTCCCAAGAAAAACATAACCTATTTTCTGATCTTTTCTCTTTGTCTTCCTTTCAAGTCCAACCATGTTCCCATCTTTATTGTATGGTCCATGGGAGCCAAATCCTAGTCCAAATTTGGATGAATGCATTTATTTTTAAGACTATCAAAGAATATATTATTTTTTGAAAAAACCCAGAGAACTACTTCATGGATAAACTTTAATAATATATTTTGAACTTTGAGTTTTGAGCATTGGAAATTTAAAGTTTTCCTATCATATTATATCTTGTTATCAATAAAAAAACTATTTTAAAGTTCTCTAATATGTGGATCTTTAATCTTTGTTCCCTTGAATGTGATTGAAAATATTGAATGTTGTGATGGATGTGAGATCTATTTTATCTTTTTTGTAGCTACTATTTATTTCTCTATCATATTTCTACAAATATAATTTTTTTTATGAGTGAATATTCCTGGTCCATTTCTCAATAATTCTTTGGTTCACGTATATTATTTTCAATCATCAATATTTTTTTTTATTTGAGTGATAAATATTTAGATTTTTCTATTTATCACTCTCTCATTCTTCATATTATTTTCCCAAGATATTCAAGATAAATATTTAAAGAATTAACATAGGTGCACCACCTCTATAAAAACACAGGGGGATTTATATCCTAGTGAGGTTGTTGTTTGGACCTTAATATATCTAGAATTCAACAGGTCATGACAAGTGGTATCGAAGCTTGTTTGGTGAACAATTCAATGCTCTTCACCACACTATCACCTTCATGACATGTGATATCAGAGTAGATTTGGCTCTTCACCACTACTATGGGCAAAACAATTGTGGTGGGGCACACTTTTTGAGAATAAATTTTGGGCACAAGCTTGATGAGGGTTTGATTAGGTGCACTGATCCATTACAGAGAAAACCTGAGTGTAGACTTGGTGATTTGGTTTGTGAAAGAAGTAAAGGGCCAAGTTATGGACAAAACCATGACTTGTGGACAGACCTATGTGCACCCCTTGATTAGGACAACACAAAGTTATTAAGGTGAAACGAGAACTTGGGAAAGGTGGATGAATGTAGGACTTGTCATAGACTTGATGGAAAAAGTAATTTCAAAGTTCGTCGTAGAACTTGTCGCAGAGTTGATCACAAAATTTTGAAGAAGTCTTGAGATGAATTCTTGGGTGCCTTGGAAAAACCATTTGCAAGTAGAGTGAAGATACTTGGAGGGCCATCCATGGATGGGTTGCATGTATATGGTAGTGACACCAAAAGGGAGATGAAGACAGGAGGAATGAAGTATCAACTCATTATCTTGGAGAAGATTGTTGAGAAGATGACCAACACAATGTGTCAGCATGGGGAGAAGGTCGAATAGATGGAGACTAAGATAGGCATGATGAAGCATGGGTTTAATGAAGTCATCTGGGAGTTCCAAGAAACCATGAACTTAACTATCAACACCTTGATTGACAATGTTCATGATATACTCAAGGTAGTAGAGGATGCACTTGCCTCAATCACACAGAAGTTGAAGGACCAAGATGACACCATCACATTGTTGAAAAAAAATTTGGATAATGGAAAAATATCTATTGTAATGCTGATGAGGATCAATATAAAGGAACCCAAGCCATACAATGATACTCACAATGCTAAGTTTCTTGGAAACTTCTATTTGGATATTGAGCTACTTGGGAGTAGTTGAACGAAAGTTCAAATGAAGCCAAGGTGAACATTGCATCGATGTTCTTGAAAAGGACTACTAAGATATGGTGGAGGAACCGGGTGGACGACTTAGTATCTAGGAGAATCATTGAGAATATCAAACAACAGGTAGAGATGAAGGTAGCCTTGAAGGCACAAGTTGGTCCAGGGAACCAAGCAAGGATCACAAGAAATCAGTTGTTGTCTCTCAAGAACATTGGTAAGATCCAAGCCTACATAAAGGAGTTCACTTGGCTTATACTGGAGATCAAATAAATGTCGAAAGAAGAAAAAATTTTCCACTTCATGAATGGAATACAACCATTAGTGCAGATTGAGTTGCAACGACAGAACGTGCAAACTCTTGTAGCAATGATCACCACAACAAAAGAACTATTGGACTTTAGGGGTGAACCCAAGAGAGGTCCTAGGAACAGTCAGGATGCCTAAGGTGAGAAGCAACAACAAGGGAAGGGGAAGAACAAGTACAATGGAAAAATGAAGACATCTAAGGGAAGTGAGGATAATTCCAAGCAAATGGACATAATGAAAGAGAAGAAGTCAATTTCATGTTGGATTTGTGCCAAGGAACACTATGAGAATAACTGTCCCTTAAAACAAAAGTAGAATGATTTGGATAAGGAAAAAACCCCATCTATTTGAGTCTTCCAGGTCTTGAATGATGTCATGGAAGGTGAATCCACAGAGAGACAAGAGAAAGATGAGACAAAACTTTGCTATGTGCTAGTCAAACTTAACAAGAAGTCAGTGATAGCCATGGTGGACAGTGGGGTGGCTCATAAATTCTTGAGGGAGGATATGGTGTGGAGGCTTGGGCTGCAACCTAAACTAATGCAGACAACCTTCAATATAGTCAACGTAGGTGTAGAGAGGGTTGTTGGTGTATCCAAGAAAATCTCGTTGAATCTTTGTGACTGGTGTGGAAGGACAAGTTTCACCATTGTTCTTATGTATGATTTCAAAGTTTTGTTGGGGAAAGAGTTCTTGAGGAAGGAAAACACCTATTAATCACATGAACAATTTGGCCATTTTCTCAGGGTAGACTCCTTGTTTGATTCCTACCATAAGGAGGAAGGGAGAAGGTACATAGATGTCCTCCTTGCATATGGTTTTCGTGGACAACAAGAGCACATAACCTTGTGGGGGAAAACTTGGACAAAATGGGGTAATGGTTGGACAACCAAATGCAAAGAAAAAAAGGAGACTCATGTCAATGGAATGAAGGATTTCTGATGTTGAAGAGATAGCTGGAGATCTTAAAAAGATAGTAGATGGCTTGGTTGATTTATGTTTGAAATTTGATGAATTGAAATGAAGATCCTAGGAAGTTACAAAAATTAGGATTTCATAGCAGTGTCAGATATTTTAGTTGGACTAAATTCAGAAGCTTTATCTATCACACCAAGGTAAGTAAACTCATGAGGTGTCAACACTATGTGTGAAGAAAATCAAATCTAATGCAAGCTTAAAGAAAGGAATTTCAGAGTTTAAATTCGGGATTGAAGGTTATTCTTGGGACTAAGGGAATTATTTAACCTTCAATGGGTAGAAATTCCATTACTGATTCAAACACTAGGTGTACATATGTACTCATACTACGTTTGGTCAAATAGTGTCAATTCGAATGAGTCACCTTAAGTTATGAGTCATGGTTCGATTTTAAACTTAAATGAAAAGTATAAGAAATAAATGCTTTGTAAGGAATATAAATTAATCTATCACACTCTCAAATGAAAATAACTCACTAAGATAGTATTCTTTCAAACTTAACTGCTAAATTTAGAAATTACATGTGATTATAGGAATTACATAATTTCCTGTGGTTTTAGATAATTACAGGAATTCCTATGTACATTGAATGTCGTACAATTTCAGAAAATTACATGAATTGTCTGTGTATGCAGGAAATCATAGAAACTTACATTTGATTACATGAATTGCAAAAATAATAAGAAATTACAAAAACAAGTTAATTCGAATGAAAATATTTGAACAAAAACACAACACATACCAGGGGGCCCTCCTGGGATACGTTACCTGATGAAACTCAGAAGATTAAGAACACTCTAACACCATGAATGGGTCATAAATATCTTTCTTGTATTCAATAGTTGACAAAGATTACAGGTTACAAAAATAACTCTTCAAGAGTGTATCAAAATCATCCCCCTATTTACATTCTCTAACTTCTGTTTTTATAGATTATTACATAGAAAAATTGAATATGCTCAGAATATCATTATGTTTCTAAATACGTGTAGGAATTGGGATCAAATCTCATATTTAGAATGAAGGATAGGAGATCCATTATTTTCCTTCGTTGTTCCTTAATTTTATGAGTGAAATAATCGACCCAACCTCCTCCAGCCTCAAATCCCATCTTGTTTTGGTCGCGTGGCATACATATGACTAGAAAATGTTGCAACATGAAATCTAGGAGAATATAATTTGAATAAATTCCCATACATCCCACGTCATGCAGTTTCTATGGAATATGCTCATTGGACACCTAATTGGGCTCATTCTGCACAAAACCCATGTTGTGGAATCCCCTGAATTGTCCTCATCAATCTGAAATTTACATGTAAAGAACACTGCCCATTGGATGCTTCTGATTTTGAATGAAATGTTAATCATGAGCTGGATATGGCCATGATGGAGATTGATATGAATTGAACTATGCAAATCCATGTCAATAGGTTTAGGAACAAAATTCTAGTTTTGAAATTTCACTTAGAGTTGCATAGATATCTCAACCTTGGAAGTTATTTCCTCTTTGACTGCAAGAATTTTTTGTGTAAACCCTCATTAGTAAAACCAAGCATAATTCTTCTTAATTTATTAAAAAATAAAGTAAATAAATGATAACAAATAATTTTAGAATATGGAGGTGTATATGGTGTTTTTGTGAAGATATATGGTGGGAATGGTAGTAAATGTGTGAAATGATGCAGTGAAAAGGATGGTTTAAATGACAGAAAAGATGACAAAATAGAGACCCAACAAGCAATTCGTTGAATAAGAGAAAATACCATATGTGGATCAAGAGGACGTGAGGGATATACAACAACCTTGGGGGAGAAGAACCAAGGAAGAGGTTGATTCCTCCTCTAGTGAACTTGGACATGGTGAATGGCTGCGTGACCTTGAGTTATAATGGCTCGTTGAGGAATGTGAAGGAAGAATCAGTTCAAGTGTACTGCTGCTTATGTACATAACATATTAGTATGGAGAATCTCCATCAATCATATTGAGATAGATTGGAGAAGAGGTAGATGGCCCAACTAGCCATCCTTGTTCACCTTCAAACTAGATCACAACACGTGGGATCACTGTCTCAGTGGGAGGAAGTGAGGCCTATGGGGCGCCTTGAGGAGGTTCCTTGGTGAAATCTATTGGGAACATAGTTGGGTGACTTGAAATATTGGAGGAAATGAGGAGTTGCAAATGTGAAAAGTTTGCAGATAGAAAAGAGTGTTTGAATGTGAAGGAGTGAGTTCTTGAGACATAGGTGTGATGATTGAACTAGCTACCCAATTAGCTAAAGTCACAAGGGGATCCAATGGTGTAAGCATGGGCAGACAGACTAAAGTATATAATTAGCATTAATTCAGTGAGGGACGACACTTTATAGAATCATGTAACTTCCGAAGGGGATTTTTCCTTGACGACAATAGTTGGGGAGACGACGGTCATTGAATGGTGTTGAGATCTAGAGTTGGGGAAGAGGAACCATGGAGATTGATGGATGTTGTCGAGGAAGACAACAAATTGGAGTGGGGGAGGATGTAAGGTCTCCCATGAAACCCACCGAGTGTGCACACTCCTTGGGTAGACTTGGGCATGATTTGAGAAAGAGAACACTAGGGGCATGCGATTGGTTGGGAGAACGAAGACATGTGGGTGTGAGCAGGAGAACCTTGGGTGCACTATGGTGATGTATGACACAAAGGAGGCATAGAAAAAGGTGGTTACTCCATAGAGTCTTGGTGTGACGAATCTATGTATGACTATCTTGGTGTGGTGAGGCAAGTCATGTGACTTTGCCCAAGGTTTAAACTGAGCCAATATTGCTCATATTGTAAGTATTTCACAATAACAAGACTTAGATAGGTGTTAGCCATGGTTTTTTATTCGCACACTATTTATGTGTATGTCTATTGTTTGTTTTTCATTTTTTCTCTTGGTTTCTCACGTTCTTGAATGTATGCTTAAATGAATGAGTGTTAATATGTTAACAAGATTGTCTAAGTATACAAGAGAGTTGCACAGAGTTAGAGTGTGACCCCCCAAAGTTACAGTGAGACCCCCTCCCCATAGACTAGAATGAAGTATGACATATTCTAGACGAAGTATTCTTGGTGTTTCCAAGCAACCAAGTAAAAACCATTAGAGTGGCACATGCCCTTAGGAGGTGAATGAGCACAAGATATGAATAGGGGTCTTGTGGTTTCATGATACCATCTCTTTTACAAAAGATAAATACATGTCATTTGGGAACTTTATGCTACTACACACCTAAAATTTATGCTTTTGATGAAGGTCAATGATGATGCTACCAAGAATTTCTAGGATATCACGAGGTATGGTAAGGAATATATAAGAGACCAAGTTGTACTTACTAACTCTAGGTATATATGGGTCACATTCTAATTTGTCTTAACAAAAGATGAAGTAGGTTGACATTTTAATGACAAGGGAGAAAATCACCATGTCTAAACAATATATTGTTGAGATGGATGAACGATAATTGATTTAATGCTCTTATTCAAGAATTTTTTTGACATCTTTACATTCAAGTACCTTGACTTGAAAGTAATACCCAGGGAATTTGGTGAATTTAAGATCGAACTTCACCTTAGTGCAAAGTTAGATCGTCAATGACCATACCAGATGAATCTGAAGTTAAAGTCCAAGTCCAAGGTATAGGATAAGTTATATAATATATTGAACATGAGTTTGGTATGTGTAGTTGATTTGAGAAAATGGGTGTTTCTCATTGTCATGTCTAAAAAGAAAAATGGTAATATTTTGATGTGTGTTGAATTTCATATATTTAACTGTGTCACTATGATGCATCCCTTTCCCACATCTTTCACCAAATAAGTCCTTGAGGTTATGTGGACTTTGCTCCACCTTGATTATCTTCAAGGGGTTAGAAAACTTCAATTACTTGGTGATTCTAAAGTTGTCATTTACTAGGAAAATAAAAAACTCAAGATCAACAATGGTTGTCTGCAATATCTGCTGCATCAGATTAAGGAACTGATGCAGGGTTTGGAATGGTCCTCCTTCTCCCATATTCTCAAGGAACTCAACTCTACAACATATGTGATCTCAAAGGAGGCTCTCACACTCCATGATGACTCTTTGGTATCTTAGGAATTCTTTGAGGGTTAGGAGACCCATGCTACCTCTTCTCTTTTCTCATACCTAATGTTTTCTTATTAATCATGTTAGAGGAAGGTGCTATGTATAGAATTATGAAATGCCCATACACAAATACTATGTTTTGGTATGTTGAAATTTTTTGTTATAAAGGAAAACCAATTTTTTTTTTATCAACCATGATTAAGCTCTACATAGTTTTGATAGGTTTGAATGTTTCCCCTCAAGTCCCATTTGTGGACAAGAATATGTATATTCTCTTTTTACAGGATTATAAATATTTTTTCTATTCCGGGAAAAAATTCCTCGAGGTTATGGCTGGAAGATAAATTTATTTGTACTCAGTCTATAATCAAATATTGGTTTAGGAAAAAGATTATCCCCTTATGACATTTGGCACAAAATGGGGTGACTTTGCATATTGACACATGCCCTTTTGACTAATGAAGGCCCTAACTTGTTAATGATGCATCATTGTAAATGTATTAAAGGAATTCATTAACAAGTCTCTCGAGGTGTATCTAGACTATTAAGCTATGTTTGGTTGTTTTCACTGACATAACATTGAATTGCATGCAATGCTACACCGTTACTGAGAAACATGTATTTTTCTCAACCTAGAGAATTCAGAATATTTCCAACCATTTGAAAAGCATCTTAGTCATATTGTATTAAGAGAAAGAATATGATGGATTCAATCAAATTTTATGTCATCTGGGACTTGTCCCAACTAGTCACCTCATCCTAGGTTAATGCCTTCCTTAGATATACTAGCTATTATAGAAAATTCATTAAGGGTCCACCTTCATCATCCTTCCATTCAAAAAAATACAAGGAAGGATACTCCCTTCATATGGACATAGGAATTGCATCTCATATTTGAAAGTCTCAAGGGTAAGATTACAAACTTACTTATCCTAAAATTTCTTGATTGGACAAAATAATTCCATGTAAACATGGGAATTTCAAGCACAACCATTGGGTTTGTTATGGCACAACCTAAAAAATGAAATATCAATCACCATATTTTTTTCATTGTTTGAAAGCCCACACTAACAAAAATCAATTATAAAACCACCATTAAGAGGGAGGTACTTAACATGATTTATGACTTACAACATTTTCACCACTAATTTTTGGTTATTGTTTTCACTTTTATATGGATCATCAAGCCCTAAAATTCATTGATAACATACCCATATTGAGGTTACTCAATTGATTGTTGAGGTTATTTTAGGAGTATGAATTTGAAATATTTGTAAAGCTAGGTTAGGCTCATGTGTTTCTGAATCATTTATCACACGTTGACATGGGGACATGCATCCAATGGAAGATGATTTATTGAATGTTGGAATCTTTTAGGTCAAAGAAACATTGGGTTGCATAGATGATGTTTTATATTTCTTACAAAATGGACAAGCACTCCTCATATACAAAATTGTGGAGAGGTGTGGTTTATCCCTCAAGGCCAACAACTACAAGTTATTAGAGGATGAACTATATCAAATGGGGAAAATAGTTTCTTACGTTAGTGCAATCACCATCTCACACATAAGACTTGATGAATGAAGGTTATTGTGGAATATCTAGTGGAAATTTATTTTCCTCCCTCACTTTCCATAATCAAAATGGAAGACATGACTCCAAATTGTTTACAAACATAATGACATTTTTCATTTGCAACTGTAGACACCATCTTGCAAGGGGTTGTTACATAAATATGGAAACATGATCCACTTGTTCAACATCAACTAGTTGAATTGGAAAAACTCAACAAATATCAACTATGTGAAAAATTAGCAGACCAATATGAAAATGTGCATGAAATCACTCCATGACAAATTTCTACAACAATTGAATTTTACTAAAGAAGGAATTGTCCTCCTATATTATAGTTAGTGAAGGGATAAAACCAAAAAGTTAAAATATGGTTGGATGGGTCCCTATGGACTATTCAAGCATATGAAATTGGCAATGCAAACCTCATGATGATGATCAATCAAATTTTAACTATAAGGGTCAATGTCTCTTGGTTGAAGGTTTACAATACATGAAACAACTATGGACTTGAGCACTCACACACGATATTCTTTGGATTCATCTTCATCATTAGCATTATATGCAACACAAAAGACTAAAAGGTAAGTTGTTTAGCCTTCATGTTTTTTCTATGCTTGCTATACTTCAAGTTTTCATTCCTTTAACAACGTAGTTCCAACATGGTGGTTGTATTGAGATTTAACATTATGAATCAAGGTGCATTATTTTTAATTGTTTGTATAACTTCTTCATTATTATATATATATATATATATTTTTATGAATATCAATTATAATTTTTTTCTTAGCTATAACACTCATATAATTTTGGTTGACTTCACCAACCATAATAATTATCAAATTAACACACACAACTGACAACCACATTAATTGCATCTCCCTTTATTTTATTTCGATGTGAATTTTGTATAATTGATGGCAATGACACCCCAACTTTAAAGGATGATGAGTGCTCATTAATTGAGGTGGGAATGCCCACACACATCTTGATGGGAGCCATGTTACCTGTGCTTGGAAAGCATGAAAACCTGTATCATATCAATCAACTATCTATCAAGCATGAAAAGTATTTATATACATACGTTCACCAATATTGCATGCACTAGTGACACTTATGCATTGACACCATATCATTTTCTCTAGTATTACACTACCAACTATTGTTTGACATTGCATCACCAATAATCCTTCAACTTGATATTTAAAACAAGGTAGGGAAATTATCTTCACACTCCATTGTGATGCAACAGACTTTAGTGAATCTTATCATTAAACAATGATGGGGTTGATAAGAGAAACATATTGCAACAACCTCCAAGCATCCCTATCTTGTTAACTCAAAAACAAGTTCTTTAATTTCAACATGTCAAATGAGAGAAAAGGTTGTCATTGGAAGGAACTCCAGTGCAAGGCGTCACAATCCAACCCATGGGAACCTTTAGAGGTACATTTAGGTATGAAATTCATTCCACCATATTCTAATAACTATTGTGGACCATGTGGGATACAAACATGGAAACCATAACATGAACCTATAAATTTCAAAAGAACTTGATTGACTAGTTGACATTGCTTACATATCAATTGAAATACAACGTGGGATTATTGTACCACCATTAGGACCTATTGTTAAATTCAACCATAGTAATCAAGACTTACTTAGATAATATAGAAAATCAACTTGTTTAATGGTATACACGCATACCACCTACTTTGCTAGCATGCCTAGACTTGCCTCCCTTGGTTGTCAAGGCAATCCATATGACATTTTCATAGTTGTGAGTCCAATGCAAATCCCCACAACCTCATAATATATTTACATGCAAGAAAAGTTGCATAATTAACATTACATATAATTGAAGTGAAATTTAACATGATTACACATAAATATTGTGAATTGATAAATACGAATTTAAGCCGCATGCATGGTGATCGACTTTTCAATTACTTCCTAATTAAATTAGTAAGCAACCAAAGAGTTGTGCATTTAATTATCAATCCAAGGTCATATTGAACTTACAAGTTGTCGTGCACCATCTATGCAAGTATAATGTTGTAATTTCCAATGAGTTGTAGTACTTCCAAATGAATGTCACAAGGCAATATATAAAAATGCTTTATCAAGTCACCAAACTAAACCTCACTACTTCTTGTAATCAAATTCACACTTGGAGGAATGAAAAAGCACTTTTGCATGAAAGTAAATGTCACACTTGTGAGAAAGTAAATCATTCTTGCAGGAAAATAAACCACACTTGCAGAGAAGTAAATCACTCTTGCACGAAAGTAAATCAAACTTGCGGAAAAGTAAATCACTCTTGCAGGAAAATAAATCACACTTGCGGAAAAGTAAATCACACTTGCAGGAAATTAAAGATCACACTTGTAGGAAAGTAAAGGTGACTTGTTCATCTATTAGAATGATCTTGATTAACGTGACATATATGTTATGGCTCATTTACTAAGATGCAAAAACATCAAGCGATAGAAATCAAACCACATTGTGCTTGTAAACAAAGGAAATAAACTATCTCAAACTGCAAACCACACAATTGTTAACTAGAAAGCTAAATGTTGTAATATAGAGTTGCAAAAACATGAGTCACAACAAAAGAGTTACAACAACCAGAATCACATAAGGAAAGTATTAAAGTTACAACAAAGTGTTAAATAGAGGAATTGCTCGAAATAAATGAAAATAAATAAGAGATGTTATGGCTACGCATTAACTAATCAAAATACATGATTCTACACTGTCAACATGGAGTGGTGGCAATAGATTTGCATCAATGAGAAAATATCAAATTTGCAACACAATGTTAATAGAGGAATTGTTGGAAATAAATTAAAATATATAAAATATGCTACAATCACTCACTCATCAATCAGAAAATGATACCCTACAATGTCAACATTGAGTTACAATAATCTTGAGTTACAACAATGAAAAATACTAGAGTTGCAACAAGATGTTAATAAATGAATTTTTGGAAATAAATAAAATGATAGAAAATATGCTACAACTACTTTTATACAATATAAAAGATACAAACAATACCGAGATAAGGAGGGGGCCCTACCTCCTTAGACGAGGTACTAGTCTACGAACACAATAGGCACTTAAATTCTCAACACATCATTAATTAGACATGAATGAAACAAAACTTTCGATTAAACAAAAATGTGCAGATCAATACAATTATGTTCACAAATTTTCTTCTCCTTTTTCCTACCCCATGGCTCTGAGACAATGGGGATTTTTATACACAACGATTTCTTCCTAAATGAACTAAGAAAAATGATGGCCAATGATGAGAATTGGGTTGTCTCATCTGGTTACATTGTTTTCTCCAAAATATTGCAAGAATCGAGCTCATGTTGACTAAATCAGTCATATGGCAAGTGGTGGTTGATTCAACCATTCCATTCTGGCGCCCAATTTCTGTTGTCATGTTCCTGTGTGGTTTTTGAATGACTGGTTGATCCCTGGATGAAAACTGTGTGGTTGGATGATGACATATTAGGGAAGATGTGGATTTACAACACCTGTCTCAGAGTTGCAACAATAGTCCTATATAGTGAGAGTTGCAACAAAAGTGAGGCAAGAGTCACATCATAGTGATAGTTAGAACACTGAGAGTTTTAGCAATGATATTTGCAGCAATGACCATAGTTGTAGCAACTATGTTCAAACAAAGAGTTGCAACAACTCATACTTCAGGAATTGCAGCTCTTGTGTTGGGAAGGTACCTGTGCAACCTTGTTCCTGTATAGCATTGTTAGCAAAAAAGGTGATAATCTATTGAAAATGCATAAGAATAGGTATTGAAATGGCATTTTGAGAGAGTAATTATACCTTGATGAAAAATACATCATTATGTATGAAAAGTGTATTAAGATGGAAATGGAAATTGGAAAAAGGTGTACAAAAAGTGTTAAACGAGTGCTACAAAGATGTCAATTTGAGCACCCGTCACATGGTTAACATGAATATTCTTTCCAATTATACAATTAATAATTTCATTACATAAATCACATATTATCGATTGAATTCATGGAATTATGTAAGAAAATAGAAATAGACTACATGAATAATTATTTTCCAAGGAAAATGCGATGGAATCCCCCCTCTTCACCAAAATATATGGATGGAGAATTGTTCAACTAATAGAGACAATAGTATCAAGTAAACCTAATGGACTTAACAAGATTTTAACCTATGACCTATGATCTCCCCATCAAAATCATGCCTTCAGAGAATGGTTCAATCGATTAAGATAATGTTACAAGGAAAATCTCTCTATGGCATGGGGTAAACCACAATAGAAGGAATGAATCCATAAATCAACTCTAATCTCAAGTATGCTATATAAATGAAATTCCAACAAGACAAGGCCAAGAGCTTACCTCATCCATACATTCGATGAAGACCATCGTTGAGTACACAAATCAAAGCTTTATACTTGTAACTTGTCCTCAACAACCAAGATACTCAAGCATATGATGATACTATATAATGTTATCATATAAAATAGAATAATCCATTAACATGCATGACACATACACCGATGGAATAATAATTCAAATATTTGCAAGATATCAATTGAACGAGAAAAAGGTATTTCTATTGAAATAATCAACAAAAGTATATGAGTGACAAACTTCTATGTCGACACGTCTCAGAATCGAGAAACTAAGTCCCTTCCAGCTGGGCCTCAACCACTTCAATCCTCCACCAAAGGAAAGATCATATAAAGGAGACAATGAGGTTTTCCATCAAAGAAGGAAGATCTTGGGGGTTGAACAATGAGTTCAAAATTTAAAGGATAAAGGGACGTAGACTCAATGTGGAGTGGAAATTTCTCCAGAGTATCTTTGCTCTCAAAAGTTTAATTCTCTCCTCTTCCACGACTTGGATATGGCTCAAGTTATAACATTCAAATGGAACTAAAGGGCCAAGTCAAAACATTTCTAGTATATGGAAGGTCGAGGATCATGGATCTCATGATGTGACATGGAAACCCAACACAATTTTTAATTTTGAGCACCAAATTCAATGTATGTGGGCTGTAGTGGTGAAACCTACGTATATGCATGTTGTCTAATTGGTAGGGTGCGTATATGTGGAAAAATGTGATTTTTTGGCTCTATGAAGTACAAAAGGGGACTTCAAGTCTACACGGGTAAATGGAAATACCATCCAAGCAAGTTGCATGGGGTGAGGAAAAATTAGCTATAATAGATGACCCCTAATGTGTGAGGTCATAGGAGTATCTACGATGGACAAAATACATTATAATTCCTAGAAGTGGAGTAATGGAGACTCAACTGGAAGTACTAGTTACTCATGAGAATATTACAATCCATAATGACTTTGTACACATGGTTGCCAATTTGAATTACACTACAGATCTGTAAAATTTCAATACACTTAATGTATTTCTTGCAATTATCCTGATCTAACAATTATATGCCACTGTTAAATACAAAATCGCTTCTACTAATATTCTTGTGGAAATTAAACCACGATCACAAAGTGAAATATCAAGAACACATAACACAAAAGTTTTTCCAGGAAAGCGTAAAGATAAAATCCCCACTATCATATATTATGTATATCATGGATCATGAAACAATATCATACAAAACTCTTATCCAAGAGCTCTCAGTACAATACAATCGTCTCACACTGTCATGGAAAAACTCAACAAATACATGTGCCAATTCTCTGTGTCCAGACAACCTGCCTCCTCTACACAATCTCTGCAATTAGAATTCTCACAATGAATTCAAATTGCCTAGTTTGTACATGCTCATGAGCATATCCACTGCATGTGTGATTGCATGAGTGCACTTCATTCAAATCACAACCGATAGCCAAATTGTCCCTTTCACCTGTTATCTCAACTAGGTCTCCACTGGATCTGACATGCATGTAGTTAACCGTGGCGAATCTTCAGTTGCATGTGAGTTCACTGATTGTGAATTAATTAATAANAACTGGGCTTAACTCACTTAACTGAGTTAAACTACTTCACAACTCTCATAACTACACTTATAACTCTGTTACAACTTCAAGTCACTTCCATGTCTTAGCAGCCAACCTTTGAACTCGAATTTCCCATAGTTAACTGATTTGCCATTTCCGTTAATTATTTCAAGTAATTATGAGATAATAGATTAATATTTATTGTCCAATTTATTTAAGGGAAAAGTAAATTAGACACATGTTTCTTGTTGATTTTTCAACACTCCCGATCAACAAGAAAGGGATTATCCTTCACCCCAATCTTGTCTCTATGATATTCGAATTTTCTCCTGGTGAGTGCCTTCGTCATAATGTTTGCATCCTGATCTTCCATAGGAATGTATTGAAGCAACATGATATTCCGCTGCACACAATCTCTGAGATGATGATACCGGATATCTATATGCTTAGATCTGTCATGAAACATAGGATTAATCGAGAGTTTAATGCAACTTTGATTATCACAATGAATCACTGTCGGATCTAAATGAGTACCAAACAAACCAACCAAGATCTTTCTCATCCAGATAGCCTCACATGCAACTTGACTCACTGACATGTATTCTTCTTCCACTGAACTAAGTGCCATGGATCTTTGTTTCCTACTGTACCAAGAAACAATTGTAGATCTGATACTAAAGATCCCCCCTGATGTGCTCTTTCTGTCCGTTGGGCTACCCGCCCAATATGCATCTGTGAAGCCATGCAACTTCACCTCATCCGTCTGTCTGTACCATAATCCATACTCAGATGTGCCCTTTAGATATCTTAGGACATGCTTACCCACCTTCCAAAAGGGTTTGGTAGGCTTAACCATCGCTTGACTTAACTGGTTAACTACATAGAAAATGCCCGGTCTCGTGTTCACTAAATACATTAGCGAACCTACTAACTGTTGATAGACAGTAGCATCCACTACCTCTCCAGAAGTAGCATCCTCTTTCCTCCAGTTTCCTGGAAGAGGAGTATCCATGGGTTTTCAGCCTTCCATGTGAAACTTACCTAGTGTCTCCCTTGCATACTTGCCTTGAGACA
>JASDQU010736599.1:75215-89681 GCA_032191745.1 Picea mariana
GCAGAGATAATTTTGTTAATTACAGACCTCTTTACAGTCATGCTGCCACATGGACAGGGAGGTCCAGCTGTCTCGGTTTCCTGCTTAGGCGGGACAGCTGGCACCCCCAACAGCTTTGTATTTTGTCATCGTTAATATAACAGGCTCCATCTCTCTTTTTACTTAAAAAAAAAAAGAATTGCTTCTACTAATAATCTTGTGGAAATTAAACCACGATCACAAAGTGAAATATCAAGAACACATAACACAGAAGTTTTTCTGAGAAAGCGTAAAGCTAAAAACCCCACTATCATATATTATGTATATCATGGATCATGAAACAATCTCATACAAAACTCTAATCCAAGAGCTCGCAGTACAATACAATCGTCTCACACTGTCATACAAAAACTCAAAAAATACATGTGCCAATTCTCTGTGTCCAGACAGCCTGCCTCCTCTGCACAATCCCTGCAAAATAGAATTCTCACAACATGAATTCAATTTCCTAGTTTTCACATGCTCATAAGAATATCCACTGCATGTATGATTGCATGAGTGCACTTTACTAAAGTCACAACTGATAGCCAAATTGTCCCTTTCACCTGTTATCTCAACTAGGTCTCCACTGGATCTGACATGCATGTAGTTAACCGTGGAGAATCTTCAGTTGCATGTGTGTTCACTGATTGTGAATTAATTAATAATTAATTCACTGAACTCTCACTAGTGTAAGTTTAGTTACAACTAGTACAACTAGGCTTAACTCACTTAACTAAGTTAAACTACTTCACAACTCTCATAACTACACTTATAACTCTGTTACAACTTCAAGTCACCTCCATGTCTTACCAGTCAACCTTTGAACTCGAATTTCCCATAGTTAACTGATTTTCCATTTCAATTAATTATTTCAAGCAATTATAAGATAATAGATTAATATTTATTGTCCAATTTATTTAAGGGAAAAGTAAATTAGACACATGTTTCTTGTTGACTTTTCAACACTCCCTCTCAACAAGAAAGGGATTATCCTTCACCCCAATCCTGTCTCTATGATATTCGAATTTGTTCCTGGTGAGCGCCTTCATCAGAATGTCTGCATCCTGATCTTCCATAGGAATGCATTGAAGCAACATGATATTCCACTGCACACAATCTCTGAAATGATGATACCAGATATCTATATTCTTAGATCTGTCATGAAACACAAGATTAATTGAGAGTTTAATGCAACTCTAATTATCACAATGAATCACTTTTGGATCTAAATGAGAACCAAACAAACCAACCAAGATCTTTCTCATCCAGATAGCCTCACATGCAGCTTGACTCGCTGCCATGTATTTTTCTTCTGCTGAACTAAGTGCCACGTATATTTGTTTCCTACTATACCAAGAAACGGTTGTATATCCGATACTAAAGATCCCCCCTGATGTGCTCTTTCTTCCCGTTGGGATGCCTGCCCAATCTGCATCTGTGAAGCCATGCAACTTCACCTCATCCGTCTGTCTATACCATAATCCATACTTAGATGTGCCCTTCAGATATCTCAGGACATGCTTACTCATTTTCCAAAAGAGTTTGGTAGGATTAACCATTGCTTGACTTAGTTGGTTAACCGCATAGCAAATGTCTGGTATCGTGTTCACTAAATACATTAGTGAACCCACTAACTGTCAATAGACAGTAGCATCCACTACCTCTCCAAAAGTAGCATCCTCTTTCCTCCAGTTTCCTCGAAGAGGAGTATCCATGGGTTTGCAGCCTTCCATGTGAAACTTACCCAGTATCTCCCTTGCATACTTGCCTTGAGACACAAAAATTTCACCATCTCACTACCATATTTCCAATCCAAGGAAATAATGAAGAAGGCCCAAATCCTTCATCTCAAACTCCTTTGCAAGGTCCTCCTTGCATGAGTGTATCAGCTGCTCATCACCAGTCAGTATTAAATCATCAACATAAAGAACAATGATTAAGAGCTTACCCTCCACCAAAATTTGGTATAGGTTTGCATCCGCTTCACTTTTGGTGAAGCCCAATCTGGTGAAATAGTTGTCTATTCGAGTGTACCAAGCACGGGGTGCTTGCTTCAGCCCATACAGTGCTCTCTTGAGTCTGCACACATGTGACTCCTTGTCAAAGGTCTCAAAACCTTCTGGTTGTTCAATGTACACTTCTTCCTCAATGATCCTGTTGAGGAATGCAGTTTTTACATCCATCTGATGAATGCGCCAGCCCATCTATGCTGAGAGTGCAAGGATGGATCTTATGGAAGAGTACCTTGTGATAGGTGCAAAGGTCTCGTCATAATCTATCCCCTCGATATGTG
Source organism: Picea mariana (assembly GCA_032191745.1). Classification (NCBI taxonomy): domain Eukaryota; kingdom Viridiplantae; phylum Streptophyta; class Pinopsida; order Pinales; family Pinaceae; genus Picea; species Picea mariana. Next base: position 77,530 of record JASDQU010736599.1, read on the forward strand.
AGAAGCCCTGGGCCACAAACCTAGCCTTGTATTTCTCCACACTCCTATCAGCAACTTTATTTACCTTGTAGATCCATCTTGAACCTACCACTGATTTGTCGCCCGGTCTTGGGACAATTTCCCATGCATTGTTTTTTACAATGGAGTCATATTCCTCTAGCATAGCATCAACCCAAGTGGGATCCTGCACTGCTTCCTGAAAGGAAGATGGTTCAGTCACAATACATTTTCTCATGAGAGCCATGTATCTAGCAAATCGATCAGGAGACTGTCTCTGTCTGCACTGTGAAGTAGGGGCTCCTACATTCTGTGCAACATCTAGTCTCAATCTGTCAGCTTTCATGGTGCACTTTCTTTCGTTTCTGATGGATGGATCTGCTTGAGTGGTTTCCTCCACTCCATGAACCTCCTCATGTGGTTGATCCACATCTAGAGACTCATCTTTGGGAACCAGCAATTCCTCTTTTGCATGCAAGTCTAGCTCCCTCTCAAGCAACAACTGCATGGCTTTCCCCTCATTGAATTTTATATCCCGTTGCATAACATTCATCTTACTGTTTAGAAAATACACATGATAATTATGGGGTGTTTTTGTGTACCCCACAAATATCCCAACTTCAGCAATCAGTTCCAGCTTCTTCCTGGCATCCTTGGTCACATGCACATAAATAGATGAGCCAAAAATTTTAAAATGAGAAACATCAGTTTTCTTACCAGTGAAAGCTTCTTCAGGTGTACTCATGCTAAGTATTCTATGAGGACAACGGTTTTGCACATAAACCGTAGTATTGCATGCTTCTGCCCACAAATGCATTGGTAGGCCCTGATCATGCAACATCGCTCGTGCTGCACCCACGATCGTTCTATTCTTTGTCTCCATGACCCCATTTTGTTGTGGGTTATGAGGCACTATGAGTTCTCTTCGAAATCCTTCTCTACTGCAGAAGTCTTTGAATTCGTTAGAGATGCATTCTCCACCATTATCTCTCCTTAGAGATTTCACTTGCTTCCCCGACTCTTTCTCCACCAATTCTTTAAACTCACAGAACTTTGAGAATGTTTGATCCTTCTTCTGCATGAAGAATATCCAACCTTTACGAGAAAAGTCATCAACAAAAATAACATAATTCCTATGTTTTGTTGTTGAAGCAACTGAGAATGGTCCACACACATCTGTGAATTCTCTCCAGGATCACCAAAGCACGGTTCTCCTTTTCATGAAAGGTGGAATTTACATACTTCCCCAGGGTGCACCCCTTGCACTGATCTAACTGAGCAAGTGTTCCCATTGGAAGTCTAGTAGATATTTGTTGCATGATCTTCAAGGCTCCATGATGAAGATGGCCCAATCACCTGTGCCATAATTTTCCCTCATCCCGGCTCACCACTTTTTCTGCCTTGCCCATCATGGCACCACAACCATCTACCTCCACCATGTAGAGATTCTTAACTTGAATCCCTATCTTCTTGACTTGACCCATTGCTTTATGTCACAGGTAGGCTTTTCCATCTCTGAAAACAACATCATAGCCTCTGTCCTCCAACATTTCCACTGAGACCAGGTTTTTCTTCAGACCTAGAACATGCATAACATTTTTCAATTGAAATGGTTTACCTGACTCCCTTTGAAAGGTAATGGTACCAATTCCAGTCGCATTGTATCATCCATCGTCACCCATCTCTATATGCATTCTGAGATATTTCTCCTCCAAGTCACTGAAAGACTCTTTATCTCCCGTCATGTGGTAGGAAGTGCCACTATCCAAATACCACACCGATCCCAATGCACTTGAATCCATGCATGCGATCAAAGAGAAGTCAAGTTCAAATTGTGAGACAAGAGCCTCACTAGTTGCAGCTCCAGCAATCGTCTTGTTCTTCCTCTTCTGTGGACAGTTAGTAGCGAGATGCCCATGTTCATGACAGTGAAAACACTTCACTTTGGAAAAATCCATCTTCTTGACTTTAGACTCAGATTTTGAATGGAATTCCTTCCCTTTCCCTTTCCTTTCCTTGGAAGTCAAAGCACAATCCTCTTCATCATCACACTTTGATGAAGATCTATCTCTGGTGTTCCACCTGAACTCCTCCTACACTAGATCCGACCATAGTCGTTCCCAATCTGGCAATTTTTCCCTTCCATTGACAGAGTCTTGATAACTGTGCCAAATCTTTGGAAGTCCTAGGAGAGCCAAGCTCACCAAATCATCAGCAGCGACTATTATTCCCACACTTTCAAGCTCATCCCTACATTGGAAAAACTTCGTGAGATATTTTGGAATGGAGTAGCCCTTCTCCATATTGATCTTCCTGAGTTTATCTTTGAGCACCAATTTCCTATGTTCATTGTTGTTTTGGAACAGATCCGTCAAAACCTTCCACATTGCATGTGGTGTGGCTTTCCCATGGAGACTTGAGATAATGTGGTCTCTTACTCCCTCCAACAGAATCCTCCTTACCTTTGCCACTTTCTTTTGCCATGCATCAAGATTTGTAGTGTCTGTCACATCCGGCTTAGGAACATCTTTGTCAATGTATTCCTTCAAGCCATTGTCTTCAAGAACTACCTCCATCATGTCCTTCCAAGCAATGTTGTTCGAGCTTCCCTCGAGTGCATACTCCAACCTCAAGCCATTGAAAGACATTTCGATCTTGAATCAACTGTAGCACCAAGAAATTCCTTCTGCAAATTTGAATTTTATCCAACCACAAACTCAACTGCTACAATCCCTCTTTCCCTGGGAGGTTCGCACCTCACCTGTGTCTAGCATGCGAACTCTTGGAGTGATTTCACACTGTAATGCACAGTGGGGTGAGGGAGGTTCGCACCTCACCTTTGAGCAGCCTATAAAAATCTTAAGGAAGTTCGCACCTCTCCTTTGAGTAGGGTGTGAGAATTCCATCACTTAGAAATGCGTGAATTTTTCAGTACTAAGGTTCACACCCTGCCAGAGACAGGACTTGTGAAAATACTATTATTTTTGCACTTCACTTCCGTGGCTCCGTGGCTCTGATACCATGTAGAAATTTCAATACAAATTAAGTATTTCCTGTGATTCTCCTAATCTAACAATTATATGCCTCTGTTAAATACAGAATCACTTCTACTAATAATCTTGCGGAAATTAAACCACGATCACAAAGTGAAATATCAAGAACACATAACACATAAGTTTTTTCGGGAAAGCGTAAAGCTAAAAACCCCACTATCATATATTATGTATATCATGGATCATTAAACAATCTCATACAAAACTCTAATCCAAAAGATCTTAGTACAATACAATTGTCTCACACTGTCATACAAAAACTCAAAAAATACATGTGCCAATTCTCTGTGTCCAGACAGCCTGCCTCCTCTGCATAATCCCTGCAAAATAGAACTCTTACAACATGAATTCAATTTCCTAGTTTTCACATGCTCATAAGCATATCCACTGCATGTGTGATTTCACGAGTTCACTTTACTCAAATCACAACTGATAGCCAAACTTTCCCTTTCACCTGTTATCTCAACTAGGTCTCCACTGGATCTGACATGCATGTAGTTAATCGTGGAAAATCTTCAGTTGCATCTGACTTCACTGATTGTGAATTAATTAATAATTAATTCACTAAACTCTCACTAGTGTAAGTTCAGTTACAACTAGTACAACTGGGCTTAACTCACTTAACTGAGTTAAACTACTTCACAACTCTCATAACTACACTTATAACTCTGTTACAACTTCAAGTCACCTCCATGCCTAACCAGTCAACCTTTGAACTCGAATTTCCCATAGTTAACTGATTTTCCATTTCAGTTAATTATTTCAAGCAATTATGAGATATTAGATTAATATTTATTGTCCAATTTATTTAAGGGAAAAGTAAATTAGACACATGTTTCTTGTTGACTTTTCAACATCCATAAAGTGCCAAAAATGGGGACATTTGTGATGAAGTATAGAAGGATGTGTTGTACCACCATTCCGCTTAGGGAAACCACTTGACTAATTGTGTTTTCTTATTGGATGCAAAGAAACAAAGATATCCTTATAGAAATTTATTCACAATCTTTGTTTTCCCATCAAATTTAGGGTGGTAAGATGAACTATGAGCCAATTGAGTGCCAAAACAAGAAAATAATTCAGTCCAAAAATTTCTCGTGAAAATTGGATCTCTGTCACTTACAATAATATTGGGGACTCCATGTAGTTTTTGAACTATTTCCATGAATTTTGTTGCTACTGTACTTGATTTAAAAGGATGAGAAAGAGAGAGAAAATGGGCATACTTTGTTAGTTGATTCACTACTACCATGATGATGGTCTTTCCTTCTGATTTTGGTAAACCTGTAATAAAATCCATGGAAACTTGTTCCCAACGTTGGCTTGGTATAGCTAATGGTTTTAGGAGACCTGGAGTCTTGATTGTCTCTCCCTTATTCTGTTGGCAGACCAAACATTCTGAGACAAACTTTTGAACATAATTTTTAAGACCTTCCCAGAAAAAATCCCTCTTGATCCTGTGGTATGTTTTCAAGAATCCTAAATGTCCCCCTATAGGAGAAGTGTGCAATTCCAGAAGGATCTTTTGTTTGAGTTAGGAATTATTACATAAGTATAGGTGATCATGATACCATAGAAAATCATTGTTCCATACAAACGTTTCTACTGAACTGGGGTCTTCATGTAGATTTTTTATGATCTTTCATACCTCCTGATCTTGATTCCATTCTATCATTGCTTCTTCCACCCAATCTGATTGTGGGCTAGAAATAGCACATAGTGAACCTTTTGTTTCTTCTTCTTTCCTAGAAAGGGAATCTGCCACAACATTTTGTTTTCATTTTTTGTATATAATTTCAAATTCATAACCCAAAATCTTTGTAATCCATTTTTGTTGCTCTTCTGAAGATAATCGTTTCTCCAGAAAGTACTTCAAATTGTCATGATCTGTTCTGACCTTGAAGTGTCTTCCTATTAGGTAGGGGTGTCATTTCTGAACTGCATGTATTATGGCCAAAATTTATTTTTCATAAATGGGTTTGACTAAATCTTTTCCTTTAATTTCTCTGCTTTCAAAGCCAGTGGGTCTTCCTTCTTGCATTAAAACTGCACCAATTCGATGGCCTGAAGCATCACACTCCACAATAAATGTTTTTGTGAAGTCAGGTGTGGTCAAGACGGGAATTGTACACATAGCCTCCTTAAGTTTTTCAAAATATTTGGTTTCTTATTCGTTCCAAGAAAATGCTTCCTTCTTTAATAATGTTGTTAGAGGTGTTGCTATTTGACCATAGTTCTTGACAAAATTATGGTAATATCCTGTCAATCCTAAGAATCCTCTAAGTTTCTTCAAGATTTTGGGAATCGGCCATTCCCTTATAGCTTTAATTTTGTTAGGGTCCACTTTTAAACCTTCATGAGATACAATATGACCCAAATATTCCACTTCTTGAACCCCGAAGGCACACTTGGAAGGCTTTTCATAAAGTTGTTTATCTTCCAATAGTTGTAATACTTTATCAACATGTTGTACATGCTCTTCCCAAGATTTTTTGTAGAATAGTATGTCATCAAAAAATACTAACACAAAATTTCCAAGGAAGGGCTTGAAAATAGAATTCATCAAGGTTTGAAATGTTGACGGTGCATTAGTCAGTCCAAAAGGCATAACCAAAAATTAATAATGACCTTCATGTGTTCTAAAATATGTTTTAGGAATATCTTCCTGTCTCATTCTGATTTGATGATATTCCGAATGAAGATCCAACTTAGTAAAGATTTTTTCTCCATGTAATTCATCTAATAATTCATCAATGACAGGGATAGGAAACTTATCTTTGATGGTCATTTCTTTGATTTGTCTATAATCTAGACACATACGCCATGAGCCATATTTTTTCGTAACGAACACCACTGATGAAGAGAAAGAACTTTGGCTATGTTGAATGATGTCATCCTCTAACATTTCCTAGATCATGCGTTCAATCTCACTCTTCTGTGCATATGGATACCTGTAACACCTAATGTTAGGTGGTACACTTCTTGGTTTCAAATGAATAGCATGGTCATGGTCTCGAGTAGGTGGAATACCCTTAGGCATTTCACCAAATACCTTGGAATGATTGTTGATAATTATTTGGAGATCTGATGGAGCCGGGGCTATAGATGTTTGAACATCAAGTCAACACAATTGTACAATTACACCCTGGTGTCCCATTTGAGTAATGATTACATGATATTAGATATTATCACTTTAGAGGGTTTCCCTTGGATACCTCTAAGATCAATTTCCTTTCCATTTGAGGAAAATATCATCAAATGATTTTGAAAATCAAAGGCCATTATTCCCAGTGATTGCAACCATTGGACCCCTAATACAAAATTATCACCCCCCATTTGGATGTAAATCATGGGGCTATCCAGAAAATACTCCCCCATGTTGAGCTTAATACTATGGCATTTCCCTGAAAAATTTATGGTACCTCCATCTGCAATCATTACTTGAAACTATGGAGCAGGATATACAAAACAATTGAGATATTTTGCTAATTTGTAATTGATGAAATTATGGGTGCTACCTGAATCAATCAATACTATTAAATTTTTTTTTTTATGTATCTTTGTATCTTGAGGGTTTGTGGAGTAGTGATGTTGACCAAAGAATGACACGATATTTTTGGGGTAGTTTCTTCTAGATTTGGGCCTTGTGATGGTTCCAATTCTTGATATTCTTCCTCTTCACATTCTATGTAGAATAAATTCTTCTCACCTCATTTATTCCCCTTACTGTACTTGTTTTCACAATTGAAACACAGTCATTTTTCTCTTCTTTCATACATTTGTTGAGGTGTCAACCTTGTTGGTTTAGGTACACTATCTTCTTCCTCCTCATAGTCTATGTAGAATAATTTCTTCTCATCGCATTTATGCCCTTTACTGTACTTGCTATCCCAATTGAAACATAGTCCTTTTGTTCTTCTTTCATCCATTTGCTAAGGTGTCAAACTTGTTGGTTGAGATATGGTTGTCTAATTACCCACAAAATGATCTCTTCCTCCAATGTTGTACTTGTGTGTAGCCTTATTTTTGGCATGAATATGATGAGCATTTTGCATAGCTCCCATAATACTTGTAGGTTGTCTTAATAAAATTTCATGTTTAATGTCTTCTTTTAATCCACCCATGTAAGGTTCCAACAAGTGTTCATCACTTAGGTTATCCACCCTTGTGGCCAGTACCAAGAATTCTGAATTATATTCTTCAATATCACCTAACTGCTTGATTCTAGTCAATTGACTAAAGTAGTCTTGTTCCCAAACTTTCCCATATTGTACTTATAAGTCTCTTGTAAATAAACCCCAAGTGTAGTGATATAAAGGGGTTTGCCTTTTCACTATCCATTGATACGATTGATATGGTTTTATCTCAAAGTTAAAGGTTGCTATGTGAATCATTTTCTTATCATCCATAATATTATGCAGTTCAAAATATTGATTTATTTGGTTCACCCAAGTAAATACCTCTATACCATCAAACTTCTTTAATTCAATTTTGGGAAAGTTTAATTTAGGACCCCCACCGGAATTAACTCCGTAATTAGAGTTAGATTCACTAAATGGCTTATTATTGGCAATTTGTTCAACATGAGTACTACCTTTATTTTCATAATTCCATTCCATTTTGATGCCTCCTTTAGGTAATCTCCCATATATAGCTTGAGATATCAGGGAAGACATGCTTTTCATTTCCTTCATGGAGTTTTGTATTTCTTTTTTTATGTCATTCTTATTTTATTCCATCTTATTTTCCATATCATCCATCTTGTTTTTTATACCATCCATATTGTTTTCCATGCCAACCATGTTCCCTTCCATTACTTGAATTTGTCTTTGTGATTTTACCCAATTATTAGACTTTTCACTCACATTCTGAATTTGTTCCTCCAATTTGGACAACCTATTCTGTATGTCCTCATTTTCTTCTTGAGTCATAGATGAGACTTCTATAGGTTTAATAGGTGTTGTCACCTTTTTGGGACCCATATGGAGTAATAATAATAATACTCCTATATTCTATATGTATCATAAATTTCAAATCACCTGAAACAAATATTCCAAAAATAATTATGCTAATTGTAAGTTGTGTACCTTTAAAAACCTTAATTTGGAGTTTCTCCTCTTGGATGACATTTCTTCTGGTGTATGTCTAAAATTTTGGCCCTTCAGGGTCTAAAATTTTATTATATATTTCTCCGATATTTCCTCTCTACGATGCCACAGGTCTGATCAAAATTGGATGTTCGAAGTGGAATTTATGGTAACTTCCTCACACCTTGTTGATTTTTGTCCCTTCCAGGAAAGCGTACTTGTAAAGCTTGCTAAGAGAAAAATATATTATATTTGAATCTTAACATTTCACCAGAAATATTGCAGACTGTCCACTATCTAATGCAATTGGTCTCACTTAATTTGGATACTCACTGAAGAAGACATCATTATTTTACCCAGAACACTTGTTTGAGACTAGTTAATATGACTAGTCAGATACCCTATCTTACACAAGGTGTATCTACAAAATTGGGACGACCTAAAAGCTGAAATTTTTATCACAACTACCTTGATAATTTATATGAATATTATCCAAGTTTCATGGTATGAAACGTCACATAAATAATTTATAGCGAAAATCCCGTGATGACTAAATTCAAGATGATTCCAAAACCCTATATTACACAAGTTATATCTCAGAAAGTGTAAGGCCTCAAGAGCTGAAATTTGAACCATAAGTACCTTAATCCATCTAATAAATATCCCCCAAAGGGGTTCCTTCTAAAACATTGTATAAAAAATGTTATATCGAAACTTCCAAGGTGTCTCAGATGAAGCAGGGAAACCCCAAGACCTTGAGCTCTGATACGAAATGTTATGACCCAACACCTTAACAATGATAATAAATCAATAAAATTTAGTCCACTTCGAGGGGGAAAACTCCTTTACAATATATAAACTTCAAAACACAATATGAGATGAGATAAGATGATCCTAATACTATATCTCCTTGATATATATATATATATATAGGAGACAAGGGTTACAATTACAATGAAAGGGTACAAATAAGGGTTCTAGCCGACCTACTAGAAATGTAATAATTCAATATATAGGGCATAATAAGGGGTTTTATACATATCATGGGGATTTTTCTTAGGGCTGAACATTTATCAATTGGATGAAGGGTGAGATTCAGGTTACCAATTTGAGGCTCCTCTATCTTGCTAATCAACTATGTGAAATTTCTTCAAATTTCACATTACTTTCCTTCACACATGTGTATTGGGACTAGAATTCACTGGTAGATTATCTATCAAAGGAGGCTCTTAGACTACAAGGAAATCACTTCATCATTGAACAATTTACTATTGATAGACTGATCTCGCACAAAGATGGTCTTCTTTCTAATCTGTAAATTCTTATTATCTAATTTTTTGGTCACTATATGTGTTTTTGTCCCTACTACAGGTTTTTGGTCAGTCTCTTGATTATGTATTGTCTTTCTATATGTGGATTTGGATATTTGAAACTCGTGTTGTAATGTGCTTAGGCACCTAAGGATTGTATCTTCAATTTTTCTTAAATAAAAGTTACTTTTTTCTAGGAAATATGTAATAATAATAATCTAATTTTAAGGTCACGGCCAAGAGAGACACCAAATTGGTGTATGACACCCCCTTGTTTTTGGGACAAGGGACCCCCTCCACCTAGTTATTTGATTTCTAAAGTCTACGAAGGTGTACATGCCCTACCCCCTCTGGATTTGAACATGTGACATCCGAGGATAAGACACACACATATATATTAATTTGCTATTATATATTATATATAATTCATTGTTATATATAAGTTAGTTATATAATAATAATATATTTGTCATTATATTATAATCATTGTTAGTATATTATATTATTATGATACGTCTTGGCATCGTTTCTCTACATCTCTCTGAAATCGTTTCACCTTTTAACCTACCTGTTTCCTTTTAATTTATTATTATCCCTTATTTAAAGAAATCGTTTGCATGTATTATTATCTCACTTTAATCTCTTCAAATCCTTTTACATTATTTTAGTTTATTTCATCATTATCCCCCATTATTTATTCTAAATTCCTCCTCAAATTAACGAATTATTCTCACCTTTATCCCTTTTCACTTAAGTACCTTAGTAGCGATTTCTAACTCTTTCATTCATCAATATTTTGTTATTTTCCTTCTTATTTTAAACTAATCTAACCAACTAATTTTATCACCTTTTTCAATATGTTTCTCATCACCATCAAATAATATATCTCAACTCTCAATCTCAAGGGCCGCTTCCCATAATTTATTCATTTTTACTCATTACCTCTATTATTTCCCTCAACGGTCACTTACTAACATATGAAACTCAACACTTGTTGATTAAGGTTGGTTGTCATTGATGTCAACCCTTGAAGAAAGCCCCGCAGCACAAAGGTTTGGGGAATGGACCCAATATTGTTTGATGTAAAGATGACTCATTATTGTCTTTTCATGGTTGATAAGAAGTAAAGATGGATGAACTCCAAAGTAGTCCCCTTATGGTGAAAGCCCTCACAGGAAGACGCTTTGCGGAGTAAGAGAACCCATGCTTAATTGTAGAATAATGAGATGAAGGACAATGAATTTGTCAAGTAAACTATCCTATATGTATATTTCTTATCATTCCATTTCCAATGGTATGTGGAACGTCACATAACTCCTCACGGTTAGAGAGTTATGGCCATGAGAAGTTGGAGACCCCAGGTTTGGGTAATGCACCCAAGTTTGTTTGATGGATAACGTTATAAGTTATGATATATTTTCAATTAATATTATTCTATATGGATAGTACATGTCATTCCATTTATGTTGGTATGTGTAACGTCACATAACTCCTCACGTTTTGAGAGTTATGGCCTTACGAAGTTGGACCCTCATATGTCATCTAGAAGCCCCAAAAGGTCAAAGTAGTCAAAGTGGTTTAAAAGATTTTAAAAGGTAAATAATAAAGTGAAGTAATGAGTGTATCATAAGTCAAAGTGAATACAAAATAAATTATTTCAATAATAAATTTAATGGAGAAATTAGAAGTGGGTTAACCCTAAAAAAAGGAAAGTGGGGCCAAGTGACCTAGAAGATGTTTTTAAGGAAGCTACGTGGAGAGTATATCTAAGAGGCAAGGCTCTCTCATTTTAATCATACTTGAGAATATTGAATATCTATAGGTCTCTGAGGTAACCAAGGATATATAAGTCGAAATTCTAAGGGAAGGTCAAGAAAATAAGGCCAAAATGCAAGGAAGGATCAATTCTTTTGATGGTGTTTTCTAAGGTATGTTATTTACAGGTCATCTCACCATTTTCGCTATAATTTTTTTTTCTATAATGATTCAGAACATGAAATTTCTATTCCATTGAGAAAACATATCCAAGTATCTGTGGTAAAAATTTGAGCTTGTGTGTCATTGTATTTTTGGAGTTACACTCCGTGGAAAATAGGGTTTGTGGCTAGTCCTGAAACTAGTCAAAAATAGGTGTTTCGGGTAAAAACGTCATAGCTTCTTCATAACAGATCCAAATTCAGTGAAAACAAATGTGTTGGTTATTTTATAGTCTATATTATTTTTTGTAACAGTTTTATATAAATTCAACAAATATTTTGTGTGGGGCACGCTCTACAAGGTTTCTCTCTAGAATAATCCAGAATTCAGCAAGGTATGCCATTTTTGCTATAAATCCTTTTCTAAGAGGTTCCAAGTAGTGACACCTGGAGGAATTGCATAAAACACATTGAATAACATTGTGTATTAGTTTCAGATATTTATACATTATAGGTACAAAGTTATCATTACTTCAAGTTAGGGTTGTTGACTAATCCAAAACTAGGCATGTGAGACTAAAGAAAAGTTTGATGAAAATGCTAGTCTCTTGTTGTTGAAGTTAAGGAAGGTTTGCAGGAATGTGATCATATACACCAGGTCTATTACAGAGCTACAAATCAGAATTGGATGATGAAATTGATGAGGGATTTTGGTTGAGGTACATGTTGAGTACATGGTTGAGACAAGTAGTTGATGAGTTGGAAGATACATGAGGTGTATAGTTGATG
>JASDQU010736599.1:90052-106576 GCA_032191745.1 Picea mariana
CTCTGGTATTCTGCCTGAACTCCTCTTGCACTAGATCCGACCATAGTCGTTCCCAATCTGGCAATTTTTCCCTTCCATTGACAGAGTCTTGATAACTGTGCCAACTCTTGGGAAGTCCTAGGAGAGCCAAGCTCACCAAATCATGAACAATGACTTTTATTCCCACACTTCCAAGCTCATCCCGACATTGGACAAACTTCGTGAGATATTTTGGAATGGAGTCGCCCTTCTCCATCTTGATCTTCCAGAGTTTATCTTTGAGCGCCAATTTCCTATGGTTGTTGTTGTTTTGGAACAGATCTGTCAAAACCTTCCACATTGCATGCGGTGTGGATTTCCCATGGATACTTGAGACAATGTGGTCTCGTACTCCCTCCAACAAGATCCTCCTCATCTTTGACACTTTCTTTTGCCATGCATCAAGATTTGCAGTGTCTATCGCATCCGACTTAGGAACATCTTTGTCAATGTATTCCTTCAAGACATTGTCTTCGAGTACTGCTTCCATCCTGTCCTTCCAAGCAATCTAGTTCGAGCTGCCCTCGAGTGCATACTCTAACCTCAAGCCATTGAAAGCCATTTTGATCTTGAATCAATTGTAGCACCAAGAAAGTCCTTCTGCAAATTCAAATTTTATCCAACCACAAACTCAACTGTTGCAATCCTTCTTTCCCTGGGAGGTTCGCACTTGACCAATTACTATCCTGAGGGAAGTTCACACCTCACCCGTGTATAGCCTATGAACCTTATGAGAGAGTTCGCACTGTAATGCACTGTGGGGTGAGGGAGGTTCAAACCTCTCCTTTAAGCAGCCTGCAAGAATCCTAAGGAAGTTCACACCTCTCCTTTGAGTAGGGTGCGAGAATTTCTTCTCTCAGAAATGTGAGAAGTTTTCAGTACTATGCCGTCGCACCCTGCTAGAGATGGGACCTGCAAAAATACTATTATTTTCGCACCTCACTTCTGTGGCTCCGTGGCTCTGATACCATGTAAAATTTCAATACACTTAATGTATTTCCTGCGATTCTCCTGATCTAACAATTATATTCCACTTAAATACATATTTGCTTCTACTAATATTCTTGCAGAAATTAAACCACGATCACAAAGTGAAATATCAAGAACACATAACACAAAAGTTTTTCTAGGAAAGCGTAAAGCTAAAAAACCCACTATCATATATTATGTATATCATGGATCATGAACCAATATCATACAAAAATCTAATCCAAGATCTCTCAGTACAATACAATTGTTTCACACTGTCATACAAAAACTCAACAAATACATGTGCCAATTCTCTGTGTTCAGACAACCTGCCTCCTTTGCACAATCTTTGCAATTAGAATTCTCACAATGAATTCAAATTGCCTAGTTTTCACATGCTCAAGAGCATATCCACTGCATGTGTGATTGCATGAGTGCACTTCACTCAAATCACAACCGATAGCCAAATTGTCCCTTTCACTAGTTATCTCAACTAGGTCTCCACTGGATCTAACATGCATGTAGTTAACCATGGAAAATCTTCAGTTGCATGTGAGTTCACTGATTGTGAATTAATTAATAATTAATTCACTGAACTCTCACTAGTGTAAGTTTAGTTACAACTAGTACAACTGGGCTTAACTCACTTAACCATGTTAAACTACTTCACAACTCTCATAACTACACTTATAACTCTGTTACAACTTCAAGTCATCTCCATGTCTTAGCAGCCAACCTTTGAACTCAAATTTCCCATAGTTAACTGATTTTCCATTTCAGTTAATTATTTCAAGTAATTATGAGATAATAGATTAATATTTATTGTCCAATTTATTTAAGGGAAAAGTAAATTAGACACATGTTTCTTGTTGACTTTTCAACAAGATCCATGTGGAAATATACCAAATAGTTTCTCATGGCCATGAATAGGCAATACAAAGTAGACACATGCCATAGGCTGTCATAGTCATGAACAATGCCCAGTGGAAACCAGTCTCAAAATTAATCTGACGATATTTATATACAATGGAGTACAATATGATCTCCTATGATCACTGAAGTCATATGGGTATTGGTCCAATGGAAACAACTTAGGAAATTTTCTATTGTAAACTGATGCTTCATGTCTTCGACACTATCCACCAAAGATGCAAGTCTACATCATGTGAATAGAGGAGTTTACATCGAACAGAATGAGACTTCATTTGATTACCGATCATTAAGGTATACCGTTAACAAATGCAAGACAACCTACCGATAATGAAAGTAGGTATCAAGGCACAAAGTACATTCTTACAAGTGTGAATAAAGGTGTTGAGGTCAACCACTTGAAGAATCCTTCAATCATGAGACATTGATGTATTCCCAACTGTCAATGGCAGGAGAACCTACCACTGATGACTGCAAGCCTCTAAGTACTCATAGGAATCTAGGTATAATTTCCAGAATAGATGAGTTGAAGTCGATGGAAAGAGACCCGCTGAAAGAAGAGAATTAAGGAACCTCTCATTAGTCAGCACGAGGTACAAAGCAATAGCTTTATGAATTGGAGGAATTAAAACGAAGAGGATGTTCATGAACCAATGAACCTGTGCGTCTTTTGCATGCACCAGATGCAAGTAGTGCACGAAAATGACCCTTTGAATAGAAACCAATAAGGAAGACTATTGAAAAAGATGAGGAAACCACCAATAAGGATAATGCAATCTAATAAAATGCATGAATCCCAATGTGTGAATAGATTTATTGTCATCAAACACAAGGGAAACCCCCAAGTCAGTGACCAATGAGTAGATGTCGACTGTTGGGTTCAAGGTTACCTACCTATAATGAAAGTAGGACCAGGGTGCACAGTAGGACTACAACTTCATCTATCTCTGAGACACACTGAGGGTATGGCCGACATGCAAAGTCAAGAATTCTGAGAAATGTTTGACATAGGATTATAGAATTCCTTTGAGCAAGAGCATGAGACATATGGAGGATTCCCGCATCATAGAATTGATGATGAAACTTTGTGATGCAGGAGGCATCAATCAAACTCTCCATAGGGACTAGAAGAATAACCAGTCAGAGGAGTAAACTCTAAGAAACGAGCTCAACTTCCTAAGGTCATGTTAAACCCAAAATTTGGATGACAAGTGGACTAAAAAAGTTTTTTCTCTGTTCAAATGTGAAACAACTACTGCTGATATGAGATGATATTCTTTTCCCCCCATTTTTTTTTTTTTTCAGAGTAAAATGAATGATATGATATGGCGGAGGAAATGCGTGTTGTGAGTAAGCAACTAGCTCCAAATAGTGGAACATACCTATGCTAAATGCAAGGAAGTGCATGCGGGGCATGGACACTCGGGGGAATGTTTCCTCTTAGGGTACATGGTGTCAAGTTGCAAAGGATATAAACAAGGCTTTGCTTGGCTAGTGATGTGAATTGTTGAGGTAAGAGGCTTATAATGAGAAAGTGAGAACCAGAAATAGACTCAATACTGTAAGAAAGATAATGGAATGAAATTACAACTTAACTCCAAAGAAGGTCCTTTTTCGTAGATTTATTCCCCTAGGCCTGAAAAAGTATAAAATAATACCCAGGAGAACTCTTCTAGCCGATATTGACTAGAGTGTTCCTTTTTTGAAATTAGTCTACTTGGTCCAAAAAAGGGTTAAACGTACACCAAATAGACATCCTTTCAAATCCATTTAATGAGTGTGAAAGAGACAAATTCACTCGAAAATATTTTCTCTTTTGAGAGAGTTAGAAAAGAGCTTAAAAAAGACTTGGTGGGAGTCCCATAGGTTAAGGTCAGAATGCTTATGAGTAAGAATATGAGGTTCGGACACAAAGTCATATTAGAACTATAAGGGACTCCCAGTCCTACGGAATGAATTATGCATGGGCACCAAATGGCATAGAGGTTAGAACTAGGGCACCCATGTTTGGTAAGCCTCTACCACTTAATAACGAAACTTCTATTAGTAGTAAGAAGGTTCTGTGTCGCTGATAAATGGGTTCGTACCTAAGGCATATGGATCACAGTCATAAGAATGCAAATATGAAAAATGTATTGAGAACCTATCTATATGCTAGTGATAGAAAATACTTGTCGAATGAACGAATGGGAGATATGATGCTAGAAACCACAAAAATCCTTGGACAAAACCACCAAAACCAACTCCTTCCACTGCACTATTAGTCCACTAGGTCAAAAATTAACATAAACTATATAAAGTGGATAAAAATTTTCTACTAATAGTAAAAATGAAAAATTTTACCATACCTTTTGAGTTTTTTACCCACATAGTGAATTTTAGACCATTTTCCCCACGATATTCAAGTGTCGATTGCAGGAGCTACGATCAACGGAACTGACAACCGTCTGGACAAATTAAGTGCCCTTCCCCTCCTCTTCATTTCTAGTTGTTTAAATTTCCAATTTATCCCTCATTTTTTTAGTTTTAGAGGGCGTACTATGTGAATTAGGGTGTATGCAAGCTATAGTTCATCGTTTTCCTATATGGAGACATGTACGCGGGGAAAAAAAATCCTACCTACGTATATGTGTCCCTACACACGACTATTGACACTGCAACCCACGTACAAGTCTGCAAACAAGTTTTTTAATGAATTTAACTCAAAAAATGATTTTCCTTTACCTGGATGGTACTTGAATGGAGAGAGAGGGAACATGAAGAGGAATATGCAACAATGGAAAGAGATGCAGGGGCCCAAATAACTCTAATAATTTGTGGCCTTTATAAATTTTGGGCTCTCAAAGGAATGAGGGATCAAGTGAAGTTACTCCAAATGCTTGTAAAATATTGGGATCCATAAACAAAGGCTTTCAATTTCGATGGGAAACCATTGAGGATTGAAGTAGATGACATCTATTTTATCACAGTATTGTCTCGCAGAGGCGAGGTGGTGAATCTCAAATCTCGAAGGGATGGGGGTGGTATGAACATAGAGGATTGCATTGCCACCCACTGTGTTGCAGGCACATATAAAGTATGGATCTAACTCCCCATCAAGGCGATCGAAAATCTGATTTTGAAGATCATCGTTCTTATCCTTACATGGATCTCTAGGTCTATCTTGTTACACCAGGATTCAAGGCCACTCATGTTCTACGTAGTGGATTCTTTACGACCCACTGTTTATGACTGGTGTACCTCACTGCTGACTAACATGAAGAGTCAGCTAATGGATTGCAAATAAGGGAGAAAGAGACACTTTGGGTTTACATCTATCTTGTGTAGTTTTTTATTTGAGTGGGTTCTAGGTTTGAGCCCTAGAGTGGAGATCATTCCACATGGACCGCGTGATCCAATGATGTCGCGGTGGACCGACGTGATGAGGCGTTTAGGATGTGGTAGGGTGCCAACCCCCTACAATGATGATTTATTTTTCTCGTGGCATCGACAGGTGATAGCCATTGACAACTACCCCTATGCTGGGATCAATTACATAGGGGATACATATATGCCTATGCCACTAAGCTCCACCTATGGTAATATAGGTATGAAAGTTTTTTGTATATTTCATTTTTTTGTGTTTTTCAAAAAGAATAAAAAATGCAAATATTTGTGTATGGTATCAAGTATTAATAATTACTTTGTCATGCATATTTAGGTTTGCGACAACTAGACGAATTCCCATGACACCAGTTGAGGAACCAGGGAGATGAGCATGCAAGAGGAGATGCAGATAGAGTGCTACAAAATGTGCAAGGGAACCTGTCTCGTTTGACGCAGAAGATTCCTATGGTTCAAGTGGAGGATCTGCCAGAGGCTATGCAACAACGGGTTGTGGGTGTGCCCCGTGCATGGGTGCAACTCTTCCGGCATCTCGCAAACGTCGTACTGTGCTATCATGATATGCATCTGACGCCACAGGCGTAGATGCCACAATCATATATATACAAGCCATATATGTATTTTGAGGGTGTGAGCCCCATTTTGTACTATGACACCATATTTTTTGAAAATATGAAATATAAAATTTTGGTCCTCGACTTTACTTATATATGTTACAATGTGTACATGGATGAATGCGTTTTGTTTACTTTAGTTATGTGAACAATTCCAATCTAAAACATAATTATCATATGCATTAGATACATAATTAGAACTTCTACATATATGATTATAAGAAATAAAATCAAAATATTGTTCCAAAATTTGTACCCGTAGGAATCGTCGGAGTAGAGTATGGTTTCGCACATGGTAACTGTCATTTAACTGAAATAAAACTAATTGGGAGTCTAGGAGAACCTATAAAGACCAAACACCATGTAAAAGATATATAATGGCATCGCGTAAAAGATATATAATGGTGCTACACTCAGCCACATTATCGTTGATGGCTTTAGACAAACACCACCTAAAGACACCAGTTGAACCTCGGGTGAGTAAATGACCCAAGCGGTGGAAGCCATGTTCCATGTATGATGTCTGGAACCATCTGTGAATCCTAAGTAAATTGAATACTTCGTTGACATCTTCCAACCAAGGGAAAACCTAATAAGCAAGCTGATGAAACAAAGGAAAAAATATATATACACTAATATACACTAGTGACAAAGAGTCACACCCAAGATTGAGGGCTCAAGCGTAATATATTTTCAGGTAGATCCCATTTCTAGGCTCATCCAACATATTCCCTTCATAATACTCCAATTCATAGGCTCATTTTTCTAAAACAGGTCGCACGATATAAGGACCATGTCACATGGGGTTGAACTTGCCCGCCCCCAATGGTTCTTTGGCTTGGTCATACAACAGGACCAAGTCACCCTCAACATACTACTGAGGATAGACAAACCTATCATATTGAACCTTAACATGCCATTTATTCACTTCGATAGCCATAAAGGCATCTTGAAGTTTCTCATATAGGCATTCTAGGTGTACGAGGCGTTCATCAAGATCAGATGTGTCAGGTAGGAGCTCAATCACCATTTTAAGGGAATGGATTTCACATCCAATCGAAAGAATCAACTCCACACCATGTACTAACTGAAAAGGAGAAAAACTAGTGGAAGTCTTAACCAAGGTTCAATATGCCCAAAGCACAGGGTAACACATTAGATGTCAGTAAGATTTACTCTAGATGATGGTTTTTTGCAAGATTGTCTTGAGAGATTTATTCACAGCCTCTACTTGTCCATTTTCCTGGGGACAATAAGGGGAAGAATGATTGTGCTTAAACCCCAGTTTCGATGCTAAATCCTTCATCATTTCATTATGAAAGTGATTGCCATGATCAATGATAATCTCCTTTGGGATTATGAACTGGGCTATAATTTGGTTGAATACGAAGAATACATCAGTCTTACCATCGGATTTAATGGTAGGCATTGCCTCTACCCATTTAGTGAATTAATCCACAACCACAATAATATGCTGATGCCCCCCAGTCGAAGTTGGGTTGCAATCCATAAAATCTACCCCCCACTTGGTGAAGGGACCGACGATGATGACTGGGTGAAGAGGGGTTGGATGCGAGCTCATTTTCCTAGCGAACACCTGGCAAGGGTGACACTTGTTGACTGCTTGATGTCGTATATGCCATCGATCATATCTCAATAGATGTTTGGGTAACTTCAAGGTTTGAAGATAAATTAGAATGTCTCGATACCAGGGGTCCGAAGACGAGATAAGAAAAATATGTTCATCCGTGAACGAATTGTTATGAATAACGTCCTCATCTAGTCGAGGAAAGTCTTATATCAACTTGAAAAACAATATCAATTTCTTAGACTTCGCCAAAGCAAAATCGATATAGAGTTCTTTAAAAATAACAATCCACTTATTGTATTTTCCCCGTATGATATGCCTAGTAAGGACGTATTGAAATGGGTTGATGTCAACAACTACGGTAGTTTTGCAAAGAAATATATAATGACGTAATATTTGAACCGCATGTACGCCAATAAAAGATAGTTTCTCAACATGGGAGTATTTAAGTTCAAGACCGAATAAGTTTCGACTAATATAGTAGACAATGTGCTCATGGAGCTCATTGTCCTCTTGAACTAGAACCATACCAACCTTCCCTTCAGACGTAGTGATATAAAGAAAATAATATCTACTGTAGTTTGGAGGCTTCAACAAAGGCACCGATACCAAGGCCTTCTTAAGAGCATCGAAGGATTACTGATCTTTCTCATCCCATATAAATGAAGTGTCCTTCTTCAACAAATGCATGAAACCCTTAGTTAATTTGGCATAGTTTACTATGAACCGAAACAAGAAGTTAGCCTTCCCTTGTAAACCCTGACATTGTTGAATGTTGTGCCAGGGAGGAAATTGAAGTATTGCCTCAACCTTCATAGGATCCACCATGATCCCATGCTCAAAGACTAAGAATTCTAAGAGACGGCCATACCTAATGCAGAAGATGCACTTGTGAGGGTTTAAACAAATGCGATAATAATGACATCCCTCAAATACTAGTCAAAGGTGATTAGAGTGATCTACTCTCTTGTGAGAGTGAGCAGCGAGATCATCGAGGTAAGCTTAGAAAATATGTTTGAGATTGTGAAAATCAAAGGTTATGGCGCATTGGAAGGTTGTTCTGATGTTTTTAAGGCTGAAAGAAATTTTTCGGTATGAAAAATTACCCCAAGGAAAAATAAGCATCGTCTTGTGTTGATCCTCAGGTTCGATCTGAATTTCATTATATCCTGAAAATCCATCCATAAAAGAGAAAAATTTGCTTCCTGCACACTCATCAAGAATCTGGTCAATGAAAGGAGTCGGGAAGTTATTTTTAGGACAATCCTTGCTCAGGTCTCAAAAATCCATACACACATGGATGGTTCCTTATTTCTTATTCATTGGAATGGGGTTACACACCCATTCGGTCAAGGGAACTGGGTATATGAAACCAACATTAAGTAGTTTCTCTACCTCTGCCTTAATAGCAGGGGCCTTCCTAGGATTACCAACTCTAAGATGTTGTCAAACAGGTCTAGCATCTAAATAAATATTTATCTAATGTTTGGAAATGCTAGGGTTGATCCCTGGCATCGCTTCGTATGACCAAGAAAATATGTCACACAATTCTTTGAAGAGATCGGTGTAGATTTGAATTTGTTCAAGATAACAATCCACACCGATATATACACTTTCAATTTTTCCAGGAATTTGAGAGATGCCGATTGTGAAGGTAGGATAAATATTCTCCATGTTTTCTTCAGCATAAACACCATGCGTATCTATGGGAACCACAACATGACCGATCATCTCACTCAAGGTAGATCTAAAGTCGTCATGTTTGATCCTAACAAGTTATGGGAAGAAGTAAGAGCGATGATGTATATCGTCCCATGGCCTATTGGGACCATTCATG
This sequence comes from Picea mariana, assembly GCA_032191745.1. NCBI lineage: Eukaryota > Viridiplantae > Streptophyta > Pinopsida > Pinales > Pinaceae > Picea > Picea mariana. Next base: position 99,393 of record JASDQU010736599.1, read on the forward strand.
GCCTCTAAGATGGCTTCATCCTAACATAAAGTATCATCGAGGAAATCATGAAAACAAGACGATTGGGTGGCCCATATGATCTTTATAACGATATCCTCCTCATCTGTATGTGAGGAGACAGGATCCAGGTCAGCAGTAGTGTTAAGAATAGCTTGATACACAACTGTTGGCCCTCAACCTATTTTTGAGAGAACATTGGTCATGTTTGACCATTTTTGGGACTTTGACAGGCTGGTTGAAGATGGAGCTCCTAGGCGAAGCGGAGATCGTGGGATCTCACCCATTTTTGTGGGATTTTTTGGCTTTTAGGGTTTATGTAACAGGTATGGGATGTCGGCCCATGGGTTTGCCCATGCTTAGGCCTTTTTGTAATGTATAAATAAGTAGCTAGGAAATGTAAGTAAGGGAGTAATCGACTTAGTGCAAGAGTTCATTGGCTTAGTTCATGACTAGAGTACGTTAAGACTTGCAGAGCTAAGTGCAAGTGATTATAAGAGGCTTTGTGCACAGACTGTGTAAGGCTTTGTGCCATGATCTGATTTTGAGGAAGTTGGATCTAATACATTGTGCATAGATCACCTGTCTAGTGCGGAGTGATCTATGTGGTTCTGGGCCTGTAAGAAGATTGAAGGAGACTAATAAATAAGAATAAGAGTTGGTGGACATAGCCCCACACTGGCGTGAACCACGTATATCCTGTGTCGATGTGCTTTGTGCTATGTTGTTCATGTTATTTATGTATCTATTTTCTTAGTGCACTGTTCTTGATGTATGATAGATAGCTCTATGAATTCTTAGTGATTTATGATGTGACTGAATGTTAGATCTGAGATTATGCTATGTGCTAAGAGGTTTTAAGGGTTAGATATTGTGTTGATCTGTAATTAGGGTTAATATGCGGTGTGAGTAAGAATCATAAATTAATACATATTGTTGGATAAGTTCTTTGTTAAGTGTTGTAATCACAGATCTATGTCCCAGCTAGGTTGTAGACACTTGAGTCTTGCAACCCCCCCTGCCTCTACCTCGAGTGATACTTCATATTCTTCGTAGGTGTTGACAAAAGGGTTGGTAGTTAGGGTTTTGTTGGTGCATTGTTGAAGCGTTGAAACCTGTGCCAACAACAACCTCTACTTCTGATAGTGGCATTTCCATTCCAATATGTGACTGACCTTCACAGGATATGGTCGGGGAAGGTAGGGTCCAAGGGTCATTGAAATGTGAAGTAGGGAAAGGAACATACCTCACTGACAATGAAGACCTACTGGACATGGCATAAATGTGATGAATTGGTGCCACAAAATCAAAGGTACCCATGAGAGAGGAATACATTCTGACACCAATATCCTCAGTTGTCATCTAAATTGTCGATCACTGGGATCGAAGGTCCAATTGATTCATTAGGACTAGCATGCACAAAGGACAATTGATCAATCACCACTATTTTACCTTCGTGAGGAAAACATAAAGTGCGGAAAACAAACGACATGATCGTTGTCATGGCATAAGTCCACTTATGCCCTAATAATATATTATAGTCAAGGGGTGCATCAACCACCTCGACATCAACCTACATTGTCTTTCCACCTAACTGGACCGAAAAAGTGGGAAGAATTCTGTGTGGTCAAAAAGAACGTCCATCAAATGTAGTCAACATAGTCATATATTGAGAGAGAGTCGAAGAGCCAATGAATTTCCAATAGGTTAGGGACATCATGCACGTTGCAGGGCCTTCATCAATTACAATGCACTTGATGTTATATTTTGTGTACTCCACATGGATTTGAAAGGCCACTTGGTAAGGCAAGCACGACTTAACATATGTAACATCAAACTTAATAACCTTCGAGCCACACGGGTCTAGAGATCCTAACAGAGATAGCAAGGAATTTCTTTGTGAAGTAAACATCTGGAGCACCTCCAAAGATGACATTGCACAAGGGTTTTGTCCCAGATATTCTACAATTGAATAGTTTTAGGAAAATATGGAATTAGGATTGTGGGCAGAGAATTTCAATACTCCTTTCAAAATACGAGGTGGATGCTCTGACTTTTCTGCAAAGGTGTTTCTCAGGGAGAGGGAAACTCTTGACCTGTAACAATTTGTGAAGAACCATAATCACGAGATTGATTGGCTACATCAATCTGAGAATTTACCATATTACCGCAAAGATGATCACCTTCATGTGTCGAGCGATTTTTATTCCCATTCGATGCATTTTTAGTGTTGGAAGAGCTCGAAGACATGTTCTAATTATGCAGAAATAGATTGGTCAGCACAGTGGGCAATTGAGATAAGAGCCTCGAGGCTTCCTCAAGTTTGGGGCATAAGTGGGTAAGATGATCATATTTACAAAGTTTACAAGGAAACTTCTCCTTCTGTTTTTCTTTCTTTCCCTCACTGGGATTATTATTTGATCTATCATTGTTAGTGTTTTCCTTGGCTTTGTTATTATTTCTCCCACCCTTATGATTATTACCTTGTCCTTTATTTATATTCCCTCCTGGTTGTTGGTTACCATTTGGGTTAGTCGATGACTGTACATAATGCACATCCACCGACTTAGTGGGAGTGGAGGATGAAGATGAAGCTTGTTCTACTATAGACTGGCTTAAAGATAAATCCTTCAACTGGTTCATCACCAAGTCTATAGACTTAGCATTCACAAAGCCTATGATGCCATTGACATGAGGCCTAGGATTTTGTCTAGGGTCATAATTCGACTGCGACACATCAGGAATAATTTCATATAACATTCCATATTGAGCATATATGAGGTCCAATTGTTGGGCTTTCAAGATAGCTTGTTCCTCATATGTTACTCCAGATGTAGAAACATCCTTTGAAATATAAGAAAATAAGGACTTAAGGAACCATTCCAACAGGAAATATGGAGGAATGTAGGCTTTAATCAACCTCTTTTGTCCACCCCATTCTTGGATATGGTTTGAGATATGTCTGGCCTTATCTTGGCAAAAGGACGATAGAAATTATATGTCGGCATCGTAACAAACTGACAACTAGAAGTGGTTGAGAAAAACCAAAACCATCTGATTAAAATTTCCATATGTTCCCCCTGGTAGCTCAATGTACCATTTCATTGCGACCCCCATGAGAGTGTGGTGAAATAGTCTCAAATGAATGGAATCGTCATTAAGATAATTGGATGAGCACCAAATATGAAAAGTAGTAACATGATCACACGAATCCTCATCAGTCTTTCCCTCGAATTTCAGAATGTATGAAGGAAGCTTGGTGGGGATGGGGGGCCATGATGAATCATTACACACTGGATCATTCATTAATCTCAAAAAATATGACAAATTAAGCATGTCTAGAAAAGGGGGTCGGGGTTGCGGCATATGAGCCCATGCTCCTGAGAAATATTGGTGTTAGGGGATTGTAGACTATCCAAGGTTATGGTATACACCATGGCCCTTCCCGATAGGGTAATATCCTCCTCCAAACTGATTCATAAGAGGTTGTATGGGAACCATACCTGTAGGGACGACATAATGAGGATTATAAACATTTTCCCCAGCTGGAGTGGCTTCGGGCTGGGGTTGCCCATAGCATGAGACTGATTCCCTCCGAGTGGAAATCCAGAGGTTAGAGGTGGATTCGTCATAACAAATTTTTCATCAGAATCGGCGTGGAGGAGGAAGGGGTAAAGGACGAAATATAAGAAGTAACTTGTCCACCCAGTTGAGTACTCCATCTAGGAGCATTGAGACTAGTATTAGACCTGGGAGGAAAAAGAGGTTGGCTTCCAATTGTAGGAGTCGTTTGGGGAGTATGAGCTCCACCATACAAGAGAGGAGTATGCAAAGGAGCCATGCCCCTAGGTCCAATACTAGGATTTGCATTATTCGTTGGAATGGAGGATTAAATTTGCGATGTCATATTTTGCATACCAAAAGAGAAAGGGTTAGAGACCGAAGGAATGGACTAAGAATTGTATCTAGGTGTACCAAAAAGAGACCCGAAAGGGTTCATTACTATCGGTTGAGTAGAAACCACATGCTGGATAAGAGTAAGGATGGGAACCTCTGACACTACAACCATATCAGTTGAAGGAGTTGAAGGAGTCCCATTAACCACATAAGGTTTAGGAGTCGAGGGACTCCCAATGTCTTTTGAAATCGACTCATAACTCATAATTGTATAATCACAAGTCTGGTAGGTGGAGGTATGTGTGCCACATTTAGTAACTTTATGCCTTTTAGAAGGAAAAGACTCAAGATGTGGTGCTAGCTTTAACAAACAATGAGACCTGCGAGGAAGTTGGTCTGGCTCCACGATGACTCAAGACTCAAGATATACAAATAAATCCTAGGGCCAACTAACAATCAAAGAGCACACCAAAATAAACAAAAATGCCAAATGCACACAAACATGATATAATAGTTGAAAAGGGGCCTCCCTCACTAGAGTAGGTATGGCTTGCCCAAGAGGGGTATGAGAATCCCTTCAAAATATTGGAGGTATCAGAATCAATTATAAGGGCCCTCATGGGCTTAACAATGTAGTCGATTAGATTCCCCCGGAGAGGTAATCCTCCATAAAGGATGTGTATTGTCTAAACCTTATTTGACTAAGGGTACCTGCAAAATAACCTCTGCAAGTAACCTATGTGGCTACCTATGTCAAGCAACTAGAGCCACCACGATATAACCAATGCGCAAGATAATAGTCGTAAGTCAGGTCCACCATATGGAAAGGGTAACAAAGCCCCAAATCTTGAAATCACTGCCTCTCATAGAGGTAAAGGTACTAACAATACCCCCAAATAAAAATAGATCCCCAAAAATATCCATGATGCTAAGAAGGTATTAGAGGGATATCTCTGCAACCAACTTCGCTCGACTTCATGCTTAACTCCAGTGTGAGCAGAGTGTCCTGACGTCACTAATTACACTGGATTTCACCACTCCCTGGTCAGAAACATATGTTTAGTTTAATATCCTTGGAGAAGTTTACTCACAAAATTCTATTTCATGGCCCTATATCCCATGCTTGTTTATGTACTCTGAAAAAATAAAATCGTTTATAATCAATTTTAGTTAATCAACGTTACTTTTAATGGCTTTGTTTACTAAAGAGATGTGGTCATGAAACTGATGATATTATGACTCAACATATAAAATAAATGAATGTAAACATAGTTCTAAGTCCTAATATTAAATTCTGAAAAGATGGTAAGCTTTTAAAATGCAACTTCTACAATTTCAGTAAAATGCAATCTTTCCATCTATATCAATATCAATACTAAGAACCCAAAAGAGAAAATGCCATAATAAAAAAATGAGCATTTTTTTTTTTGTATTTTCGATATAAAGAAATGAAAAATGTAAGGACTGAATAACAGCTTGATATATAGACTGTACTGCAAGCAAAAAGAGACAAGCCAAGCAGGATACCAAGAAGCAAACACTTAGACCAATATGCAAGGAAAACCAATGAAAAACATGATAAGAAAGAATATCCCCCAAAAATTCAACAAAAAGAAGGTTTCCTATCACTCTGTAAGCACTCAACAGTTGGGATAGAGACCCAAGAAGACTCAACAACCAACCAAGCTCACCCAATAAACACCAAACTTAGCCAGTAAGCCAAAAAGTTGATGTACGTGACTGTTTGAGCAAAACTCGTGTATGTACACACCCTATAGAAGGACAACTCGTGTATGTATGCATCTGTCAAGGTAAAACCCACATATATGTAGTAAAACACTTGTCAGGGCAAGGATCAGGCCAAGAAACTCAGATGCAAAGTAAAAGTAGGTTGTCAAGCAATTGAGCGATAAGGAAACTCGGGCTAACAGAGAGAAAGTCAAGGAGAAAAACACTCCAAACCCCAAAATAAAAGATCACTCCCTAGTATGGTCACCAATTATGTTACGAGGAAAATATATCTATCGCATGGGGTAAACCACAACAAACGAAATGACTATAGAAATCAACTCCAATCTCAAGTATGCTATATAAATGAAATGCCAACAAGACAAGGCCAAGAGCCTACCTCGTTCTAATGTTCGGTGAAGACCACCATTGAGAACACAACTCAAATATTTATACTTGAAACTTGTCCTCAAAAACCAAGATACATGAGCATATGGTGATAACATATAATTTTAGCATATAAAATAGCATAATCCATTAACATACATGAAAAATACACCCATGGAATAATAATCAAACTATTTGCAAGATATCAATTGGACGAGAAAAGAGTATTTATATTAAAATAATCAACAGAAGTATATGAGTAACAAACTTTTGTGTCAGCACGTCTCGGAACCAAGAAACTAAGTCCCTTCCAACTGGGCCTCCACCATTTCAATCCTCCACCAAAGGCAAGCTCATATTAAGGAGACAAAGAGGTTCTTCATCAAAGAAGGAAGAGCTTGGGGGCTGAACAATAAGTTAAGACTTTAAAGGATAAAGGGATGCATACTCAATCTGAAGTGGAAATTTCTCTATAGTATCTTTGCTCTAAAAAATTGAATTCTCTCCTCTTCCATGGCTTGGAAATGGCTCAATTTATAGCCTTCAAATGGAACTGAAGGGCTGAGTCGAAACATTTCTAGTATATGGAAGGTCAAGGATCATGGATCTCGTGACGTGACATGGAAACCTGACACAATTTTTAATTTTGAGCACCAAATTCGATGTATGCGGGTTGTAGTGGTGAAACCTATGTATACACATGTTGTCTAACTGGTAGGGTGCATATATGCCTGAAAAATATGAAAAGTCTCAAGGTTAATATTTCAAACTTACTTATCATAAAATTTATTGATTGGACAAAACAATTCCATGTAAATGTGGACATTTCAAGCACAACCTGACTCAAGAAATATGAATCACCTTATCATTTCCACTATCTGAAAGATCACACTAACTAAAAATAATTATAAAACTATCAAGAGAGGGCCACTCAACATGATTTATGACTTATAACATTTTTTCCACTATTTGTTTTCTATATGGATCATCGAGCCCTAAAATTCATTGATAACAAACCCATCTTAAGGTGATTCAGTTGATTGTTGAGGTTATTTTAGGAGTATGAATTTGAAATATTTGTAAATCCTGGTTACTATCATGTGGTCTGTTAGAAAAATAGGACCGCGGAGCAATAAAATAAAACAAATGCAGAAACAAAACACAGAAGACACACA
>JASDQU010736599.1:133819-147420 GCA_032191745.1 Picea mariana
GGAGGTTGTCCCATGTCAAGGTTCTATTGTGCGCTACTAGCCAAAGAAAGGTGGAGATTTTGGGCCAGAGAATGGGGTTCCAAACCTTGCTCCAGATGTGCTCTGTTTCTGGTTCCTGATGGTTGGTTTGCAATGAGTAGGCTTCCTTGATATTGAAGACGCCAGCCGGGGAGTAGAAGCAATTCTATGTTTAACAATGGCATATAATTGTTAGATTAGGAGAATAGCAGGAAATACTTAATTTGTATTGAAATTTATACAATGGATATCATCCTCCATCCATCACATCACCCTTGAAAGGGAATACAAAGGTTCAATCAGTGGAGGGCCACCTAGGTAACCAACAAGAGGTCCTAAATTTTTCGAAGGAAAACTTGGTTATCGCACAAAATAGGATGAAACAACAAGCAGATCAACATCGCAGGGAAAGGGAATTTGAGGTGGGGGATTGGGTATTTATAAGGCTACAACCATACAAAAAATTGTCCCTAAAGAAACAAAGTAAGGACAATAAAATAGCTCCCAAATATTATGGCCCCTATAAGGTTTTGCAAAGGATTGGAAGTATGGCTTACAAATTGGAGTTGCCTCCATCTTCACGTGTACATCCAGTGTTCCATGTTTCTTACTTAAACAAGGTCATTGACAACAAGATCCCAGTCCAAACAAGTTTACAAGAGCTCAATGAAGAAGGGAAAATCATACTAGATCCAGAAAAAATCCTTGAAATGAGAATTAAGAAGCTGAGAAATCGAGCAATTACAGAATACCTCGTCAAATGGAAGAACCTAATAATGGAAGAGGCAACATGGGAAGATGAGTTCTTCATGCAGAAGCATCCGTGTTTAGACAAGTTTTGAGGAAAACACTTGTTTGAAGGGTACGGGCATGTTAATCCCTATGAAAAATCCCCACAATATGTATAAAACCCCTTATTATTTCCTAGATATTGAATTATTACATTTCTAGTAGGTCGGCTAGAACCCTTCTTTGCACCCTTTCATTGTAATTGTAATCCTTGTCTCCTATATATATATATATATATATATATCAAGGAGATCTAGTATTAGGATCATATTATCTCATCTCATATTGTGTTATGAAGTTTATATATTGTAAAGGAGGTTTCCCCCTCGAAGTGTACTGAATTTTATTGATTTCTTATCATTTTTAAGGTGTTGGGTCATAACAATAACCATATTTGAATCTCCAAAGATATGAATCTAAAACACATCCCTATCGAAATCCACTTTAATAAGAGCATAGAAAACTTTGAACTCACCCAAATTACTAGTCCTAGGGCCCAAATTTGTTTTCCCTTTAATCAGATGTGCATAAGAAAAATACAAAATAAAATCATCTCCACAATGATTGGCTTTCCCCTAACAAGCTTCATAAAAAAATCCCTAGCAGTAATACTTGTCAATTACTAGTGCTTAACATAGTTGAGGTGGAGAATTCAAAGGAGCTTCTTTATAGAAGTCTGTTAGGGACCTAACCTACCTAACCCCTCAAGTGGGTAGAATAATATATTTCCATGTAATAAAGGTCAATATTAATAAGGCCTAGCAATAAGGAGGAATAAGTCAAATGTAAGAAGACCTAATAGAAGCCTCCGCTTCTAGAAGGATCTTCCTCTAGATTGTTCTTTTGGATAGATAGATTTAGTATAAATAGGAATAGAGGGTATGAGAAGTTTTGTCTTGGATATTATTGTAATAGAGCTCTACTTTGCTAGAGTTTTCCCCCTCGAAGAGGCAAGTGAACATTTCTCTCAGTAATCAAAGTGCTCTTTCTGGTGTTATTATGGTATTATTCTCGTGTTATTGTGGTATTTTTCTGGTTATATCATTGTTTCTCTACCATTTCTAGCTAATTATTTATGTTCTACATACTATTTTATAACTGGAATATTACAAGTGGTATCAGAGCACCTTCCTTGGCAGAAAATTGTGGGTTAAATGTTTTCAGGGTAGAGACGTTTTCCAACATCTTTAAGCTACATAGATCTATCGTTACATGCATAAACCCGTGGTCAGGGATTCATACACACATGAAATACAAGTGGTACTTAAGAACACATTTTTTGGTGATTCTTGTAACCCTTGTTGGTACCCCTTCAAGTGGTAGCACATTAGACAACACCTGTATATGGATCAACCTAGATCTCTTGAATCCATCCATAGATAAATCGATCGGATGCTTGAATGATATAGTGCCACCGATAATAACACTCAGGAAGATACTCTCTAGTACCTGGGTAGTCGAGTAGTATGGAAAAGGGAATGACCTAGCCTCCTTAGTTTGTGCCCTGAGATATTGGGCCGAGTACTACTGTTGGAACCTGAACGTATATTAGAGAGCTATAGCACAGGGTAAACCCTTGTCTGTAGAACCCTTGAATACCCTAACCCTTGGAAAGGAAAAAAAAATAGAACCAGCAAGATCTATTGCCGTGCTACAGTGTCTTCTGCATTCTGGTTGCGAAATTACAACACATTTCTTCTTGTTAAGCATTTGGTAATTTCATCACTGCAGTATTCTCCTTGATCACAATCATACCCTTCTGTTTTAATCCTTTTTTTTTTCATTGGACCTGACACCTTCTTAGTTTCCCTATTTTTCCGCCTATTCCTTTATATATCCCTTCATGCACTGATCACTATGGTACCTATCACTTCTAAGTCCTTTTTTTGTGGTCCTACCCACCCATTTGTTTTCCTTACTCTCACTTCCCCTCTCCAAATGGCTACCAATTGCAACCGATAACTCCAAGATTCCATCAATCAAGCCCATGTCTCCATCAAACATATCACATCTCAGATGGATTCTACCCATTCCCGCATTGACAAATTAGGGCACAAATTTAACAACGTGGAAGCCTACCTCACAACCCAGTTTAACTCCCTCCAGTCTATTGTAAATAAATTGTTGAACCTGTTAGCACAAGATTGGTTAAGGTGCCAAGTGTCAAGAACAAGAATTGACAACACTCTCACAAGGTTCAAAGCATCAAAATCACCCATGGATTTACGCTACTTAATTGCATGCAGACACATAGGCAGGCGCTACCTAAATTCGCTACCTAAATTCTGGCAGAAAACGAATTGTGCAGAGTTATTTTACCAGTTTTGAGTCACTAACTTTAAACTTGGATTATGAACAATTGAGAAGGTGTTTTTTAAAACTAGAGGAGGGTTTTGTTCATAAAATTCCAAATAAAAAAAATCTCTCTTAGTTTTTCAAAATGTGTTATGGTTTGAGAGATATTAGACATTGAGGTGGTGCTACCAACTGTTTTACAGCGACACTACCTAATTTCTTGTAGCAGTCACGGTTTTGATATTCGCCTTGTTGGGAGGTTTCCACCTGTCAAGGAGGATTCGAATAGATTCTTAAGGATCAGTTAGATGTCAAGGGAAACCTACACCTTCTATTTAGCTCCATCAAAGGCCTCATGCATGAGGTGGAAACAATTTATTAATGACTTCCAACAAATTCCTGAAAATTAGCAGTCTATTGGATTTTTGTCTCTTTGATTGTTGCCAACTATCTCCAAGGCTTAGAATCCAATGGAGGAGATGGGATTCGAACTCCTAAGGTTATTTGGATGCTATTTTCTATTTAAGGAAGGATACCTCTTGAGGAGTGGAGGTTGGATTCATGATCCAAGAGAGGAGAGAGCTAGAGGAATAGTTTATTTGCTCAATTGTAAGCCTGAGGGCCTGTTGTAATTAGCATTTCTTCCATTAGGGATTCATGAGAGTTGCTTATCAGACTTTGTGTTATTTGTTATCATTATATCTTGTCATCTTTCTTGAGTAATATTTATGGATTTTGAAGATCAAAAGATGCCTTTGGTTAATGAATTCATGAGTTGCAAAGGATTTGTGGTAATTGCTTGTTAATCACAGATTATTGTTCAAGCACTCTTCAATCTATATTACAGAAAGGATCTATGTTATGTGGTTATTCGTCTCTTTGTTTACCTTCTATTCTTCTAGCCATATTTTCATAAGCCTTTTTTTCTGGTATGCGACTTGATTGCCTTTGATCTGTAGGATGTTGTGACTCCATGCCCAATGGAATGTATTTGTAGCAGTCTGATGCCCTTCTTTTTACAGCCAAAAGTAAATCAATAGTCATTAGTGGATCAACAACCACCTACATCAATCCTTCTTCCACTTGTACCCACAGTTTACAGTAAGCAACTTGAAGTGGAAAAAGAAATATGATATCAGTCCCATGTGTTTTGTCACCATTTTTATGACCCTGTAGGGGTGTATATGGAGTTGTATTTCTCAAATGTTTTGGAACCTATAAACTTTGTTGTGTCAGCAGCAGTCGGAGGAGATATAGGGAATTTTTTCAAACCATTGTCATATTCCTTTTGTCTGCTTTCAATCATTGGCATTATAAAGAATCATGTCAGCAAGTTGCTTGAATGACTTTGGTGGAAGTTTGCCTTCACCTAGCCCATTGTAAAAGTCAATTAGCTTAGGTTTTGTACATAAATAATCTCCATCAAGAGCAGGTGTGTTTGATTTCTGTTTGAAAGTAGGGTTATATAAGTTGTCAGTATGTTGTCTTCAACATGATGCATTAGAGCATGACTCCACAAGCCCAAAGGATAAGGCACTGAAACTACAAGAGTTCTTAGAGCCTCACAGGGAGGACTATATCCCCCATGGAGCCTATGTTAGCACAAGATTGGTTAAGGTGCCAAGTGTCAAGACCAAGCATTGAAAACACTCTCACAAGTTTCTAAGCATCAAAATCACCCATGGACTTATGCTACTTAATTGCACACAGACACACAGGCGGGCAGTACCTAAATTCTGGCAGAAAACAAATTGTACAGAGTTATTTTACCAGTTTTGAGTCACTAACTTTAAACTTGGATTATGAACAATTGAGAAGGTATTTTTGAAAATTGGAGTAGGTTTTTGTTCATAAAATTTCACATAACAAAAAGATCTCTCATTATTTCAAAATGTGTTATTGTTTGAGATATATTAGACATAGAAGTGGCGCTACAAACTGTTTTACAGCGGCGCTACCTAATTTCCTGTAGTGGTCATGGTTTTGATATTCGCCTTATTGGGAGGTTGCCACCTATCAAGGAGGATTCAAATGGATTATCAAGGATCAGTTAGATGCCAAGGGACACCTTCACCTAATATTTATCCCCATCAAAGCCCTCATGCATGAGGTGGAAATAGTTTATTAATGACTTCCAACAAATTCCTGAAAATTAGTAGTTTGTTGGATTTTTGTCTCTTTGATTGTTGTCACCTATCTCCAAGGCTTAGAATCCAATGGAGGAGATGGGATTCGACCTCCTAAGGTTATTTGGATGATATTTTCTATTTAAGGAAGGAGATCTCTTGAGGAGTGGAGGTTGGATTCATGATCCAAGAGAGGAGAGAGCTAGAGGAATAGTTTATTTGCTCAATTGTGAGCCCGAGGGCCTGTTGTAATTAGCATTTCTGCCATTAAATATTCATGAGAGTTTCTTATCAGAATTTGTGTTATTTGTTATCATTCTATCTTGTCATATTTCTTGAGTAATATTTACAGATTTTGAAGATCAAAAGCTGCCTTTGGTTAATGAATTCATGAGATGCAAAGGATATGTGGTAATTGCTTGTTAATCACATATTATTGTTCAACAACTCTTCAATCTATATTACAGAAAGGATCTCTGTTATGTGGTTATTATTCTCTTTGTTTAACTTCTATTCTTATATCCATCTTTGCATAAGCGTTTTGTATGGTAGGTGACTTGATTTCCTTTGATCTGTAGGATGTTGTGACTCCATGCCCAATGGAATGTATTTACAGCAGTCTGAGGCCCTCCTTTTTACTCTTCTCTTGCTAATCCACCTATTCAAACTATTTTAATACATTTACATTTCTATGTTACCAAGATTACTCTCATTTGTAGTCTGAGAGTGATAACATAACCTCCCTATGGGTCCTTCCTCATCAGACCAACCCGATGTTGTTGATTCCTCCCAGTCTACACATTTTCAATCCAAATCATTTCATCGTGAACACCATATTCCCCGCGTAGAGGTCAATAAATTTGATGGCTCTGATCCTACAGGTTGGGTCACTCAAATGGATAATTATTTTTCTCTGCATGGTATTACTGACGAGTTGGCCAAAGTTCTCTATGATGTCCTTTATCTAGATCCTGAACATTGGCAATGGTGAAAAAATTCACGTCAGGGGTATATTTCCTTGACCCATCTTGTTGTTGAGCTCTATGCCCTCTTTGATACTGATACCCACTATCTCAGTCGTTTAACCAAGTTGAAACAGTCAGGCACAATGGAATATTTTATCACTTCTTTTGAGCAGTTGGCCTTTCGAACAGAGGGAATGCTAAATGCGTTCTTCCTTGAATGCTTTATCAGTGGTCTCAAGGATGAAATCTGATCCCAGGTTCTCATGGCCCACCCTCCAACTTTGTTGGAAGATACTCAACATGCTAAAGAGGCCCAACAAGTTGTTTTTTCCCAGAACAAAAAAACCCCTTTGTTCCTCGCCCTCGACCCACTAATCCTAACCCCCCTGTTACTCCCCTCAAGGTATAGAAACTAACTAGAGATGAAATGATTAAATACCAACTGAAGGGTATTTTCTATAATTGTGATGAAAAAAATTTCTGGGGCACAAGTGTAAGGAAACAAAACTATTTATGGCCATTTCCGAAGATGTTCCTAAAGAGGATGTGACAGTTCCTCTTGTTGAAGAACCCTCCCTTCCCGATGCCACCCAGGAGCCTACTGACCCACTTGAAGTTGACCTGCTTATTTCCTTGCATGCCCTCACTAGCTACATTAAGCACAAGAAGGTCATCATCCTTGTTGACAGTGGTATCAGCCACAATTTTATTCATCGTCGCATTGCCCAGGAAACCAATTTCTATATTTGTGCTGTCAATAATTTTCAAATCATGATAGCTAATGGTGGGTCCATGAAATGTGGTGGGCATTGTGAAAATGTTCATCTTTAAATTGGACATTACCAACTGAAATCTCATATGTTTTCCATTGACATGGGAGGTTGTGACATTATGTTAGGTGTTGAATGGTTACACACTTTGGGTCCCATTCTTATGGATTTTAAGGAATTAACCATGCAATTCCAACAAGAAGTACAAAGGTATCAATTTAAGGTCTCACAGCTGGTTCTCCTGATATCATTAGTTCCCATCGTATGGAAAAGATCCTCAAGAAATGCCACTCTAGTATCATTTCTCAACTCCATTCTATTCAAGCCGTTGAGACACCCTCTATGCATCCTGACCTCTAAGCCATCCTTTCCACACATCAAGCTATTTTTTACACTCCTCAGGGAATTCCTCCTTCTTGTGGTGTTCATGATCATTCCATTCCCCTTGTTCCTGGAAGTCTTCCTCCCAATGTTCACCCTTATCGTCACCCCTTTGCCCAAAAGAATGAAATTGAGAAAATAGTGCAGGAATTGCTCCAAGAGAGTGTTATCCTCCCCAGTACCAACCCTAATTATTCCCCTTGTGGTCATGGTACTTAATAAAAAAGGTACTTGGCACATGTGTCCTAACTTTAGTTCCATCAATAAGCTCACCATCAAGGACAAGTTCCCCATTCCTTTCATTGATGATCTCTTGAATGAGTTGAGTGGTGCTAAGTACTTCAAAAAATGTGATCTATGTTTTGGCTACCACCAGATACGTATGCAAGAAGATGACATACCCAAGACTGCCTTTTGAACTCATGAGGGTCACTATGATTTTTGGTCATGCCCTTTGGCCTGTGTAATTCCCCCTCCACCTTCCAAAGCCTCATGAATCATGTATTCTATCCTTTTCTCCATCATTTTGTCTTAGTTTTCTTTGATGATATTCTCATCTATAGTAAAACTTGGAAATCTCATCTTTCCCACATGGATCAAATTCTCCATCTACTCTCATAGCACCAAATTTTCCTCAAATGCTCTAAATTTGTCTTTGGAGACTCAGAAGTAGAGTACCAGGGTCAATTGTTGGAAAGGTTGGTGTCCAGGTGGATCCTAAAAAGATTGAAGTAATGTAGGATTGGAATCGCCCCAAGACTATCAAAAGCTTGCATGGTTTTTTGGGTTTAACCAACTATTATCGCAAGTTTGTTTAGAATTATGGGAAGATTGCGGCCCCTCTCAGTGATCTCCTTAAAAATAATTCTTTCACTTGGATTCTCACAACAAATCATGATTTTCAAGATTTGAAGGCAAATATGTGTACTACTCCGGTCTTGGCCCTTCCTGATTTCACAAAAACCTTTGTCCTCAAATGTGATGCCTCAGGCAGAGGAATTGAAGCTATCCTTATGCAAGAAAGAAGACCTTTGGCCTTTACTAGAAAAAAATTACCAGAACGCCATTAGGGACAATTAATCTATGAAAAGGAAATGTTGGCTATTCTGCATGCAGTGGATCTTTGGCACTCTTATCTCCTAGGGAAATGCTTCCAAATTAAGACAGATCATCAAAGTCTCAAGTATTTTCTAGAGCAATGACCTTCCTCCCTAGAGAAACAAAAATGGGTAACTAAGCTCTTTGGTTATGATTATGAGATCATTTACAAGAAAGGAAAATAAAATGTGGTTGTTGACGCTTTCTCGAAAATATGAAGATGAAGGGTCCCTTTTTTCCCTTTCCTTCATTGTACCATATTGGCTCCAAGATGTGCACCAAGAATGGCTACATGATCCTAAAATATCACATATGATCCAACAATTGAAAGCCAACTTTCCAGTTTCCCCAGGGTACTCTTGGCACAATGATGAACTTCACTACAACGGTCATTTGTATTTAAGTAAACATTCACAAATTAAATCCATGGTGCTTTCTGAGCTTCATGCTACTCCCACAGCTGGGAATTCATGGTTTACCAAAACCTATGATAAGGTCAAACGTTATTTTTTATGGGATGGTATGAAAAAGAACATTCACAGTTTTGTAGCAAAATGTGATGTTTGTCAATGCAACAAAGGAGAAACCATCAAACCCCCTGGCACACTCTAACCGCTTCTGATTCCACCCACTATTTGGAGGGACATATCTATGGATTTTATTGTGGGATTACCTAAATCAGGAAATAATTCCATCATCATGGTGGTTGTAGATTGTCTTTCCAAGTATGCTCATTTCTGTGCTCTTCAACAACCATTTACCACATCAACTATGGCTCAAATTTTCATGGATCATATCTTCAAGCTTCATGGCATGCCCCATTCTATTGTTTCTGATCGAGATCCCACTTTCACCAACAATTTTTGGAAAGAACTGTTTAGACTCAAGGGAACCCAATTGCATCTCATCACCGCCTATCATCTCAGACTGATGGTCAAACTGAAGTCGTCAATAAGTGTTTGGAGGCTTATTTGAGGTGTTTTTCCTTTGAAAGGAAAAATCAATGGGTTCAATGGTTACCATTAGCTGAATGGTGGTATAACACTTCTTACCATACAACTACTAACATGACGCCTTTTGAGGAATTATATGGCCAAAATCCACCTTCAGTTCTCTCCTACATGCCAGGTGTATCGAAGGTCCAGGCAGTTGACCAAACACTTATAGTTCGGAAGGCTATTCTCCGTACCCTCAAAGATAATTTGGTCATGGCTCAAACTCGCATGAAGAAACATGTCGATCAAGTTCACTCAGAACAAAAATTTTCTGAAGGAGAGCAGGTATTTCTCAGGCTGCAACCTTATAAGAAAACTTCACTGAAGGCCAAACATTGTCAGAAATTGGCACCCAAATTTTATGGTCCTTATACTACTCTCAAGCATATTGGACACGTGGCCTATCAGTTAGCTTTACCAAATCATTCTAAGCTCCATCCTATTTTTCATGTCTCTTTCTTAAAGAAGGTGATTGGAACTAAGTTCCAAAATCAAACCAACCTTCCCGAGTTGGATGAATAAGGATCCATCTGGTTGCAGCCACAAATAGTCTTGGACCAGCGAGAGTGTCATCTTCGTCAGTGTACCATCAAGGAAGTGTTATTTCAATGGAAAGATACAAATCCATTAAATTCCACCTGGGATACCACTAACATTCTGCAACGATTTCCTCATCTCAATCCTTGAGGATAAGGATAATTCTAAGGGGGAGGGCATGTTAGGGACCTAAACTACCTAACCCCTCAAGTGGGTAGAATAATATATTTCTATGTAATAAAGGTCAATATTAATAAGGCCTAGCAATAAGGAGGAATAAGTCAAATATAAGAAGACCTAGTAAAATCTTCCACTTCTAGAAGGATCTTCCTCTAAATTGGTCTTTTGGATAGATAGATTTAGTATAAATAGGAATAGAGGGTATGATAAGTTTTTTCTTGGATATTATTGTAATAGAGCTCCTCTCTGCTAGAGGTTGCCCCATCTAAGAGGAAAGTGAACATTGCTCTCAGTAATCAAAGTGTTCTTTCTGGCATTATTCTAGTATTATTCTCATGTTATTGTGGTATTGTTATGGTTATATCATTGTTTCTCTGCCATTTCTAGCTAATTATTTCTGTTCTGCATACTATTTTATAACTGGAATACTACAAAGTCCAACAAACCCAAAGCCTGCTAAGAAGTTTTGAAGTATGAATGATTAGAATTTTCAAAGATCTTGGAATTCATGGCAAGCCAGATGCCCCAAAAAACTAGGATTATAATAAATTTCATCAACCGTAACTCCATATACGAGTAGAACTCACAAAAACAATCCTCAATCGAATCTTTGTTTGAGAGATGATCAAGGCCCAACTGCTTTCAATTTCCCTCCACACCTGAAGGGAGTATGGATAGTCCAAAAATATATGCTAGTTTGTTTCTTCATGTTCTTTGTATAGATAACACATACCTATTCTGTGCTTATTGCGCATTTGAATTCTATCCCACGTCACTACTTTCCCCTTTAGTGCAAACTAGAATAGCATAATACTTTTCAATGAACCTCAAATATTCCATAGTTTGTTATGCTACCAAAGGGGTTGAAATTCCCCTGATACATGAAGATATGCGTACCCCAACTTGCTTAAGTAATCACCCCCCGCTAAATTATAATCCTAGAATAAATCATCATCCTAGTCTAGTAAATGGGCATGTGCATTTCATAAGGTGGAAATATAACTGTCAGGCGATTCGATTACTTAAATTTCTTTACATTAAATTATCAACCAGGGAGCTCGTAAGATTGTGAGATGCCAAAAAAATATATGCAAGAGTAGGAAACTAACTCTAAGCTAAGCAAGTTGAATCAAAATTTCTTTGTTTGATAATACATTTCCAGGAATTAGAGTCAAGGATACACGAGCTCTGTTACAATAATCATTTAGCTACTTCATGGCTCCACTAATTCTCGTAGCTTAATCAAACTTGTAAATAAAAATCACTCAAGAATAGGAATTAAAATCAGTGTATATCATGTTGTAGGTTCTAGTCCTATAGATTCTCAACTATCTTTTGGATTCTTAGGGTTAGCAAACATTCAAATCTTTGATGCACACCACACTCGATGGGTCACACTTGCATAAATGAAATGCTATAAGTTCAATTTGGTCATTGGACTTATTATTTCAGTCATTAACCACATTGATTTGGTTGATATCAAGAGTATCAATTGGTTTTGTGATCATGATAAAATTTAGCCTCCAATTCCTAACTTTGTAGGGAAACCTACAATTACAGAAATAAAAAAAACATAAAGAAATGAATAGGAAATGTAATGAGAAACTACTGAAATAACATCACACAACAAAAATGAAACTATTTGGGCAACATATACTAGAGAGAGGGAGCCCTTCCTCTTTTTGAATATACTACCAAGAAAGGATACAATATAGAACTCTTGATCTGCAACAATAATCTCTTTATTCCAACATCAAAGGATTACAATGATTACAATGATCTTTCTCTGCAATATGTAACTCCCTTCTCTCCTCTATTATCCAAATATCTAACTATATAATCTGAATGATATCCTCTCATATATATATATATATATAGATTTTCCTTCACAAAAGGAAAAAAGAGTTACAACAAGATGAGATCAGATCCTAAACAAGTGGATCTGCAACTAACAAATATTAGATCCCAAATATGTGGATCTCTTCACCATCAAATCTTGGATTTAGTCTAAGGTTGTTTAAAGAGGATACTTACATCATTCTCCATGAGATCCATGTGCCCAAATTTGTGGATATGGGCCGCAACTTGGTTAAACCACTTAGTTACAGGAATTGTAGGCTAGTTACCAATATGACCAGTTTTAAAAATCTTAGCCATACACCCCTTGTCTTGCACTTTTTGTGTATTTTCCACAATTTCCACCTAAATTACCCTATTATGCACAAAATCCATTTTTATATTTTCTAGATTCCTCTTTATTTGTTTAGAAATGACATGGAAATTTTGACTACCAGAACTGACATTAACTACTGAATTTCACAAATAAGTTAGGAAACCACAATAATTACCCTAAGTAATCATCAAAGCATGGGAAATCAACCATTTTATTGTACATATTCCATGTAAAACTCATATATGGTAGAAATGGAAAAATTCATAAATATGAGTGATAAAAGGAATGGGTATTAAAGGTAAAGAAAGTGAAAAATGACTAAATGGAATTGTAAAATGTGTCAATTTTGAGGCCCAACATCCCCCCCCACACTTAAATCATTGCATGTCCTCATGCAAAAAATATACATAGGAGGTGGTGTTCGGGTATGATATATAGTCTTTAATCCCTCTGCATTATATGATTAGTTTTTTTTCTTTGGCAAGGCAAGGATGAACAAGATATAAGAACTTGCATTCTAATTAAATTAGATTGTGGCAAATTGGATTTTTCCCATTCTTGGTGATATATTTCATATATGAGACCTAGATATTTGAGTGACGTTTTACTACAGAATCTGACATAAATGATAGAAGACCTAAATGGAAAGGATTTTTTTTACACTTGGATTTTTCAAAGTCATCAATTCCACAGGGAGATGGATGACGATGGGTAGACAATGAAATATGAAATGTGAAAGGATATGGAGATAAACTGTAAGGAAATGAAGGTATGGCAAATATGAAAAGCTTCAATAATTTTATGTGCATGAATTCCCAAGTTATATGACTACCCAAAAATATAAATCGCTTACCCAAATTTACCTCCTCCTTATGGATGATGGTCTGAGAGACAAATGTTGAACTCTGGCTTTCCTGATGTGTGTTGATATGAGAGGAAAAATACTTTGGTTTTATATTGGATGCATGATGTGGAAAGGAAAATGTTGGACATTTGGACTGATTGTAGGTTTTTCTATCTTCCACGATGATCTGAAAATGAACACTGAAAGTTGTCTTCTGAACATTTTGAAGAAGCTGGAACTATAATACTGATTTCCAGTAGCAAGTGATTTTTTTTGTAACACTAGCATGCCACTAGAAAATTGTAAACTATGAAACCAACTTCTGTAAATAATGGCCTACTATTTTTACACAATTTTAATTCCACATATGATCATTTTAGATGGAGTAAGCTCTACAAATGATGACCTATGTTGGAATACTAAGAGAGGG
>JASDQU010736599.1:147433-252647 GCA_032191745.1 Picea mariana
GGGGGGGGGGGGGTGGGGGTGGGATGAATCGGTATGAACACTTTTACCACTTTTAACCACAATATATAAAATTCAACTTAATCAGTAGTATATCATCAATGTATCATCAATATATCATGATAATATAAAAATAAGAAGCATCATATCAACAACATCACATCAAGTACTCAGTACACTAGAATTTACGTGGAAACCCCAACGGGAGAAAACCACAAAATGATTTCTTATATATCAAAGATTACATTCATTGGAAGCACCAACTTCCTAATTCTCCAGCTGCAACTGGAAGGAGGCTATGACCCCCTATTTATATGATCCAACCTGAAGGAATATACTACTCCCTGAATTCTTTGGCTCCAACCCCTTGATTTTCAGGCTCCAACTTGAAGGAAGCTCCAAATCCATGTGTTCTTTGGTACCAAATGGAAGGGGGCTAGTGTCAATGTTTTATCGAAATCTGCATAGGATATCTAGCTAAATAAATTACAAACAAAGCTTATCAAGAAAGGATGAGATATTCAATATGGAAGAATCAGAAAATATATTCACACTACTTCAATGAGTCGATCAATGATCGAATGATTAATACAATGAATGAGCGATACACACTCATATAGGACATACAATTCCATAATTAAGAAAATCAATCAAGTAGTTAGCTTTCCTTAGTAATGCATGCATGCATAATAGTGATGGCCGAAATAGAAAGTCTAAAATAGAACTAGTAAGTTAACTCCCACTGAACTAGTGTGTCAAAAATACAAATTTCTCCAACACCCCCCCTGAACATCACTATGGAGTAAAAAGGAGTCCCTGCTACTAGGCAATAATAGGTACTCATGTACAATGCAACTAATGAATAATGGATAAAAATGAGGAAAGAGGGAAAACCACGTGGGAACAAACCCCCCCCTCAAAGGACAATGCATCAAAAGAAGAAAAGGTAGCTGCTAGGAAACCATGTTCTTCACTTTAAGATGATCCTACAAAGTTTGAAACTTTTTCTCAGTGCTGGTCTTGGTGAAGATATCAAGAACCTATTCAGAGGAAGGAAAAAACTGCATATCAATGGTCATGTCATGTACTAGATCTCTGATGAAATGCATGTGGACCTCAATGTGTTTGGTTCATTGTCGTTGTATTGGATCTCTACAAAATATCAGTGTACTATGATTGTCACACCATATGATAGTCGGACAGTGAAACTGGATACCAATATCGGTAAGGAAGTGTTGAATCCAAAGTGATTTAATGACACAGTTGACTACTCCTATATACTCAGCCTATGCGAAAGATAAGAAAATAGCTAATTTCTTCTTACTTGACCAAAAAATAGGGCCTGACCCCAAACTGAGAGTGTACCCGGAAGTGGACCTGTGATCTGTGCCATTTCCAGCCCAATCTGAATCTGTGAAGCATATGATATCCAATGTAAAACCAACTAAATAGTGAATCCCATAACTCATGGTTCCCTTAACATATTTGAGGATGTGGTTGGCATCCTTCCAGTGCATATCATAAGGGCTCCTGCATGTATCTGGAAACTACTCGTACTACATATGATATTTTTGGATGGGTGTGGGTGAGATACAGAAGACTCCCCATCAACTGTTGATACAAAGTGTTGTCCACTAATGGTGTATCCCCTCCATCCTCAATTCTAATCTCAGATAAGAAGGGTGTAGGTGAAGACTTACAGCCTATCATGTGGAATCTATCTAGAAGATCTATGGCATACTTAGCCTGAGAAATTTTTATGCCTAAACCATCTTGACTAATCTCAAGACCAAGAAAGAAATGAAGTGGATCCATGTCCTTCCTAGAGAACCTTTCATGCTGTTGGCATAGGGGAAGACCCAGGGTTCAATGCTTTGATAGTGCATCAACAAAACCCTAACTACCGACCCTTTCGGCAACACATACGAAGCAGATGAAGTCTCACTCGAGGTAGAGGCGGGGGGTTGCAGGACTCAGGTGTCTACAACCTAGCTGGGACATAGATTTGTGATTACAATACTTAACATAACACTTAGCTAATCAATATGCATTAGTTCATAAATCCCATTCACATCGTAGATTAAACCCTAATTACAGATCAACATAGTAGTAACCAAGATCAAGTACTTTTGATCACCTAGCACATAGAATTTACTTAGATCTAACAATCAAATATCATAAAGCACTAAGCATCCACAGATATATCTATCATACATCAATATCAGTGAACTAAGAAGGTAAACACATAAACAACATGATAAATATTGCACAAAGCACATCACAACACAGGATATATGTGGTTCACCCCAGTGTGGGGATATGTCCACCAACTTCTTCTTCTTTGCTTTATTAATCTTAAATATTTCTACATTCTTTGGCTCCTGCGCACAAAGCCGCTGAGTACCACTCCGCAGAGGATAGGAGATCTGTGCGCAGCCCGCCAGATCCTTCTTCCCAAAATCAAGTCAAGGCATAGAGCCAACTCCTTATTAGCACAAATCTTTACACAGTCTGTGCAGAAAGCCTCTTACACTTACTTGAACTGAGCCAAAACAACTCAATACAACACTTAGCTAGCACCTTTTACATATTCTTGCACGAAGCCAACTTAGACAAGCTTCACTCTAAGTCCTCTCTACTTATTTATACATTAAAAAAGGCCTAAACATGGGTAAAACCATGGACTGACATCCCATACCCATTACATAAACCCTAAAATCCCCAAAAGTCCACAAAATAGGTGAAATCTCGCGATCTCAGCTCCGCTTGGGCGCTCCATCTTCGACCATCCTATCGAAGTCCCAAAAATGGTCAAACACGACCAATGTTTCCTCAAAACTTGGTCAAGGGCCAACATGACCCCAACACTCACCTGTGACTCATCCTGAGTCACTCAGATATGGGCAGGGATACTTCGAAGGCCTCGAGATTAGCTTGAGCTTCCTAGACTTGTTTCTTCGCTAGAGCTTCCTAATCGACAAACTCCTGAATTAATTGCGCGGTGATAGGCCCTTCCAGGCGCTATTCCATTGTCTCAACCAGTTGGTCTAGTTGCGAGCCTTGTCCTTCAAATTATTCAAAAATCATCCAGGCTTCGTCTTGCACTGATTGGAGTCTCTCTGTCACTTCCATAACCTTTCTCTGGATAAAAGTAAACTATTGCTGGACTGTGCACTGCTCCTGCGACCTCTTCATATTCTCAACAATAGTAAGCAGCTTCATCTGTTCTTGTACTGTGGACGCCTGTTGCTTCACCTCCTGGAGTTGTGCCTCCAGTTTCCTCAACTCCAGATCTTCTGCAAGGCGCTTGTAGGTCTATGCACTTCGATCACTTAGTTGTTTACACTCTAAGGTGAGTTCCCTAATTCTTTCTACTGTGTTCCTGGCAGCTTCTTCCCTCTGATCGCGCACTTCTTGCAGAGTGCTAGGTACTGCTTGGATTTCTAGCTCCATTACCTTTGCTTGAAGCTGTTGAATGGCCTCAACGAGCTTCCCCACTTTCATCTCAGATGACTCTAGTTCCTCCTATGCCAAGCCCAACACAGAGTGAAGTGCTCTATTTACTACCTCCTTGATCGCAATATGCTCTGCGAGCAGTTGGTATTTTTCTTCATGTATATTCGCATTGTTCTGCTCCAACTTTGTCTGAATTTAATTTTTCTCCTTCTGTGCAACTCGAAGTTTCTCTAGGAACTCCTCCTTTTCTTTATTTAAGGTCTCTATGGCCTGCTCCTTTTCTTCTTGGAATCGATGGAGTTGAGCTTCGGTTGCATCTGCTAGCCTTTGTAATTGGGTGGGTGTTGGCCCTTGACCAAGTTTTGAGGAACACTTGGTCATATTTGACCATTTTTGGGACTTCAACAACTTGTCAAAGATGGAGCGCAACGTGAAGCAAAAATCGTGGAAGCTAGACCCCTTTTTTGGTCCTTTTTGGGTTTTTGGGGATAATGTAACGGGATTGGGATGTTGGCCCATGGGTTTACCCATGTTTAGGCCTATTTTGTATATATATAGATGTCTAGGCCATATAGGGAGGGAGTGGATGATATATCTATGTGATGTAGGCTAAGTGCCAAGGGTTGAATCTGTGTGATCAAGGCTTTGTGCATTTTATGTAAGGCTTGCAGAGCTGAGAGCAAGTTCCTTTGAGAGGCTGTAGAAGGATTTGTGCTGTAGTGCAAGGAAGAAGGATCTAGTGAGTTGTGCAGATCTTCTGTCCTATGAAAAGAGGGATTAGGATGGCTATGTATTGTAACCTGATTAATTGAAGCTAATAGAGAAGAATACTTTGTGGACGTAGCCCCAGGGTGGGGGTGAACCACGGTAAATGTGTGTGTTGTGCTCTGTGCCTCGACCTGATGTGTTTGTCTCTTTCTTTGCTAAGTGCTTTGATGTGTTTAGATAGATCTATTTATGATTTGTGCTTTTGAGATATGAATGAATGTTATATCTCGTATGTAAGATGCTTAATGCTTGATTTTTCGAATCTAACCTATCTTGTTGTGGCTAAGTGCTGAATTATCTTAGATCTAAGTACATACTGCGATGCTCTGTGCTATCTGTGAAGTATCATGAGGGTTGAATATTGATGAGTAATCTATGCTAGGTGATTGCCAAGTGTTATAATCACAGATCTGTGTCCCAGCTAAGGTTGCAGACACCTGAGTCTTGCAACCACCTCTGCCTCTACCTCAGGTGAGACTTCATCTGCTTCGTAGGTGTTGCCAAAAGGGTCGGTAGCTAAGGTTTTTTTGGTGCGATGTTGTAGCATTGAACCCTGGGTCTGCCCCTGTGCCAACAAATGGTTCCGTTGCCGGGACCTGAAACTGTGATTGCTGGGAACTGAGCAGAAGAAGCTTTGTGCAAAGATTTGTCCTACAATTGTGGAAGCTCTGTGCATGGATCTATGCCCTAGTGCACAGTGATCCACTTGATCTGAAAAGCTCTGTGCTGAAGAAGGAAGGACATTTTTGAAGGAAAGAAGTCAGATCTACAAGAAAAGAGGTTGATACTGAAGAAAAGAAGTAAGATCTGTAAGCTCTGTGCTCCGATAAAGGTAAGAATAGTTAAAAGTTCTTAGATTTGGAAGCTTTGTGCCCTGTAGAAGTAAAAGAAGTGAAAATTTTTGTTTCTAAAGTATGGATTTAGGTATGCTTGATAGATTTTGTCCTAACTTGAAAACTAGGGCATTATTAGATGAAAGAACGTTTGATATGAATAGATCTGATAAGAATAATGAAAGATATGTTATACCTATGCATAGAAATAATTTTTGGACTAACCAATGGATGTAGGATCCTAGAAAGAAATTTTTGCAGGCTAGCCATTATGACCCTAGAAAGCAATACAAGAAAAGTTGGGGATCATTTAAGAGAAAGAGAGGATTAACTCTTTGTTACAGTTGCATAAGACCAGGACATCTTGCTAAGGAATTCTCTGGGAGAAACCCTACTTGCCTCTGTTGTAAGGCTATGGACCATGAAGTACTGGATTGCCCTAAAATGATTGCTAAACTTGAAAAGATGAATATGGAGCAAGAAATCCCTGAAGGAGATCAAGAGACTAAGATTAAAGAAGAACCCCAGAAGGAATCAAAGATTATGTTGCTGAAAATGAAAGAAACCCTGAATGAACATAAAGATGCCAATTTGTCAGAGATCTTCAAAGAAAAGGAGAAAATCGAAGTAAGAATAGGAGGCTTCAACATTGACTGTGCTCTGGTTGAGGGAACACAAATGAACATTATGAAAAAAAGTACTTGGGAAACCCTAGGAAGGCCTGCTATGGTTCCTTCACTAGGAAAAATAGGGTTGTTTAAAGGAAAAATGGTAACCCTATGTGGCAGGATTACCCAGATAACTATGAGTACCCATGGAGCTTCGACAGAGGAAGAATTTGAAGTTATTAAATTTATTGAGGACTATGCCACATTTCCATCTTTGTTAGGMAATATCTGGATTGAAAAAGACCAGATCCGAAGAAATGAAAAAAAGGAAGCCCTAGAACAGAAGAAGCAAGAACTCATGGAATTTATGACTAGAAGGATCGCCTACTTGATGGAAGAACAAGAGAACATATCTAAGCTATTAAACACCAGGGAMTTGGATGTCAAAGCTATAAGAGCATTAGAGGAACCAAAGAAGACCGAAATACCTAATCCATATGATGAAGGTGTATTACCCTTGGATATGAAGAAATAATCTCAGCATCGCGAAGTGACTATGTCGAGAGAAGATAAGAATAAAAATGGAAAAAGGATGACCGAGATGAAGCTCACTAGGAAGAAGGCTAGGAAGCTAAGTAAGAAGAGAGCTAGGAATGAAAAGTTACAGAAGATTCCAGAGGAAACTTTGCAGAAGGAAAAATCGTAGGAATTGAGCTTCGCCGGGATCTCAGAACAACGACATACGACACTTCGCCGTGGCGAAGCAATATAACCGTTGGATCGATACACCCATTCGAATTTCACCCCAAACAGACAAAAAATCATTAAAGGATCACCATCAAACCATTGGAGCATGCCATAACGGATGGATCAACATTCCTGAAAGCTTCATACCCGTTGCAAGCAGACCGTTGATGAATTTCCTATTTATCTCGCCACGTCGTGCCCAAAGAACACTTTTGCCAATTGAAAAATTGAAGCCAGCAGAACTAGTGATTGTCTATAGGGACCATTGCAAGTAGATTGTTCATCCTAGTGCAACATTTTGAGATCACCGTGACCCCAATTATCTTTCTCGAGTGTGTATGTACGATGAGCTCACCGAACTTGAGGAATCCGTCACAGAGGTCCTTCTCAATTTAATGAATAAGAGAGTCATGTCAGAAAGAAGAATATCCACCGAAGTCCAAGCATTATCGACGGGATGTGTGCAAGCCTCCCCGTCGACTGCTCTGTGACTGGCTTAGAGCAGAAGGCCAAAGATCCCATAGAGCGCCAAGTGATGGAGCTGGCTGAAGTCATTCAACAACTTCAACAAAGTGTCATGGAATGAGAGCTTCATACCATACCACAGACTCCACAAGAAGTGCGCAACCAACGAGAATTGAATGCTCAGAGCACAATTGAGAGGATTAAAACACTTGCTACAGAATGTAAACAACTAAGTAGCAGAAGTGCGCAGATATATGAACAACTATCTGAAGACCCAGAGTTGAAGAAACTGGAGTCCCAACTCCAGGAAGAAAAGAAGCATGCCGATACAGTACAGGCGCAACTCAAGCTCCCATCACCCATCAAGAGGATGAAGATATCCCAGGAACAACGCACTTCCCAACAACTCGTTCTTACCACGTAGAAAAGAGTGATGGAAGTCACCCAGAAACTCCAGCTGATCTAGGAGGCGGCCTACCTACTGTTTGAAGAAATTGAAGGCCAAGGAACACTACTAGAACAAGTAGTTACTATAGTCGAGCAACAACTGGAAGGACCTATCAACGAAGCGATTGTTCAGGAATTCACTAAGAAATAAGTAGTAGCACAGAGACAAGTCGAAGAAGCTTGATCCAAGCTCGATACCTTTGAGGCAAAGTTACCCAGACCTGAGTGACTCGGGATGAGTCACAGGTGAGTGTTGGGGGCCTGTTGGCCCTTGACCAAGTTTTGAGGAACACTTGGTCATATTTGACCATTTTTGGGACTTCGACAGCTTGTCAAAGATGGAGCACAACGCGAAGCAGAAATCTTGGAAGCTAGACCCCTTTTTGGGTCCTTTTTGGGTTTTTAGGGATAATGTAATGGGATTGGGATGTCGGCCCATGGGTTTACCCATGTTTAGGCCTATTTTGTATATATATAGATGTCTAGGCCATATAGGGAGGGAGTGGATGATATATCTATGTGATGTAGGCTAAGTGACAAGGGTTGAATTTGTGTGATCAAGGCTTTGTGCATTTTATGTAAGGCTTGCAGAGCCGAGTGAAAGTCCCTGTGAGAGACTGTAGAAGGCTTTGTGCTGTAGTGCAAGAAAGAAGGATCTAGCGAGCTGTGCAGATATTCTGTCCTATGCAAAGAGGGATTAGGATGGATATGTGTTGTAACCTGATTAACTAAAGATAATAAAGAAGAATACTTTGTGAACGTAGCCCCAAGGTGGGGGTGAACCACGGTAAATGTGTGTGTTGTGCTCTGTGCCTTGACCTGATGTGTTCGTCTCTTTATTTTCTAAGTGATTTGATGTGTTTATATATATCTATTTATGCTTTGTTCTTCTAAGATATGAATGAATGTTAGATCTGGTATGTAAGATGCTTAATGCTTGATCTGCCGAATCTAACCTATCTTGTTGTGGCTAAGTGCTGAATTATCTTAGAGCTAAGTACATACTGCGATGCTCTATGCTATCTGTGAAGTGTCATGAGGGTTGAATATTGATGAGTAATTTAGGCTAGGTGATTCCTAAGTGTTATAATCACATATCTGTGTCCCAGCTAAGGTTGTAGACACCTGAGTCTTGCAACCACCCCTGCCTCTACCTCGGGGGAGACTTCATCTGCTTCGCAGTTTTTGCCGAAAGGGTCGATAGCTAGGGTTTTTTTGGTGTGCTGTTGTAGCATTGAACCCTCGGTCTTCCCCTATGCCAACAGTGAGCTCATCCACCAATTCTACACTTTCTGCTGAATATGACGCAGTAGGCACTGCACAATTCGAATGGATAGCTTGTTGGATTTGTTTGAGATCCTTCTCTAATCTGTCATACAATGTTTCTTTCTTCACTTCATGTCTCTGCAGGATATCCTCTGAAGCATATTCTACAACTATGATGATGAGCTCGATATCATCCACTGTGAGCACATTCTGTGACTGAGGCTTATTCGCGTAGACCTTCTTTCTTGCCGAAGGTTTCTCCAGGAAAACCTTCCTCTTCTACGATGATTCTGTTGTGGTGAGGGGATCCTTCGGCAGTGTAGCTTCACCTTTGTATTGATTTTCTCCTTCTTCCCCTCCTTCCTCTTGGTTCACTTTGTCTCCTCCTACTCTTACAGGTGAGTCAGGCCTACTTTCATCTGATGCGATGTCCTCCTCATCAGTTTCTATGTCTTGGACTTCTTCCTTTTTCTTCTTTTTCTTTGCACTGCTCTGTCCATCATACTCATTTCGGGTGACCAAAGGACTTTCGATAATGTTAGGGTTGAAGAGTTATACATCTTCAACCGATACAAGGAATTCTTCTGGCCATTCCTTAGTGATCTTTTCCATGTCTTCATCGGTCAATTTATAGTAGGACTACAGCTCCTTACTTTCATCCCTGCGCATGGTGATGTAGATGAAGTGTTAGTCTATGCAAAACGTCGCTAGTGGCCTGTACTGATGGAGTGTATTTGGTGTCATCCATGGGAATGATTCAATGGCATGCTTCAGTTATGGGTAGTAAGCATGGAATACATCGTTCGACTTCCATTGCTTCGCCATATCATTTTTATACCACAAGGTGGAGAACCTTGCGACCAATGGATCCGATGGCTCGAATTATGGGAAGGCTAGTCCTTCTGGAATTTTCAAAGTGACAAATGCGATCAGTACCAATAGCCAACTAAATTTAAACTCATACCCTTGATCTTGCGCTTCGTGGGAGTCCTTTTCCAGCTCATTAACGAGGTAGCTCACCTAGTTCATCTGCATGCCTTCTACGCACTTCCCTGCAAGGTTCACTATGAAACCTATGACTTGTGTCGGATGGTTCTTTCTGATGAGATTGCCAACAATCAGTTGGAAATCAAGGTGCACTGCACCGTCTTGGATGGAGGATACCTTGTAGCCTTACTTCCCCTTCTCTACATTGCCATAGTCTTATTTTATATGCTGGGCCAGGGAGCGATATGACGTCTTCCATGGGTAGAATTGGTGAGGTTCTGGTCCCTGCATACTTAGTCCCGTGATCAAGTGGATCAGTGTTGGATCCACAACGATGTGCCTATCTAACCAAATATAACCTCCATGATAGCACAATAGGAGGAGTTTAACGCAAGCGTTAACCTCCTGATGTTGTACGAAGTGGGGGATCTTCATCACATTTAAGATTGTGGATCGCGGGAGATCCTTAATCCACGACCAAGGAACTATCTTGGTATTCTTCCCAGTCTTATTCACCAGGTACCTATGCATCGCGAGGATCACATAGTTCTTCCAGTCTCTGAGGTTGAAGTCACTGATATTGAGAGCTGGGATCAGTCTCGACTGGGGCCCAACTGCATGTATCCCCTTCGAGAGGTATGTAGTGATCAACATGTATTTGAAATCATGCAGGACACTGTCATGGTTAACCTCACCATCAAAGGCGAGATGTAGTCTGGAAAGATCAATGAGATCTGCTTCACTTGATCTAGATCATCACAGTGTTTGCTTTGTTTCTTAGCAGTGTGGATAGAACGTCGTGAATTCGATGGGGATGCTTTCAATCCACCAGTTGACGATGCATGTATTCCTACAAACATGAATTTCTTAGCCACGAGGTCTATCAAAATCGCCTCCACAGACTTATCTAGCGCGCCATGCTTGCCCGAAATTCACACTTGTAATCAAGGAGATCAGGGAGGTGAATAGACAGACAAGGTAATCAAATGAATGACGAGTTCTAGACAACACAACGCGATATGCAATCAATTCTCTATTAGCTCATATATCTCAGTTTGCAAAAAGTGGTCCCAGCGCAACATCCATCGGGTTAAATAAGCAACGTTGTAATGGATTCCTCAAACGGGTAGGAATGCCTCAATCAATACGAATCGGGTTGTTATGGCATGGTCCCAACAGTCCAATGATGGTCTTTCTAGAAATAAATGCATTTCTAACCTTTCTAGAGTGTCATTCTAATGGTCAGGATGCCTTTAATGGTCATATAGCTTCACCATGGAGAATTCCCATTCTGCGCGGTTTTGCTATTCTGGCAAGGTTCAAGTTCTGCAAGTCTGCCTTCTACGAAGTCTTCTTTGGAACTTCCTGTAGTTTTTCTAATTTTTCTTTCTTCTTACTAATCTTTCTGGCCTTCTTTCCTGTGATTTGAGTTTCTGGATTCCTCTTTCCAGTCTTATTCTTATCTTCTCTTAGTGTAGTAACTTCGCACTGTTGAGGGTCTTTCAAAGGGTTCAAAGGTAATATCTATTTTCTAACTATTTATAGGGTGGATGCACTTCTATCCTGCAAGGAAAGGTTCTTTAAGCCTTCTTGTGTTATTTCAACTTCAACAACTAATTCTCTGGCCCTCTATTGCTTCAACTTATCCTTTTGTTCTTCTATTAGTCACTCTATCTATCTAGCTATGAAGTCCCTTAATTATTTCTTTTTCTGTTTTGTAGCTTCCTCCTCTACTTTATTTTTGATATGGTCCTTCTCAATCCAAGTCTTTCTTACTAAAAGGGGGAAAGGGGCACTTCTCTCAACAAACTTAATGACTTCAAATTCTTCTTTGGTCAATGTTTCATGAGAAATCATAGGTACCTTAGTAACTCTTCCACATAGAGTTATCATATTTCCTTTAAAATACCTATCCTTTCCAATGAAGGTATCATAGCAGACTTTCCCAAAATTTCTCAAGTGCTTTCTGGCATGATATTCACCTGTGTTTCCTCATCCAAGACACATTCTATATCAAAATCTCCTATTCTTGTTTCTATGCGTTGTTTCTCTTTTAAGATCTCTGGTAAACTGATGTCTTTGTGATCATTCAATGTTTCTTTCAACTATAATAACATAGTCTCTGACTCTTTCTGGTTCTCTAACATATCCTTAGTCCCTTGACCTTCTTCATAGTTTTCTAGTCTCATGTTCATCTTTTCAACTTTGTCAAACATTCTAGGGAAATCCTCAACTTCATGGCCAATAGCTTTACAATAGAGACAACTAGGACCTATACCAGGGCATTCCTTAGAAAGATGTCCCGATCTTCTGCAATTATAACATAGTGTCAATCCTCTCTTTCTTTTAAACAATCCCCAACCTTTCCTGTACTGCACACTGGGATCACAGTGATGGACCTGCAATATGCAAAAATTCTTTCTAGGTTCCTTCATCTACTTGTTAGTCCAAAAATTCTTTCTTTGCATAGGAATAACATATCTTTCACTATCTCTATCAAATCTATTTAGATCGACTCTTTCTTCTAATTGTGCCCTAGTTTTCAGACTAGGACAAAATCTATCAAACATACCTAGATTCATACTTTTGAAGAAAATATTTCCACTTATCTTACCTTTATTAGAGCACAAAGCTTTAAGATATCACCTCTTTTCTTCAGATTTGATTCCCTTCTTAGCACAGAGCTTCGCAATTCAAGTAGAATACTATGCACTACAACAATATATCTACACACAAAGATTTATGTTTTCTTCAGTTCCCAACAATCACAGTTTCAGGTCGCAACAACAGAACCATTGTTGGCATAGGGGTAGACCCAGGGTTCAACACTTCAGTAGCGCACCAACAAAACCTTAACTACCAGCCCTTTTGGAAACACCCGCAAAGCAGATGAAGTCTCACCCAAGGTAGAGGCAGGGGGTTGCAGGACTTAGGTGTCTACAACCTAGATAGGACACAGATATGTGATTACAATACTTAATAGAGCACTTTGATAATCAATATGAATTATTTCATATATCCCATTCACATCGCAGATTAAACCCTAATTATAGATCAACACAGTAGCAACTAAGATCAAGTAATTTTGATCACCTAGCACATAGAATTTACTCAGATATAACAATCAAATATCATAAAGCACTAAGCATCCACATATTTATCTATCATACATCAAGATCAGTGCACTTAACAGATAAAAACATAAACAACATGAGAAATATTGCACAAATCACATCAGAACAAAGGATATACGTGGTTCACCCCTATGTGGGGCTATGCCCACCAAATTCTTCTTCTCTTCTTTATTAATATTCAATCTTTCTACATTCTTTGGCTCCTATGCACAAAGCCATTGAGCACCACTCCGTAAAGGACAGGAGATCTGTGCACAGCCTGCCAGATACTCCTTCCCAAAATCAGGTCAAGGAACAGAGCCAACTCTTTATTAGCACAAAGCCTTACATAGTCTATGCAGAAAGCCTCTTACACTTACTTGCACTGAGCCACAAAAACTCAATACAACACTTAGCTAGCACCTTTTACATATTCTTGCATGAAGCCAACTTAGACAGGCTTCACTCTAAGTCCTCTCTACTTATTTATACATTACAAAAAGGCCTAAACATGGGTAAACACATGGGTCGACATGCCATACCTGTTACATTAACCCTAAAATCCCCAAAATTCCATAAAATAGGTGAGATCCCATGGTCTCAGCTCTGCCTGGGTGCTCCATCTTCGACCAGCCTATCGAAGTCCCAAAAATGGTCAAACATGACAAATGTTTCCTCAAAACTTGGTCAAGGGACAACACATGCAAAATATGTTTGACCACAACAATGGCTAAAGTAGAGCTACCAATGATCAAAAGATCATCAACATATAATACTAAAAGCATCAAAGAATGAGTAGTCCTCAACATGTAAACATTGCAATCAGATTACATCTAACAAAATCATGTGAAAGCGGATAAGAATCCATCTTTTCATACCATGATATAGTTTCCTTCTTGAGGCCATAGAGTGACTTATTTAGTTTCCATACTAAAGATGAGTTCTAAATGAACCTTTGTGGCTACTCCATGTAGATCTCCTCTGAAAGATCATCATGAAGAAAAAAATTATTCACATCCATCTGGTGAACTTCCCATCCTTTGGTTTCTACAATGGATAGAACCAATTGAATGGAGTCCATATTTACTATAGGAGCAAAGGTCTCATCATAATATATCCCATGAATCTATTGAAATCCTTTTGTAACTAGTCTTTCCTTGTACCTGCTCACCTACCCATATGTTTCCCTCTTGGTATTATATACCCACTTGCATCTGACAATATTTACCCTTGGTGGAAGTGGAACCAAATCCCAAGTCTTATTCTATAGGAGTGAGTCATACTCCTCCCGCATGGCTGATTCCCATAAAGGATTTCCTACAACCTCACTGTAGAGCTGCGGATCAGAATACTGAACCATATAGAAATGCATGGACATCGCCAGTTCAAAATTTGAAAGGACATGAGAAGGATCCTCATGCTGAGATCGAGTCCTCCTTGAATCCAATGGATTCCCTACAAGGTTTCCTGTTGCTTGAAGTGTGGACTATGCCCACTTGGGAATATACTGAAGCTCTGACGCTGGCTCCTCATCTTGTTGTACTACATGCTCAAATCCATGCACTTAATACTTTGTATATGAGTCTGAATGTGTAGCATATGAGTTCATGTAATCATCACATATGATGTTTGGAACTGATGGAAGCATAAGAGTCTTTTCATGTTGCACATGAGGTGCATGCAAATGACTCTCCTCAAAATGAACATTGCGCTCAATGATGAGTTGGTCTGTAGAGGGATAAATCAACATTTACCCCTTCACATCATATGGATATCCCACAAAGATGCAAGGTGTGATATGTGGATCTAATTCTTTCCTCGTTTTAGAAGGAATATGGGCCCATGCACGAGATCCAAAGATGGAGAAGTGTGTGACATCTAGTTTGTCACCTGTCCAAGCCTAAAAAGGTTTCATGTCCTCAAAAAATATACGAGGAGATCTATTCTGTATATAAGCATCACAGTTAATTTCCTCATCCCAAATCTTGGAAGGAAGAGACCTCACATGCAACATGCAATTGGTCATCTCCTTGAGAGATCTGTTCTTCCTTTCAACAAATCCATTCTATTACGAAATGTATGGAATTGTATGCTACAACTGGATACCAACCTCACGAAAAATATTATGAACATATTTGTTTATATACTCCCCCCCATTTTTTGTACGGAGTATCTTTATTTTCTTCCCAGTATGTGTTTCTACTAGAGCTTTGAAGTCTTTGAGATACTCATAAACTTCAGAATTTTTATTGAGAAAATAAACCCAAGTATAGCATGAGTAATCATCAATAAATGTGAGGAAATACCTTTCTTTGTTGATGGAAATATGTGGAAATGGACCCATGAGATCACTGTGAACAAGCTCCAAGGAAGAGGAGGCTCTCCTTGCCTTTCCCTTTTCAAAATTCTCTTTAGGATGCTTGCCAAGAATGCAGCCTTCACAAACCCCTTCAGAAACGTAAATATCTGGCAAGTCTTTGACCATTCCTTTCTTTGCAAGTCACTGGATGTACCTAAAGTTTAAATGACCAAATATCTCATGCCATACTCTACTACTATTATCAACATGCGTAAGTAGTAAAGATGATTTATGGTCAGCAAACTTAGTGAATTTATACAACCTTGATTTGTGATCTACCTCACCAATTGCAATAATGGAATTGTCATGCATGTCAAGTACAGAAACTGAATCTGATGCAAATTCAACATTTTTACCTTTCCGAGTGATCTGATAATTTGAGAGAATATTCATAGAGAGATTTGGAACTTGTAAAACATTCTCAAAACTGCCATTAGGGAGTTCCACTCTCCTCTCTCTTGCTACTGCTAATGGAGTATCATCCCCCATGAGAATAGGGGTCCTGAGAATGAGATTAAAGAAGTAAAAACTTCCTCTTTCACTTCCATATGATGTGATGCTCCAGAATCTATAATCCATGAATTAGATGAGGAGTTAATTGAAACAAGAGAAATATAATTACCTTTCTTATACATAGTATCTTCTTCCTTCTTGTTCTTGGCTCCTTCTAGAATGAA
The DNA here is from genome assembly GCA_032191745.1 of Picea mariana. NCBI lineage: Eukaryota > Viridiplantae > Streptophyta > Pinopsida > Pinales > Pinaceae > Picea > Picea mariana. Next base: position 163,157 of record JASDQU010736599.1, read on the forward strand.
GTTTCCAAGGTTCTTTTGCTGAAGTACATATTCCATAAGATCAATTTGTTTCTTCATGCATGTGGATTCTTCATGATTTGGTTTATTGAAGTAAGTGAAATCTTTCCATTCTTCTTATTATTCTCTTTGTAACCTGAGGAATTGATCCAAGTGGATATTGGTGGCCACCCACCTTTTTCAACTGGCTCAAAACAGTTTTCTGACAATTTTGGCAATTTACTATTTTTAGCAGTTTTAACTTCCGAGGCCATTTTGAGGGCCTAAATGAAGGTTTTTTGGGATCGATCTTCTAAATGATAGAATAAGGCATGATTGAGCCCCCAAAATGAATCTCCTCGATGATACCTTTCCAAAAAGATATCATACGCCTAAAACGAAGATCGTATACAAAAGTTACGACCCCAGGAAGTTGATGTACTAACTTACCCAAACGGGGCTCACATGACTTTTGGCGCTTCATCTCCTAGGGTTAGGTTTTTGGATGTTTAGGGTTTTGGAATTCCTTTTTATTGTAAAAATCCTTCAGATCCTCATTTTAATCATATTATTGCAAATGAGCGCAGGCGACACATCTCTTCTCAAAGATAAGCCGCCACCATTCCAACAAGCTTGTTTCCGTTGCATTTTACAGTTTTAGATTATTTTCTTATTGAATAGAAAACCAGTTTTACTGTATCTCTGTTATTTTGTGTTAAGAACCTATTAATAATTTGTAGTCATTTTTTTCTTCTCATAAAATTCAGATCAGTGGTATCAGAGCGATCTTCTCCTTGTCATCTTAATGCATGTCCCCAATGAGGTCGAAGTACAAAGAGTTGGGTCTCGAGCTTGTTTCTCTTGAGGACAAAAGCTCTCACACACCCAAGTGACCTCTCATGGCAGGAGAAAATAAAGATGATGGGACAAGAGATCCTTTCAAACTGTTGATTGAGGAAGCCCTCATACAACAAAAGAATGAGATGATGGATAGTTCCGCACAAATCCTTCGGCGGCTACCAACAGGCGATGCATATTTTTCGAGCGGAGGCGCCACCCCCTTCAAGGTACAAATAAAATTTGATATTCCTATATTTGAAGGTCAGATAGACCCAGATGCTATGTACAAGTGGTTGAATCTAATAGAAGCGTATTTTTCTATCCATAACGTTTCGAATAGAGAAAAGATTACTTTTGTGCTCCTCAAAGCCGTTCCCCATGCCAAAGATTGGTGGGAGAATTTCTGTGAGAAAAAGGAAATAGAGGAACCCTCATTATTTACAGTCATGACAACTTGGGATTAATTTAGGGATGCTATTAAGGAACAATACTACCCTGTTGGAAGTTATGACGACTTGTATACCAAATGGACCACATTGCAGTAAGAAAGAGACCAAGCAGTTGCAGATTTCACGAATATCTTTCATATCTTGCGCACCAAGCTGGGTATCAAAGATTCAGAGAGACATCTGGTGCTCAAGTATCATGACACTCTGCATAGATACATCCCGATCGAAATGGAAATTTTGGACATCTCATCCTTGGGTGCGTCCTACCGATATGTCGTCAAAATCGAGTAGAAGCTTGAACAAAATATGCGGCAATTTGGGCCTGGGAACCCCTCACAACAAAAGCCAGGAAAGGGTGGCCCCAACCCATAGAAAAAAGGACAGAGAAAATATGGACAGTATCAGGACAACCAGTCCAAGCCGCAAGCAAAGAAGGACACCGGAAAGACAAATAAATATACTGAGAAGTGGTGCAAATTTCATAAGAGCCCTTGGCATAACATTGCTGACTACCACTCAAAGTAGTCACTGGTGGCTAAAGTGAAAGCCTCTGAATCAAATGCAGGTTCAAACTTGGAGCCAGAACCAGAAAGTGGAAGACATATCATTGACGTGGAACCCAGTGCCACCGTTGCTACCACCAAGCTCCAGCCTGGTGAACCAGACAAGCCAGAAGAAGGAGAATGCCTCTTCCATTCACAGATGTGGGTAAAAGGAACCCCGCTGCACTTCATCGTGGATAGTGGTATCCAGAAGAACCTCATCTCAGCAGAGGTCATCAAGCGGTTGGCCTTGTCGACAACATCGCACCCACAACCCTAAACCATTGGATGGCTCTGCCAAGGAAGCGATCTCTGCATCAGCCAACAGTGTTGACTATCTTACGAAATCAAGCCCTTCAAAGATGAGGTATAGTGTGATGTTGCTCCTCTTGAAGTTTGTGATGTTATTTTGGGCTAACCTTATTTATGGAAACATCATGCTGTATATGAGTCTAGGCCTTGTAGTGTTATTATTACTTTGAACAGGAAATTGTACAAGATACCCGAGGCAGTCCCACCTAGTGCTATTTCCTTGATCTCTACTAAGAAATGCAGGAAGGTCATCTCTCAAATGAGGAAGTTTTTCTTCTTCGTGATTCGCTCTCAGAAAAAGTGAAATATCACAGCCACATCCAGGGTCTCTGTAGCCAACCTCTCCACACAACAGAAGTAAGTAGATAAGGTCGTGGAAGAATACTCAGATATCTTCTCCTCACCTACTGGGGTACCTCTGCACTGCCAGGTTAAGCACCCCATCGATCTGACCCCCGACACACCACTGCCCAATGGGCCAGTCTATCACCACTCTATGTTAGAGAATGAGGAGATCAAGTGACAGATCCAAGAATTTCTCCACAAGGGGCACATCCATCCCAACTCATCACCTTGCGGGAGCCCAATCATGCTGGTACAAAAGAAAGATGGAACCTGGCGACTCTGCATTGATTACCGGGCTCTGAATAAAATCACAGTCAGAAAATGGTACCTGATTCCCCAAATCGAAGACCTCCTTAATCAACTCACGGGTGCCAAATACTTCAGTAAGATTGATCTGAAGTCTGGCTACCATCAGGTTTGGATAGAACAGACAGATGTATGGAAAACTTCCTTCAAGTCAAAGGAAGGCCTTTTTGAATGGTTGGCCATGCCCTTTGGTTTGACAAATGCTCCAGCCACCTTCATGAGGATGATGGAAAATATACTGCGATCATTCACCAATAATTTTGTAGTGGTGTATCTGGATGACATTCTCATTTACAACAAGACTTGGACTGAACACTTGCATCATATTCAACAAGTTTTGCACACCCTGCGACAGCACAAGCTATATGCCAACTTGGAAAAATACTCCTTCAGCATGGACAGGGTCCTTTACCTGGGCTACATAATTGATCAACATGGTGTACATGTGGATCCAGCCAAGATCCAAGTCATTCGTGACTGGCCAGCCCCCACCACACTCACTGAACTTCGGAGCTTCTTGGGCCTTGCCAATTTCTACCGCAAGATCGTGTTGGGATTCTCCCATATTGCATGGGCCCTTAGCCAAATAACCAAGGGTGGTGGTAAGGAGAAATTTGCATGGGGCTAGTCCCAACAACAAGCGTTCGACAATTTGAAGCAACACTTGTGCTCAACCCTAGTACTTTCACTACCATACCTGCAACAACCCTTTGAGATCGAGACAAATTCTTCAGACTATTTGGTGGGCACCGTTATCACTTAGCATAGCCACCCCATGGACTATCATAGTGAGACACTATTAGATGTTGTCCGTAAGTAACCTACTTACGACAAAGAAATGTACTCCATTGTGCAAGCCTGCCGCCAGTGGAGACATTACATTATTTTGAAGGAGATAGTCATCCACATTGATCATAAGCCACTACAGTTCATGCAGACACAAGGAAAATTGCAGAATGATCGCCATCAAAAGTGGTCCACATACTTGCAACAATTCCACCTCAACATCAAGTATAAAACATGAAGCACCAATCACATCGTTGATTGCCTCAGCAGACCGCCAGTCGCGAAACTCACCATGGTGCTAGACTCCTGCATCCATGAGACCTCTAGATGGCCCCAACTCTATGAGACAGACCCAAAATTTGCCACCACCTACTAAATGTTGGGTGAAAATGTAGTTGTCGATAATTTCCATCTTCAGGATGGGTTGTTGTGTCGTCTGGGCCATATCTGTGTTCCATAAATTGAGTGAGCATAGATGATCTGGGAATCCCACTATAGCCGGGTGGTAGGACACTTTGGCATTGAAAAGACAGTGGTGATGCTACAAAAACATTTATACTGGATGAAACTTCGACAGGAGGTCAACAAGTATATCAGGTCCTACACTGCCTACGCTATTTCCAAACCGACCACTAAGAAACAGGGCCTTTACACCCCTCTTCCTACTCCTGACAGGCCATGGGAATCCATCTCAATGGACTACATGTTGGGCCTCCCATCCACCAAGTGGGGAAATGACTGTGCTTTTGTGGTTGTTGATCGCTTTTCTAAGATGGCGATTCTGGTTTCCTGCAAGAAGAACATCACAACAGAGGCCACCACCAAGATCTTCTTTGAACGAGTCTGGGTACATTTTGGAATCCCACAAACCATTGTCTCAGATCGAGATAGTTGATTTATCAACACATTCTAGTCGAGCCTCTGGTCACTGCTGGACACCAAGCTCACCAAATCCACAACCTTCCACCCCCAGACAGATGGCCAAACCGAGGTCGTCAATCGAATGATTGTGCATATCCTTCACATGTATAATTCAAAGCACCCCCACACACAGGATGAGAGCCTTCCCTATGTCCAACATAGCTACAACTGAGCCCTACATAGCTCAACTAGCCACAACCCCTTTCAGGTGGGGTTGGGATTCCAACCATTGGGTCCCATAGATGTTGCACTTCCCCTTGCGGTCACCTTGACCGAATCATCTCCTGCTCCAACTGAAGCTAACAAAGCCACCTAGTTCATTGAGAAGATCCAACACATCCTCCAATAGGTTCAGGATATCCTACAGAAGTCCAATGACAAGTACAAGCAACGCCATGATCAATATCGGGTGCCACATAATTTTCAGGTGGGCGAGAAAGTTTGGTTGCACTTGCAGAAAGAACGCCTTACAGGACCCCATCGAAAGCTTCACCCACTCTATTATGGGATGTACACCATCACCAAGGTTGTGGGAGATAATTATTTTGAGCTAAACATTCCTCCTTTCCTTGGCATGCACCCAGTGTTCAATGTGGATCTCCTTCGCCCTTATTTCCCACCATTATTGGACACCTCAGACATAGCAGAGAAACTGACACCAACAGAGCTCAACCCCGACTACATACAACAGGAATCCAATGATCATATTTTGGACACATAGATCAAGGGTACTTGACAACAAAGGATCCATCTTTATCGAGTCATCACGGTAGGGCATCTCTTGCACCAAGGCAAGTGGCTCACCTGGGACCAAATTCAGTAGAAATTTCCTCATATGATGGGGGAAATCAATGAAATGCAGACCATTGCTTACTAATGAGGGAGGATTGATCCAAGTGGATATATATGGCCACCCACCTTTTCCAACTGGCTCAAAATAGTTTTCTGATAATTTTGGCAATTTACTATTTTTAGCAGTTTTAACTTTCGGGGCCATTTTGAGGGCCTAAATGAAGGTTTTTCAGGATCGAGTTTCTAAATGATAAAATAAGGCATGATTGATCCCCCAAAAATGAATCTCCTTGACGATACCTTTCCAACAGGCTATCATACTCCTAAAACGAAGATCGTATGCAAAAGTTACGACCTCGGGAAGTTGATGTACTAACTTACCCAAACGGGGCCCACATGACTTTTGGCACTTCATCTCCTAGGGTTAGGTTTTTGGATGTCTATGGTTTTTGGCATTCTTGTTTATTGTAAAAAGGCCTTCAGAGCCTCATTGTAATCATCTTTTTGCGAATGATCACAACCGACACATCTCTTCTCATAGGTAAGCTGCCACCATTCCAGCAAGCTTGTTTCCGCTGCATTTTACAGTTTCAACTTTTTCCTTATTGAATAAAAAACCAATTTTAATGTATCTCTATTATTTTGTGTTAAGCGCTTGTTAATAATATATAGTCATTTTGTTCTGCTCATAAAATCCATATCAAGAATCCTTGAAGGGTTTGGAATATCCCTCCTTCTTTGGCTCTAGATGCGATTTCTCCTTTCCTTTCTGTTTGGATGATGCTTTTCCATCATGCATGGTGAGTGCATGTTCTTTGGGATCCTTGATTAGGCCCATTTAAATGATTTTTTCCCGCTCATGTGTGAGAGAATCAATGAATTTATCCATGGTAGGCATCTTCCAATTTGTTCTCATGAGATATCTACCAGAATAGAAAGTGGAAACATAGATAACATATTCTAGTCCTAGCTTGGCCAAGATTGTTAGAATAAGTTGGTCCACCTTTTTAGACTTATCAATACCACAATATGCTAAGTTCAATATAAAATATTTAAACTTAGTAAAGAAATCCTGTATATTATCAAAACTTTTAGGATCCAAAGTATTCAACTTTACCTCAAGCATATGGCCTCTCATTTGATCTTGCTTTCCAAAGAGAATTTACAAGGTGGTATAGATCATGTTTGGAGTCTTGCATGTGGAAACATGAAACCATAAATCATATGAAATCAATTCAAGAAGAATTCTTGTGGCTTTATCCTTTCGGTTCGCACATATGGTCTTCTCAATTGCTGATGTAGGTTATGTTTCTGTCCCCATTGTCAGGTTGTACAATCTTTTCATTTTGAGTTGGAATTCTTCCTTCGAATTCCATTCAAAATAATTGTATGGTGTGAGGATTACCACCAATTTTGATTGTATAATAGGTCTCGTATCCATCTCTCCCACTTTCTTTGAAAACCCCTAAAATTCGTATCATTTTCAAGAGACGATCTTCCATCTTCCTTTCTGAGAAAACGGTGAGGCATTTCATCAAATGGTTTAACACCCACTTATGAAATGGGTCTATTTACCTTCACACCTAACCGTTACCTTAGAAAATGAATACTTTGGGATAAATCAGGATTGGAGTGGCACAAAGTTTTCTTAGATGAGAAATCACATCACTTTTTCAGGAGGTGATTTTGTAGATCGATTTCTAAGCAAACAATGAGTAATTTCACCAAATGGTTGAAAACCCACTTCCAAAATGGGTTGATTTACTTTTGAAGTAGGGTGTTTCTTCATAAAGTTAATATTTTGGGAGAAATCCCTTTGTCTTTTACAAATATTTTTCTCACCGAAACTTTGATTTTCCTTATTCTCTGGCTTTTCTGGCTTCCTCCAAGCAACTTATCTCTAATACCATGTCAATGTTTCATTGAAACCTACACATGAGATATATATAATGAAAGTACAAACAAATCTTATCGATAAAGGATGAGAGATTCAATATGGAAGAATGAGAAAATATATCACACTACTCCAATGATCTGACCAATGATAGAATGATTGATACAATGAATGAGAGATACACACTCATATAGGACATAAAATTCTATAATTAAGAAATGAAATCAAGTAGTTATCTTTCCTTAGGAATGCATGGATGCATAATAGTGATGGTCGAAATAGAGAGTCTAAAATAGAATTAGTCAGTTAACTCCGAATGAACTAGTGTGTCAAAAATAGAAATTTCTCCAACACCTACAACTCACTTTCCTTGCCCCATCATGCCGCCTCGTAATATAAGTGTAGACCAAATTTTCACTACCACAAACACTGCCACTACCTTTGTCACTGTCACTGTCACTGTCACATCAACTTGTGAATGTATCCAACCCATCACATCAACTTGTCCAACATGTCACTGTCACCAATACTCAACCAAATCCTGTACCAAACCATGCATCAACCATGCACCAACACTTGTACCAAACTGTGCATCAACCATGCACCAAAACTGTGCCAAACCATGCATCAACCATGCACCAACACATGTACCAATCCGTTCATCAACCATACACCATAACCTATACCATATGCCTCAACCATAAACCATGTCCATCAACACCATACCAAGTACCAATCCTGTAGCATATCATGTATCAACCATATACATCAACAATGTACATCAACACTTGTACCATACCATTTACCAACAATGTATCTCAACCATATACCATATCACTCAATCATGCCATACAACATGTACTATAGGATATATCAAGCAAGTACCATCAATGGTGTACCTCAACAAAGTACCAACATCACCAAGAGATGTATCTCATACATGTGTTGTCATATACCAAGTGTATTCCTCAACAATGTATCAATATCAATGAAAACCATACACCATGTGCCAATGATTCAAGAGTAGACCAATAATAAGCCTCAAGCATATAACATCATCACTATGTAACCAAACTAGATACCAATATACCAAAACAACCAAGATGTACTACTATTCAATGTACCATACCAATATCACCAAAATGTACCATTCATGAACAAGACATGCCTCTCAAGCATGTACCATACCATCACCAAGAATAATATATAATCACATTATCATACTTGTAATCTGTAGCTAACCTTCTATACTATAACACTGATCTGGAACTGTTCCACAACCTTCAACATCTTGGTACCAACATCTGTACCAGATTTGTCTTATACTCATGGGACTAAGACTCCCTGTCACACGGGGCCTTGTGTGATGTCCCCTATGCAACCCACGGGGGTGCCTCACATGACACCCATAAGTTGACCCATGAGGGCATGCCAAATTAGGGTTACATAAAAACCCTAGCACTCTGTAGCTCCAAATTTTTTTCTCTTTCCCTACACTTTCTCCTCTTCCTCAGACTTGCCATCAGATTAGTAAATAAACCAAAATACTAGACCATAACATTCTCACAAGATATATATTCAATGTATGTGTGTGTACTTATGAGATACTCCTTGAGGTGTGATTATACTTTTTCTAGGTAACCTATTTCCTTATTCTTAGGGCTTCCTGAATTTCTTGTTACAACTACTTTACCCATTCATTAATTGAATTGTAACCAATTAGGGGCTTCTTGAACATTCTTCGAGCATTCTAACTTCACAAGACCATAACTCCTCAACCGTGAGGAGCAACGTGGCATACCACCTATCACTAGAAACAATACGAAAAGGACTATCCATATATGAGTGTCTTACCTAAATTTACATTTTCCTTCATGTCCATATTCCTAAAACCAACTTCGAGTCCCATAACCACACCTTCACGGATTCATGTAGACTTCATCAAATGCACCCAACACATCTTTTGACATCAACCACTTTGTCAATGAAAACTAAATCATCATCAATATCAACCACATATCTAGGGATTCCAGACTTCTCCAAGGGTTGAGATCAATGACAACCAGTTGTCCAAAACAACTATCCAACAATATCCCCCTTTGGCATTGATGGAAACAACAACATTGATGGAAACAATCATAATTCAATACTCATTCTCCCCCTATGACCATCACTCATCATCAATGTTTCTCTCTCTCCCCATTTTAAATCAATGTCAAAGGGTGTCTCTCCTCGGGGCTTATCCCCCTGTCTTCATGAATCTATCCTTTCTCTTTGTTTCCATTCCTTTTTTCTTTCTATTCACATGTTTATTTCCTCATATCCCTCTTCTCTTGTGACTTCCATGAAAGTATACCTTCTTTGAACAATCCTTTTCTGAATTCATGCGCTTGACTCTTACTCTTCGTATCTTTCTCTTTCTCTTCCTTTGACATTATGGGAAAATGGTAACTCTCCTTTGTTCTTTCTTTCCCTTGTATGTAGGCCTCTGCTTTTCTCTTCATGGTTCTTCCTCGTGTAAAACTTTGATGTATATGAGAAGCATTCAAAAAGATTATCTACTTGTATTCTTTAAGTCTTTTGCATCTCTCCCCCTGTCTGCATGCTACTGATCTTCCTTTCTGAATCTCTTGATGATTTATTTTCCCTTGAATGATTTGCATGATTTTGTGTAGATCAATGTAGGGATACCTATAAATGTTTTTGTTCCTCTCTTCCAGTGCTTGCTAATTGTCCATTGGTTCTTCCTATACCTATAAATCAAACTCTACATGTCTGAAACAACATGTACTGAAGATATACCTGCCTGAATACATACGTGGAATACAATCATAAAATTCTTCCTATGTAACTACTAATTGATACCTATGTGGGAACACTACTTCTCAACTGATCAATCTATCATTATGTACTTATTCTATTTGACTGCTCTGAATCTGTCTCTGCAAATACTTAAACCTATTCGAAGGATGGTTCTATGATCTAAAACATCTTCAGTAAGTTATGATCTTGTGTAACTGTCCTTGAGTGGTTGGATACTTGGGACAAAAAGTATGATGAAGATTGTCTGATGTTGATACTAACCCCTAAGATCTGAGAATGTTGCATGATAAATAATTCTGAGAGACATATCCTAATCATAAAACCTTGCAAACTAATATCAAACCTTGAATTTGTGCTTATCCAGGAGAGTGTCGATCTGAGTACTATTGCTATAAATATTGGATGGAGGCTTGGAATCTGTATCTCCCCCACACTCGAGACCTTGCATGTCCTCATGCACATAAAGTGGGGAACTGAGTATCCTTCATGAAGGATTGAATTGTCACAAGAGAGAATTTAGGACCCAAGAATGATGTGTATTTGGAACCATATCAAAAGAAATTGATGTTGTAAATGCAGAAAGGAATCAAGATTGATATTGATTACAAATTTTAACTCTGGGGCAACCTTGTAGAGAAACAATTTGACACAGAATTTTAAGACAATCTCAAGTGACTCGGGATACTTTTCAAGAAGGGTTATCATAGAAGAGAGGATAAATACTAAACCAACAATGATTTATTTCCAATAGTTAAATAAAAGAGGATTATGATAGCTATACAACAACAACAAAAATGTACCTTATGGAGTCTTTGTGGAAACATATGAATGAGGATGAAGGCCAATAGGTTTTCATCCTATAGCAGCAATAAAAATCTTCCTCATACCCCCTTTTGCTCCATCCTGGTCATTTCTGAGGTACTTCAGAGGGTGTATGCTTGAACGCAATGTGCTGGCACTAATTTTTGAATACTATGATGTTGTTGATAATGAATATTCTATTTATATCAAAAAATGTGTCTTGTAATAAACCTTTCCATATCCACTTCTTCATGCTTCTACATACTTTGTCAAATTCCTATCCATGTTTTGTAGCCTCTAAATATCAACTCTATTTAAATCTTGTCCTTTCTTGTGATGATTGTTTAAATGACTTGTTGATCTTCTTTAATAGTCTTTGCATGTGACTAATTATAAATGTTTGCACTATAAACATATTGATGCACCAAATAGTGAAGTCGTACTAGAATCCATGCATCTATTGAAAGATTTGTTGGAGAGCTTCAACATTTTGCATCATCATATTTTTTATCCTTCCAAAAGCAAATGCTTTTTATCCTTCATGTGTTAACCTCAATGTTTTGTGGAATACAAAAACATCCAATGTTTCCCCAACATGCACATCATTATGGAAGTACTATGCTTCACATAATACACCAAAGAATACTCCTAGAAAGATTGATGTTGCATATAAGTAGCCAGTCCATGCAGGTTCCTCCCACTCAGGACAAGTCTGAAATAGGTTCATACACGACTAAACATGCAATACAGGATGCACTGAAGGCCTTATTATATCTACTTATATAATGCAATAAATATTGTTTATATCCAAATCTCACAGATCTCAAACCCGACCATAATTATGGGAAAATCTGGTTTAAAGGATCAACCATATCTTCCATATCCTTCACATTTTGAGGAAACCTCTCATGAGGAACCTAAATGGGCTCGTCCTACACAAAACCCATGTGGGTGATTTTCAATATTCTCTTTCATTTCTCACAATTGACCCCAAAAAATTTCCTTTCTATCCTACCACATGTTTCATAAACTAGTTACAAAGAGAATATCACATGCTCCTCATGCAATCTCGTCTCACCATATTTCAGATATTCTAGAATCATTAGTCAACTATATATATATATATATATATATATATATATATGTTACACCTTCATATGTATAGAACTCTGTAGTGCCTTCAATAAATGGATTTTCAAAACATTCTTGAGATCCGTCAACATTCCATCTTCCAATGAAACATAGTGCTAGATCTCGTTCTCATTGAATGAATAAAGAGTGGACTATGACCTGGATATATCTTCTTGAATTTTATCTGCACTTTTCCTCTCTGGAAACCTCCATGATTTCATGTCTAGAAGCATGAAATTGGGATTTGATGCCTGATTTATGGAAGAGTTGACCAAAGTTTGACCATAGAATACAAACTTGATGATGATGCTTAGAGTCATAAAAATAGGATACCAACCATCATGGAGTGATGCTTGAAAAAACCTGTGCACTTGATTTCTTCTTTAGGCAATGGGAATATCTCAACCAACGATCATGCCCTCGATATTCACCTACAATGATTTCGATAATTGAAGAGATCTTTGTGCTTCCATTTATTGCATGGATATAGAGGAGAAGAATCACAACCCAAGAGAATGATCACTCGAGGGAAGGATGATAGATATTACAAATTAACAATCGACTCCTCTTCATAGAAAATGTTTGATTTGAACATATCTCTTTCTTGAAAATAAGGAATACCCAACATCATATTTATTGATGTCAAAGAGATGAGAAGTACCTATAGAAGGAAATGAAAACCATAGGCCAACAAATTTTATGCTTCCACATAGATGCAACAAATTCTATAATCCTATGATTGATAATTTGACATTTATTCTTGTTCGGATTCACATGCTGAGCTGGGTTTATCATAAGCTAGAATTTTTCCACGGTTAATCTTGGTATAGAAATGATCTCATGGAACATCAATGAATCATATTGGAGATGATTATAGCCATAGGATGGAGAAAACATATGTATCAAGGATGGAATTGGTTCTTTTCTTCCATAATATCAGGACTTTCAGTAGTAAAACCTGCATGCAGTAACTAGCTCTTTGTCGATACAAGTGGATTATGAAAATTTCTGGAACTATTACATCTACTGCAGAAATATGTATCTTCCATTGGAATTCCACATGATGTCTCTTAATCCAATGGATCCAAGAAATAATAGTTGTTTCTAAAGTAAGTCTCTTGGGTGCTGAAATATTAACTTCTTTGCATTGGAAGAATTGGGGTAAGACTGACTTTCAATCCTTTATTTGATCATGCTGCAAGAAATTTTTAGAAAAAGGAAATAAACAACTGCTAAACCAACACTACATGAAAAATATTATTGAGATCTTTGCAAGAAAATATAAAGCTCATGTATAACTACTCTAGGACCCTAATTTTCACACTTAGAATTATTTCTCTTTACTTTTTCATTTATTTATTTATTACAATCTCCTAATCTGCTTGGAAAATGAAAGCTTCTTCTCAAGTGTAGGAGTATTTCCAATGGAACCATGTACATAATAGGATTACAAATGAGCTCATATTAAAGTTCGAAAGATAAGCTTTGATATATACCAAAGTATGAGGAACCAATTGATCTTCTTGATTTGGTGCCAAGTTTTGGAGAAATTTCTATTTTCGGCACACTAGTTCAGTGGGAGTTAACTGACTAGTTCTATTGTAGACTTTCTAATTTTTGACCATAACTATTATGCATGCATTCCTAATATAGGATGTCATTTCCTATATGAGTGAATATAACTCACTCATTGAACATATCATAGTATACATTGATTCTCATTCTTCATATTGTATCTCTCTTCCTTTTCTTGATAAGCTTTGTTTGTGTATGCTTTAGCTAGGTCTCCTATGTAGGTTTCCATGAAACACTGACATGGTACCAAAGAAGAGCTGCTTGGAGCAACCCAGACAAGCCAGAGAAGAGAGAAATAGTATTTAATTATTGATTAAACCTATTTTATGCCATTGTCGCATCCTATCCCTATCGAAAGGTGTAGCAATTGGAATCATCACACTCTATACACAGTCAAGGTGCGACATCGTCCCACTGTATTCTTCACCCGGGGTGCGACGATTTTGTTTTTCACAATCCTCACACTTTATCCTTCTCTAGGGTGTGACGATTCAACATAGTCTCACTATATCCTTATCTAGGGTGTGACAATTCAGCATAGTCACACTATATCCTTCTTTAGGGTGCAATGATTTAGTCTACCCTCAAGAAAATTGGTTTTATGCAGTAAAATAGCCATATCTCCATATCCATGATCTAGGTCGGGCTGAAATTTTGATTAGAGATGTATGACATGGGGATTCTCATGCTCACCAAAAATATCCATAACCCACATCATATTTTAGGATATATAGAATTTTTATCATATCTATCGCTGCCATAGAACTGTTTGTCATATCTCATAATCCACGATCTAGGTTTTCATGATCTTTTCAGAATCAATAGAAGGGACAGAGACACTGAAACTTATTCAATAAAGTCTGGTGATAATACTCAGACCTTACAGCTACTTTGAATGGAATTCGAAGGCCGCATTCCAACTCAAAATAAAAGAACTGTATAATTTGACAATGGCGACAAAAAAAAAAACCTACATCAGTGCTTGAGAAGACTAGATGGGTGAACCATAAGGATGAGGCCACATGACTACTTCTTGAGTTAATCTCCACTGATTTATGGTTTCATGTTGCTACATGCAAGAATACAAACGATATCTGGACCACCTTGGAAGGACTCTTTGGAAAGAAGGATGATATGCGAAGTCATATGCTTGAGGTAGAGTTGAATACCTTTGACCCTAAAAGTTTTGATAATATACATGATTTCTTTACTAAATTTAAATTTTTTATATTGATCTTGGGTGAATGTGGTATTGACAGGTATACACAAGAGAAGAAAATTATTCTAACAATCTTGGTCAAGCTAGGACCAGAATACGTTGTATGTGTCTCCAATTTCCATTCTGGCGGATGTATTTTGGGAGCAAATTGGAAAATGCCTACGATGGCTCAATTCATTGAGTCTCTCACACAAGAGAACACAAAACTCATACATATGGGCCTCATTAAATATCCCAAACCAAATTCACTGAGAATGCATGATGGAAAAGGATTATCCAATCATAAATCTAAGTAGAAACGGAAGGAGATATTTCATCTAGAGTCAAAGAAGGAGGGATATTCCAAACCCTTCAAGAATTCTTCAGGTTCCAAAGATTCTTAAAATTCCAAAGGGAAGAAGAATAAGGGAAATAAGTGCAGATATTTCAATAAAATGAATCATGAATAATCCACATGCATGAAGAAGAATATCGATCTTATGACATAGGTACTTCAACAGAATAACCTTGGAGACTTCATTCCCGAAGGAACCAAGAAGAAGAAGGAAGAAGACCATGCACCTAAGAAAGGTAATCATCATGCTCTGGTTGCAATTAATTCCTTATCTGATTCATGGATTATAGATTCCATTACATCACATCATATGGAAACTAAATATGAAGTTTTTACTTCTTTGAGTTCATGCTCTGGACCTCCTATTCTCACGAGGGATGATACTCCAGTTGCAAGAGAGGGAAGAATGGAACTCCCTAATGGAAGTTTTCAGAATTGTTTACATGTTCCAAATTTTTCTATAAATATTCTCTTAGTTTATCAAATCAGTCAAACATGTAAAAGGGTTTAATTTACATCATATTCAGTTACTGTACTTGACATACATGAGAATTCCATTATTTCAATTGGTGAGGTAAATCACAAATTAAGGCTGTGGAAATTCACTAAGTTTGCTGACCATAAATTCTTTTTACTACTTATGCATGTTGATGATAGTAGTAGAGTATGGAATGAGATATTTGGTCATTTAAACTTTAGGTGCATGCAGTGACTTTCAAAGAAAGGAAAGGTCAATGGCTTGCCATATATTTACTTTTCTGAAGGGGTTTGTGAAGGTTGCATTCTTGGAAAGCATCCCGAAGAGAATTTTGAAAAGAGAAAGCCAAGGAGAGCCTCCTCTTCCTTGGAGCTTGTTCACAATGATCTCATGGGTCCATTTCCACATCTGTCCATCAACAAAGAAAGGTATTTCCTCACATTTATTGATGATTACTCACGCTATACTTGGGTTTATTTTCTCAGGAAAAGTCTGACGTTTTTGAGCATCTCAAAGACTTCAAAGCTCTAGTAGAAACATAGACTGGGAAGAAAATAAAGATCCTCCATACAAAAAATGGGGGGGAGTTTTATTAGAAAAATTGGTAAGTGTGGACACAAACTAATCCCCCTAACTTCAACAAGAAGCTAGAACAAAACAGGGCATAATACAAATTTCTCCTTAGATTTTATTGTAATATAAACTAGTTCAGAGAGGGACAAATGACATACCATTTAAACAACGTTTGATCCTCTCTAGTGTCTCCCTTGCTCCATATTTGGATTTGTGGGATGGTGAACCTATTAAGAAGAAAAAATCAACAAATAGAGAGAACAATTATATATATATTCTAATGAAGTCTATGTATAAGATCAAGGAGTTATACAATAAAAGTAGAGACGTTTATAGGGAAGAAATGCATTACCACATTATATTGAATGAAAGTGGAGAATACAACCTGTGCCTTGATGTTGTAAGGTCCCTTCCAATGGCCCTTTTCTTCAACACACACACCTTTTCTCCAATGATTTTGATGAAGAGCATTCATAACATGACTTGGAAAGCTAAAACAAGGTTATCACAAGTACAATCTTCAACAGAATTCTTCATGCATAAGCCAACCTAGCCTTTCCTATGAGAGATCCCTCTTTATATAGGGTGAAAGAGGAATGGATGAGGATATTAGGATGATCCCACTAAATCATAGAAGCGAGTAATATCCAAACCGATCAGATGCCACCTCATCTTCTAGAAGATTCCCTTCTATAACTTTCGTGAATTTTACCTTTTTCTCTTGTTTGGGCATCATCGCACCCTATGCACAGGAAGAATGCGGTGACGTTGGAATCCAGTTTTGGTGCAACATGCGAAGATCAAGCATCATTGCACCCTAAGCATTTAGAAGGGTGCGATGATCTCCTTTGATATTATTTTTAAGGAAAGAAAGATGATCCACTTTTCTCATGGAGAAATTTTCATTTAGTATCTTCAGGGAAAATAGAAGTGAGTTATGCACATATCGTCAGTTGATCACAAAGGTGGCCAAAATAATGTGTAACAAAATTCCCCCCAAAGTATGAAGTTGGAACCTGTGACAACTGAAATACTTTGTAGAATGTGTGTGTCGAGAACAAGGAGTGCATCAGTCGGGAACCCACAAACAATCAAGCATATGCATAATAATATACCATCTTCTGAGGTAGGAATTCCCATACTCAGACTACAAGTGAGATAATCATAAGTGTTAAGTGAGTCATGACCATAAAACATACACTGTGGATCCATATCATCATGATTCAACATAGCCACGAGAAATACATTGTGGATCTATGCTCTAAGAATTCAAATTTAGACATAGCCACGAGACATACATAGTGGATCTATGTGTTAGTACAAACTTATGAATAATCCATTGCAACCTGGACCGAAATGGTAAAATCTAGGGTCTTCATTTCCATCGTATCGAAGTACAAATCTAGCCATGTGATTACATGTGTCGAAGTCGAACATGGTAGAAACCACTTGATTACCGGTCATTAATGAATATCGTTAACAAGTGTGAGTGATGCAGGAGCTTTGCTCCACCTCAACACGTGCTAGCCGATTGACACACATGGTGCACATTCAAGGAAGGGATATGCACCGCCTTCTCATTTTTTCTTCAAGAATCTAAAGCATGATCTGGGAATTTAATGTTGACAAACTGGAAAGAGCCAAATTGTGCCTCCACACAACTTGGAGATAAGGTTTCCATTAAGTGGTTAATGGTAGAAGGGATCTGTATCCTATTTGGAGAATATTTCCATCATTGTAATCTACCTCAGTAGTCAGGAATTTTTGAATGGTGATTTGACACCACTAGATTATCTTGGAGGGAAGCTCATCGAGCCCCTCATGTATAAATTCTTGTATTGTTTCCAGTAGAAAAAGGTTAGCCAGAGTAGAGAAATTCGAGTAGAGGATGAGACATGCATAGGAGAAACAAAGAGAGACGAGACTCAATCGCATTCCAGACTTAACCATTTGTAATTTGATATTCTACCATTAATAGAAAAATGAAAGTTTTTCCTATTATTAATTTCTGTGTAATGGATGTTGCATTATGAATATTATGTGTATGCATTTGAAGTGTAGATGAATGTTAGAAATCATTTGCAAGGATAGAACTATAATTTTCTATCTATGAGTGTGTTGGATTAGGTCTAGTTCTCTAAGCTAAGTGCAAGGAGTGCACAACAGAGTGAGGAATATATGTAAGACGATGGAAGGAGTGCGTGTCTGAACTCAGTGGAGTCAGAAGAGAAACTGCCAAGAGGGCATACCAGGATAATTCACAGACTCGGGAGGAAATTTCAAGGTGGTTAAGTAACTTGGAAGGAAAGACTGTATAAGGGAAGATACAGTCCAGAGTTACTGAACACTCTAAAGTACTATGCCAGGAGGGCATCGAGTTGGCGTGAGGAAGCACACTACCGACACATTTTGAAGTGTTGGGACCCTTAAGAGAATCCCATAATTAATGAACATTCTGAGGAAGGAAGGCTTTGCAAGAGTGCATCGACAAAGGAAAGGAGATGCCTTAAAACCTTCCATAAGACTAAGGGAGAATTCGTCGAAGAACTGAGTTGAGCGCAAGGAGTGCACCAAGGATATTGTAAGTTAATCCTACAAAGATTAGGAGGAAGGCGTCAAGCTTCTAGGAGGGAAAGAGGATGTCCACTAAAGGACGCAGAGGAACTAGGAACCTTGGAGGTTTTCAAGCCGAGAAAAGTTGCAGAAGAGTCTGCGCAGAACTCTGCAAGGAGTGCAGAAATAGTTTGAGAACAACCTAAGTCTCGAAAGGGAGAAGTGCGATAAGTGTGCAAAGGAGTCGAGGGCTTGTCGAAGTCCTGAAGAATGAGAAATCATCCATTTCCCATGTAGATAGGTGGAAGTATATCCGAGATTTTGAGGATTCAAACTTCGAAAGAATTAAAAGGGAAATAGTTCAAACTTTGTGAAGGCCAAAGTGCAGGGTGATTCTGAACTGTTGTATTCAGGAGGATGCGTGGAGGATATCCATGGATTTCGGAGGAAGAATCCTTCGGAGAAAAGTCAAGGAGAGGAGAATACCTGAAGAGCCAGGAGTCGAATCAATCCTAGCCGTCCATTGATATAGGACACATGGCAAAAGATTAGAACTTCACTGATTCACAAATCAGGAAGGAAGGGGTTGAGAGAAGAGAGGAATCACAAATTTTGAACTCGCGGTTTGATCTCAGTCGTCGATCGCAAGGAGAACATGGACCATATATTTTGTCTTGGATAATTCGTCATTTTAGAAATCGGGAAAAGGAGAGCAAGCCGCCCATAAAAGTTCCAAAGTACAGAGTCACGAAGGGAGCTAGCCCATAGTCGCATTCCATGGTCACATCCATGGGAAATACTAGCATAGAGAGTTAGCATCATTGGTGTTAAACTTTGGAAAGTTCTAAGGAGAGGGTCCGCGGGTACCACACAACCTGTTCGAGGAAAGGAAGGACATGTGATAGAGTTTTCAGGTTCCAAGAAGGGACCTAAGGAGTCGCTCCGTCTTAGGTATTGAACGATCCTCATCTGGGAGGTCAAGAAATCCTTTGGAGGGAAAGGGGGGACTAGGATGATCTACCCTTTGATCGACATAAGAAAGTTCGGTAGAGAAGACTGCATAAGGAGAACCAACCAATAGACAAACTGGAGGAGGTGATTGAGGAGATAAGGAAGCTGATGTCGAGGTCAGCAACGAAAGCAGTCAAAAAGGATAATTTGGACAGAAATGAACCTGCATGAGCAGCAGGGGGGATGCAAGAGAAACAATAGGAACAAAGAGGAGCAGAGAGACACCTCCAGGAGAAATTTTGGGATCCAGAAGGATTTCAACAAAGCTAGGAAGCTAATGAGCAGGAGCTCATGATTTTCGTAGCCGTGGAGTATGATGTAGGAGCATCGCTCCACCTCAGCACGTGCCAGCCGATCGACATGTGTGGTGCACATTCGAGGAAGGGAGAGGCGTCCCCCTCTCATTTTTCCTTCGAGAACCTAAGCTTGATACTAGCATTTAATGTTGAGAAGATGGAAAGAGCCAAATTGTGCCTTCGCACAAGCTAGAGATAAGGTCGCCATTAAGTGGTTAATGGTAGAATGGATCTGTATCTAATTTGGAGCATATTTTCATCATTATAATCTGCCTCGGTAGTCAGGCATTTTTAAATGGTGATTTGACACCACTATACTAGCTTTTAGGGAAGCTCATCAAGCCCCTCATGTATAAATTATTGTATTGTTTCCAGTAGAAAAAGGTTGGCCAGAGTAGAGACATCGGGGTAGAGGATGAGATATGCATAGGAGAAACACAGAGATCTGAGACTTAGTCGCAGTCCAGACTCAACCATTTGTAATTTGATATTCTACCATTAATAGAAAAATGATAGTTTTTCCTATTATCAATTTCTGTGTAATGGATGCTGCATTATGAATATTATGTGTATGCATTTGAAGTGTAGATGAATGTTAGAAATCATCTGTAGGGATAGAACTATAATTTTCTATCTGTGAGTTTGTTGGATTAGGTCTGGTTCTCTAAGCTAAGTGCAAGGAGTGCATGATAGAGTGAGGAAGATCTGTAAGCTGACGCAAGGAGTGTGTGTCTGAACTTAGTGGAGTCAGAAGAGAAACTTCCAGGAGGGCATACCAGGATAATTCACAGACTCGGGAGGAAATTTAAAGGTGGTTAAGTACCTTGGAAGGAAAGACATTATAAGGGAATATACAGTCCAGAGTTATTGAACACTCTAAAGTACTCTTTCAGGAGGGCATCAAGTTGGTGTGAGGAAGCACACTACTGACACATTTTGAAGTGTTGGGACCCTTAATAGAATCCCATAATTACTAAACATTCTGAGGAAGGAAGGATTTGCAAGAGTGCATCGACAAAGGAAAGGAGATGCCTTAAAACCTTCCATAAGACTGAGGGATAAGTCATCGAAGAACTGAGCTGAGCGAAAGGAGTGCGCCAAGGATATTGTAAGTTCATCCTACAAAGCTTAGGAGGAAGGCATCAAGCTTCCAGGAGGGAAAGAGGATGTCCACTGAAGGACGTAGAGGAACTGAGAACCTTGGAGGTTTTCAAGCCGAGTAAAGTCGCAGAAGAATCTGCGTAGAACTCTGCAAAGAGTGCAGAAAGAGTTCAAGAACAACCTAAGTCTCGAAAGGGAGAAGTGCTCTAAGTGTGAAAAGGAGTCGAGGGCTTGTCGAAGTACCAAAGAATGAGAAATTGTCCATTGCCCATGTAGACATGTGGCAGTAGATCCGAGAGTTTGAGGATTTAGACTTTGAAATAATTGCAACTAAAGAAGTTCAAACTTTGTGAAGGCCAAAGTGTGGGGTGATTCTGTATTGTTGTATCCAAGAGAACACATGGTGGAGATCCATGGATTTTGGAGGAAGAATCCTTCGGAGAAAATTCGAGGAGAGGAGAATACTTGAAGAGCCAGGAGATGAATAAATCCTATCCATCCATTGATATAGGACACGTGGAGAAACATCAATAGTTCTCTTATTCACAAATCGGGAAGGAAGGAGTTGAGAGAAGAGAGGACTCGCAAATTCTGAAATTACGGTTTGATCTCAGTCACTGATCGCAAGGAAAATGTGGTCTGTAGATTTGGTCTTGGAGAATTTGTCGATTTAGAAATCAAGAAAAGGAGAGAAAGCCGCTCGCTAAAGTTCCAAAGTACGGAGTCATGAAGGGAGCTGGCCCATGGTCACATCAAAGCGGAATACTAGCATAGAGAGTTAGCATCATTGGCATTAAACTTTGGAAAGCGCTAAGGAGAGGGTCCGCGGGTACCACACAACCTATGCCAGGAAAGGAAGGACATGTGATAGAGTTTTTGGGTTCCAAGAAGGGACCTAAGGAGTCGCTCTGACTCAAGTATCGAACGATCCTAGACTGAGAGGTAGAGAAACCTTTTGGAGGGAAAGAGGGGATTGCACCGTCAACGAGGGAAATAACCATTGATGTCAATGAATCCCAAGGTATTCTAGTACAATCCAATGAATGTGAGTAATAAGATGAAGTCAAACACTCGATGGAATCTTCCAATCAGGGGCCAATGATGTGAACCCACTGTTGAAAGCGAGGAGACCTGCCATTGAGGCATGCAGGTTCCAAGGTACAAAATGATTTATAAGTCTAATTCTTGGATAATGAGTTGAAGTTAACAGGAAAAGACTCATCACAGGAGGGCCTTAATGTATCCCCCATCAATGACATGAAATATGTAACATATTTGAAGTAGATCAGAGTACAAAGTGATTCAGAACTGACTGAGGGAAGGTCGACATGGTAAGAATTTGATTACTGCAGATGGCCGAATCGATAGAAGGCTTGTTTAGGTTGAAATTTTCTTGAACATATGAATGAAACAACAATTGTCTTGGCAGCATTGACTCAAGGAGGACCCAACATATGGACTTGTAGTTTGTCAAACGAGAGAAAAATGGATTTCCAAAACTAGATATAATGATGAAGAGGGGTGTCATGTTCAAGAGCGACTTACTGCCACTATTGGCACATGGGCAGACCTAGGGTTCAACTCCAAGAGTGCACCAACAAGCCCTAACTACTGTCCCTTTCGACAACACCTGCGAAGCAGATGCAGTCTCACCCGAAGGAGCTATGGGGGGGGGTTGCAGGACATAGATGTATGAAACCAAGGGGATATCAAGTGGATCCAATACAAACTCAACACAACATTCATATATCAATTACCAGTTCAGATCTACTTCGCAGAATTATCTATCAAATCTAACACAGTAATGCAATAATGGTCTACCAAATGACAAAGAACAGAGCATTGGTCACACACAACACAAAATATACGTGGTTCACCCTCTCTCTAGGGATACGTCCACAAAAATGTTCTTTATAATATCTTAAGATGAAGCATACAGTTCTTGTCTGTGCTCTTAGCTAGAAAATCTTCTCTCTTCTCCTCTCTATCTCTCCCCTCCCTGCGCACCCAGCTACATGGTTGATCTCCACACCCAACTGAAGATCTTAGAACACAGAAGGCTCTCGTACTCAACACTTCTCTCTCACTCAATATTACTCACTTGATCACACAATGACAAAGGCAAAAAAAAAACAATCATAACACCAACAACAACCCAACCCAGGTCCTTTAGATCTCTATTTATACATTATAATCACTCACCAACATCCTTAGGTCGAAACCTAGGTGTCAAAAACCCTAGATACCAAAACCCTAGGTCAACTATACCCACGCTTTCAGGGCTTCGCCAACCTATCTTTCCTTCCTTCTCATGTGATCATCCAAAGCATCCAACGATGGATTTTTCCTCTTACTGAGCTATCCACGATCCTTCTTTCTTACTGATCTATCATCCTCAATCTCCTCACCCAACGACTTGCTTTCTCTTACTTCACTCTGTCTTTTCTTCTCTTTTGCTCACTTTGAGCCAGTAATAGTCACTGTGTCTTCTGCACAGTTCACATTTTGCCTTTTCTTCCTTGATCTTTGATTTATTTCATAGACAAGGGACAACAGGCCCCCAACACTCACCTATCACGCATCCCGAGGAACTTCAGATCTGACCTTTCTATTTTACTTCGACTTCAGATTCTGTAGTGCAGCCTTTGATTTCTTCTCTATGCCTCCTCTCCTTCCTTGTGCAAACTGTATTTTCTATGTCTGGTACCCAGTTTCAACTGCACCTGGTACCTAGACCCTTTTCCTCATGCTTTTATTGAGAGCTGCGAGGCAACTAGTTGTCATAATACAACTTCAGCCGGCTCCCGTTCACCAAACCTTTCTTCCATTCTCCATTCAAAGTCTTCAACTACGCAGCTCCTCCTTCTGTAACATAAGCGACCTCATAAGGCCCGAGCCAATGAGTTCTGAACTTTCCTGGAGGCTTCATGAATTTACTGTCATATACCAATACCAGATCACCTTTCTTAAATGCCTTCTTCTGAATGTGTTTGTCATGGTAGGCCTTATCTCTTTTCTTCTGTACCTGCTGATGGAATCCTACAATAAATCTGTCTTCTTCTAGTTTGACCAACTATGCAAGCCTTTATCGAACAATGCCAGTGTAATCCATATCTGTAAAGGAAACAATTCTTATTCTTGGTACCAAATATTCCATTGGGATAACGACTTCGAGACCATACACCAACTTAAAAGTGGTCTGCATTGTTAGCTTCTTACAAGTGGTTCTATAGGCCAATAGTACCGCTGATACTCTTAAATCCCAGTCATCTCTATTAACACTATAAGTATTCGTCAACGCTGTCTCCAAGATCCTGTTGAATGATTCCATTATCCCATCTGATTGTGGATGGTAAGGCGTTCTCTTCTAATGGTGGAATGAAAATTCCTCAGTCAGGGCTTCAACTATTTTATTTATGGAATGTGTGCCTTGATCACTCATAAGGATCTTTGGGCATCCAAACCTGGGTATGATGTCATAAAATATGAAGCACACAACTGTATTTGCACTACAGTCCTTAACTACTCTTGCTTTGACCCATTTGGTCAAATATTTTGTCACAGTAATGATGTACCTTGATCCTATCCGCTTGCCTGGTGGGTTTATAGGTCCCACAAAGTCAATGGCCCATTTCTCAAATGCTTGTAGGGTCAGTTGTGATGCTAAGGGAATTTCATCTCTTCTGGATGTTTTCCCAACTCTTTGGCATACATCGTAGGCTCTGTAATAGTCTTTAGCATTTCTGTGTAAGGAAGACCACCAAAGGCCAGCTCTAAGAACCTTCTGCGTAGTTGCTTTCCCTGCGTAGTGTCCTCCAGCGATGCCTTTGTGATATTCAACAAGGATCAATGGTCCCTCTTCCTCCATAACACACCTTCTCAATATCTCATCAGGTCCCATTTTGTATATCTGTCCAGCTATAAGTGAAAAGTCGACAACACGCACTACTAGCTGTTTCTTTTGGGGAATTGTATACTCACTAGGTGCCATTCTCGTTGACAGGAACTGGACTATCTCTACAAAGTGGTCATCAATATTTCTAATGGACAGTAACTCTGCATCCAACAGTGCATCCTCCAAACTGGTCGGCTCTTCACCATGTTCCAACCTTGACAAGTGGTCAGGACCTTTGTTCATTCTTCCCAATTTAACTACGATCTCAAAGTCATATTCCTGAAATAGCATAATCCATCTGCATATTCTCCCCCCCAACACTGGCTTGTTGACTAGGTATTTCAGTGCTGAGTGATTAGTAAACATTTTAAAGTGTCCTCCCAACAAGTAGTGGCAAAATTTCTGTAGCGCAAACACCATGGCTAACCCTTCTCTTTCAGTGGTGGTGTAATTAATATCAGTTGTGGATAGTTTCCTGCTAGCAAAAGATAATGGATGGTCAATATCTCCTTGTAGATAATTCACACATTTATTTCTTCCAGTTCTCCAGTGCTTCTTCTGAATCTGATGTTGGCACAGGGGTAAACCCAGGGTTTAAATACAAGAGCGCACCAACAAGCCCTAACTACTGTCCCTTTCGGCAACACCTGCGAAGCAGATGCAGTCTCATCCGAAGCAGCTATGGGGGTTTGCAGGATAGAGATGTCTACAACCAAGAGGATATCAAGTGGATCCAATACAAACTCAACACAACATTCATATATCAATTACTAGTTCGGATCTACTGCGCAGAACTATCTATCAGATCTAACACAGTAATGCAATAATGGTCTACCAAATGAAAAAGAACATAGCAGCGATCACACACAATAAAAAATATATGTGGTTCACCCTCTCTCTAGGGATACGTCCATAGATCTGTGCTTTATAATATCTTAAGATGAAGCATACAGTTCTTTTCTACGCTTTCAGCTAGCAGATATTATCTCTTCTCCTCGCTATCTCTCCTCTCCCTGCGCACCCAGCTGTAGGGTTGAGATTCACACCCAACTGAAGATCTTATAATATAGAAGGCTCTCATACTCAACACTTCTCTCTCACTCAATATTAATCACTTGATCACACAATGACAAAGACAACAACAACAATCATAACACCAACAACAACCCAACCCGGGTCCTTTATGTTGGCATGTTTACAGGCAGGTTTACTTGTCATTGATGGCAAGATCAGAATATGCAGCGATGGAAAAATAGGGAAAATGTAAGCTCATAAGAGATAGTGCAGAGGTGCACGAAGAGTGCAAGAGTGTGCTTATTTATTTGATGGAAAATAGGCAGGCAAGGAAGACCAATAACACAGGAATAATTGCATGGAAAGATCAGAAGCGTAAAATCCATTTCAGAGTTTCGGATACCGGGAGATTGAGAAGTCAAGAGTTGAGACTCTTCAACACAGGAGTCCTAGAGTTGCGAAATTTGGAATCCCAAAATCCCGAAAGAGGCACATCAACAAGAGTTTTGCAGACCGGGAAATAACTCCATTTTGGAGCTTCAGATATCGGGAGTTGGAAGAGTCAAGTGACGAGAATCTTCATCACAAGAATCACGCAAGGCCAAAATGCGAAATGCCGAAATGATCGGAGCTAGAGAAACCAAGCTCCATTTCGGAGCTTTGGATACCGGTACATGGAGCATCAAGAACTCATCGCCACAGGAACACTGAAGTGCCGAAAAGAGAAATCACAAAAGCACTATATGGATAAGCGCTCGGTCACCTCTCGTAGTCACATGGTCGAAGAGCTGTAGAGAAAAGCTTGAAGTGGCAAGCTCCTTTTTTAGAGTTTCAGAGATCACGACTTAGAGAGTCGAGATGCCACACAACAAGATTGCCGAAATGCTGAAGTACGAAATGGAAAAATGAATGCAAGATTCAATGAAGTCAATTCAACGGTGCAGGTGAATTTGAATAAGATCGGAGGGCTACTGTTGTACTTCACAGTGTAACTGCTAGAAACAAATGATGGTTTTTGCCAGAGGATGAGCTTGTCTATGACAGAGAAGACGAAGAGTCTCAACTGCCAGAGAAGTTGAGGAATCTAGAGATAACACCCAATGATGATGGATACATGGGTGAAATTGCCAGAGAAGCTGAAGAGTTACCATGATGATCAGGCAGAGCACTGAAAATGGGCAGGAAATGCAGAACAAAGAGAGACAACATGGCACACAGGAGATGGGATATTTTTGGAAGAGTGAAGTGCGAGTAAACACCCCGCTGTGGAGAAGAGTGGGAGGGGCAGAGCATGCAGAAGTTCTTATTGCATGCACAAGGAGCACATAGACTATAAGAATGGAGAACAAAGAAGAGATCTATGTTTTTGCAGTTGAGTGTGATTGAGGTGTGAAGAAGGAGGCAGAGCGCAACAGCAAAAATGTAAAAATGGGGAATGGTGCATTGAAGGGACATGGAGCAGAGAGAATAAAAGGAAAAAGAGCAGAAAGCGTAAGGAGTGTGCAGAAGACACTGATGCAGATAGAGCAGTACAATGTAGCAGAATAGTGATGAGACCGGTAAGCCATTGAAGAACTTTATATCACTGTAATAAGTCATAATAGCAAAGATTTATATTTCAGGGTGGTAGGGAGGTGCTAGGGAGGATTGTTGTCCTCAGAGGTTCAAGTGGGTGCTTGAACACAGGGAGTTGTAGCTTCCATCTGGTTGCAGCCAGAGAAACCAGGGTGGTAGGGTGGTGCAAGGGAGAACTATTGTTCTCTGTTATATAGGTTGGTGCCTGTGTGACTAGAAGTTGGTGCTTCCATCCAGTTGATGCTGGAACACTTAGGGAGTTGGTGCTTCCTTCTAGTGGGTTCTAGAGAAACCAAGGAGTTGGTGCTTCCTTTTAGTAGGTGCTAGAGAAAATAGAGAGTTGGTGCTCTTAGCAAGTTGCAGCTTGCAAAATAGAGGTTGAGGCCTCATTATGAGTTGGTGATCATAAGTATGATAATGTACAGAATTTAAAGAATACTTATCATATAAAGAAGAAGAGGCTTTTACCCTTTATGGGTTTCCTCAGGAAATATTTGTCTCTATGTATTCCTTATGTGTGAATGATGTTGAATGTTCTATTGCTTACTTCCCTATAATATGGTGATTGTCATTGAGTAACAACTGATTCAACACCCCCCCCCTCCTCTCAGTTGTCCAACACTTTAGACCTCTATTTATACATTACAATCAACCACTGACAACCTTAGGTCGAAACCTAGGTGTCTAAAACCATAGGTCAACTTGACTCATGTTTTCAGGGCTTCGCCAGCCTGTCTTTCCTTCCTTCTCACGCGGTGCTCTAAAGTATCCAATAATGGATTTTCCTTCTTGCTATTGTCCACTATTCTTCTTTCTTGTTGATCTGTCATCCTTGATCTCCTCATTCGATGACTTTCTTTCTCTTAGTTTGCTCCATATTTTCTGCTCTTTTTCTTACTTCGACCTAGTAACAATCACCGGGTCTTTCGCGTAGTTCACATTTTTCCTTTTCTTCCTTGATATTCGCTTTCTTTCATAGCCAAGGGCCAAGAACCACTGACACAGATACAAATATACATTTCTTTCCCAATTTTCCCACACCATTTCTGGAGAGTACCTCTTTATTTTACACAAGCTTGAGGAGGATAACATATGCTTGTAATGTAAGCTCATCCTTTGGATGAGTCCCACAGAGTATTTTTAACGAACCCTAGGAAGGAGTGGTTCGGTCCCATATGGGCCTTTCAATGTTTGTTTTACGATTCCAAAGAAAGAAAACTCAAAGGTTTTTCATGTTTAGAGAGTCTGAAAAACACTTAAAGAAAATTCCAAAATGTCCTTTTCCGTAAGTTAGTTTGACGAGACCGAAAAAGAGATAATCTACTGCTCATTAGACATTTTCTTCAAATACTTTTATGAGCGTGAAAAGACAAAGGTCGGTCAACTATCTTTTCATGTTTAAGGAGCTTGAAAAGAGCTTAAAGGAGACTCTATAGGGTTCGTTTTTCATATTACCATTACGAGTCTAAAAAAAGCGATAAAAGGTTACTCAATTACATTCTCATAGTTTCACAAGTGTGAGAAAGAATTAAGACCATGCTCAGAGTTTTTCCTGAAAATCCCTAAAAGTATATGTACATTATAAAAACACGCTAAAATTACCAAAAAGGAAGGATCCATATCAAAAGTCCAGTCCTTAGATATCTCAACCTACAACAAAGACACTTTGCAAAGTTCATTAGGTTTAGGGCATAGGTAAAAATATTTAAAAATTAATTTAATTTAAAATTAAAATGGTAAAAGTGCATAAAATAGGTAAAAAATAGTCCATCTACCATTTTATTTTCATTTTCACCATACTAGTGCCAAAACCCCCCTTTTTCCTCTGATTTTCAAGTGACAATTCTGGAGCGCTCGATGGATGATTTCTCAAACTGCTTCCATGAAGTAGGTATTCTTCTTCCCCTCTCTCTTTTTATGGTTGAATTTTTCATTTTTAATGGTTCAATTTTAAGTTATGGGAAATTTTTAAGGAGTTATTGCGCTTTGAGATTGTCGCAGGCCCACCCTATCGTGAACTACGATGATCCCAAATCACTACAGGGGTCCCACAGCTAGGGTGCGATGACACTTGTTGGCACAGGGGCAGAGCCAGGGTTCAAATCTACAACAATGCACCAAAAAAACCCTAATTACTGGCCCTTTTGGCAACACCTGCGAAGCAGATGAAGTCTCACCTGAGGTAGAGGCAGGGGTGGTTGAATGACTTAGATGTCTGCAACCTTAGCTGGGACATAGATATGTGATTTTAACACTTAATAGAGCACTCAACAATTAACATTCATCAATATCAAGTCTTAGTTACAACGCAGTTAAACCCTAATTACAAAGTATCACGGTATTCATTCAGATCTAAGGTACTTAAGCACTAAGCATCTGTACATAATTCAGATCTAGCATCCATCCGTATTATTAAGTACTAAGCATCAACATATCATTCATCTATATTAAATCACTTAAGCAAGTAAACACATAAACACATCAATACATCACACAAAGAATAGCAACACATGTATGTGGTTCACCCCCTCCCTGGGGATACGTCCACCAACTCTTCTCTTCTTTATTATCTCTGGTCAAGCTTCTTACAGGCACATAGCATCCAATTTCTACTCCGCAGAAGACAAGAGATCTCTGTGCACTCCGCCAGATCCTCCTTCTTCTAGCTAGGGTATAGCACCAAGCCTTCACACAGTCTCTTACAGTTACTTGCACTAG
The DNA here is from genome assembly GCA_032191745.1 of Picea mariana. Classification (NCBI taxonomy): domain Eukaryota; kingdom Viridiplantae; phylum Streptophyta; class Pinopsida; order Pinales; family Pinaceae; genus Picea; species Picea mariana. The sequence continues at coordinate 193,417 of JASDQU010736599.1, forward strand.
CCTTGCAAGCCTTACACAATATGCACAAAGCACTTACAACTCTTGATCACATATATCCAACTCTAGCACTTAGCACACTTTCCTCTCGGTCTCTTTCTTACCTTGCCTAGCTACTTATTTATACATTACAAAATAGGCCTAAACATGGGTAAACCCATGGGCCAACATCCCATACCCATTACATAATCCTGAATCCAAAAAAGGGCACTAAAAGGAGCCAATATCCCACGATCTCCACTTCGTCTTGTGCTCTGCCTTCGACAGCCTGTCGAAGTCCTAAAATAAGGTCAAACATGACCAAGAATCCTCAAAACTTGGTCAAGGCCAACATACCCCCAACACTCACCTGTGACTCATCCCGAGTCACTCTGATATGATTAGTTCTGCTTCAAAATCCTCGAGATTAGGTCGAGCAACTTCGACATATTTTTGTGCCATGGCCTCCTATTCAACATACTCTTGGATGACTGCTTCATTGATAGGTCCCTCTAGGCAATGTTTATATGTAGTGATGACTTTCTCCAGTTTCGCTCCTCGACCTTCGATCTCTGTGAACAGTTGGTAAGAATCATTCTGTATAGGTTGGAGCCTCTGAGTTACTTTCATAACTCTACTTTGAATAGTGTGGACCAGTTGTTGGGCAGTGCACTGCTCTTGGGATCACTTCATTCTTTCCAAAACTGACAGGGGCTTCAACTGCGCCTGTATTGTCTCTACTTTCTACTTCTCTTCTTGTAGTTGTGATTCCAGTGCCTTCAATTATGGATTCTCATTGAGTCACTCATATGTCTGGGCACTGCGATCACTTAGTTTCTTGCATTCCATGTGTTAGCACTTGGTAAATTTCTTAGAGGTTGAAAACAGAAGAAATTTACAAAGGTAACTTTATCCAACCACTTTTAAAGCTGGGATCTAGCCCTTCCAACTTCAGAGAGGGATCTCTCTATATGATTTAGCTATGTTTCCAATTTTAGATATTAGGCTAGGTAAAGAGATAGGTAGGTTTTGTTGTCAAAGTGTTTTTTTGAATTGGTTGAGACAATCTACACATCCATTGGGCTATGGGGTCTGCGTTTAATAAAATATGAAATACAAACTAGAAACGCAAAGGAAAAAACTTCCACAGGGCGAGATAATATAATCACTGGATCTCTTAGTAGCTTAAATGATGATTAGCAGAAAAGATGAGGAAGATAATTTCAACAAAGAAGCAATTAAGAATTCCTTTATTGAAAATACCAGAAGAAAAACACTAAAATCTTTCGAGTCAGAAACAGGGTATATGAGATAAATCCTGCAACATTCGTTACTCTTAAAGATTAGAATTAGAAAACAGGATGATCACAAAGCAAGAATAACATTCAACTTAGAGAGAAAACATCACCAGTGAATACACGCAAGAATCCTGTAAAAGTGCCTCCTTTTTATTAATGGAAGATCTCTTAAAAAATATTACAGTCTGATAGCGTCAGGGTGTGAAGATCAACAACCCTCAATACTTTGAAAGGTGAAGTATTTATAACTTAAATTACAAACGTTCCTGTCATAAATGATCAGGACGTGCCAAATCTATTTTTAGCCTAACTAATTTAACAAATTTCCTAAATCTAGGAACTGCTTGATGACTTGGTGTAACTGCACGCTGATTTCTGGGTAGGCTATTGATGAAGTCTTTGCATGACCTCATCTGACTGGACAGGTAACTGGACCTGGACAGCTCGTCTGCTAATCGATCAGATCGCAGAGCTCTTCCCATCTGAGATGACTGGGCACGTTGACCTTGAGCAGTCTTCGATACACTTCATCCATTTCTGTATACTTGGCAAATGTAGGCTTGGTGAGGAATATGTATCGAATCTCGTGTTGGATACTGATGTCCAACTGAAGAGCATGCAGGAATGCTTTGCCAGTGATGCTCCCTTGTATGCCAGCAAACTTTGAACTGTCCTTTGCCACTTTGGCCAATCTCTTCTTGTAGTCTGGGAGTGTCATTAATTTATCATTGATCACTTTCAGACCAGGAAGACCTTTCTTCTAGAGAGCTTCAATCTTATTGAAAAACCTTTGTACCCCCTGGTCCATGACCTAAACCTTTTCTTCCAGCTGAAGCATTAATCCTCTCTTGGTCACAACTCTTTTGACCTCAAGGATGGTCTCTGTTCTACCTTCAATCTCCAGCTCTTCCAGCTATTCCCTAGTCTTAGAATTGAGTAACTTGATGATCTCATTTGCCTGTGCTGGCATGTCTCCAAATTCTACTCTGATCTTCTCGATGACCTGTTTGCTCCTCTGGACCAACTCATTCTGCTCAAACATGATTTGGATCATGGGCCATATCTCATTTATGGACTTAGTGATGTCTGTCCATACATTCTCTTTAACCTCAGCCAAAGTCTTCCCTGCCACTGTTTGCTTTTGGAGCTGCTGTAGCTCCTGCTTGAGCTGCTCTGTTACTTGCTTTTCCTTGGAGAGGCTGGTCTGGAAATAATTTTTGAGTTCCTGAAGGTTCTCAACTTCCTTTTTAAGCCTGCTAATCTCTGTCTCCTGCAGGTTCATCTTCTCCATGGATCTAGCCAGGTCGGCTGTCTTCTCTTGGGATGTCAATGGAGTTGCGGATGGGACTACTGTCACTGATGCCGTGCTTGCTCCTGAAATCGGAATGGTAATCAATGGAATGACTTCCATTGGCTTCAGCATCTCCTTCTCTTTCAATAATCTCTCCATCTCAGCTTCCATTTCTTTGAGCTGTGCATTCTACTCCATGAGAAGCTTGAGCATTTCGTCCTTCTCGCCTTCTTTCTCTGCTATCTCCTTCGCCTGCGAGTCCTCTATGGGCGGGAGCTTCAGTTGTTTCCTCAAGGAGGCAATGTCAGCATTCTTCTTCTTTATCATCTCCTCCACTGCTTTGACGTTCGAAGGGTCATAGCCGATCTTGAGGAGTAGCTCTTCCAAAGTTTTGATTCTATTGTCCTTCGCAAAGGACGATATCTTCTCCAGCTTGAGTTGTGTCTGAGCATTGTTTAGTGACACCTGCAATTTTGCTGCAGAAGCGGAAGCATGCGCAAAGGTATGGAACACCATTTCCCCTATCTGTTTGTGTAGATTCATCTGATCTACTGGGTGCACGTCCTTTGTCTGGAATTCAAAGGTGGCCCTCTTGTAGTCTGTGATCACCTTGGGGTCTGGTACCTGTGCCTGGAGGAAAGCCATGTGCATTCTGCCCTTTTCTATGTCAAATGTAGACAACAGCCTATGTTGTGCAGTTGACGTCTGCTTCCAAAACTGAGCGTAAGTACTGCTAGTAAGGGTCTAGTTCTTTTTCTTGATCAACTTGTACTTCTCAAAGATGCTCATCTTGGGCCCAGTCTTGCCTGGCTGAGTGTCCAATGGGGAGTCTGTGGATTTCTTTGGTATTATTGGGGTAATGTCCTTATATAAGCTCGAACCGAAGGGAGGAATAACCGACTTGGTCACTGTGGTAGGCGGGGCTTCTTTTTCCCCTGTTGGGCCAGGGACTGACGAAGTATTAGGCCTCTTAGTGTGCAGTTGGAACTCCTCGGAATATACCTCAGTGACAGGCGGAGATAAATCCTTCCTCGGCCTCTTCTCTTTTGGGACCTGTGGCGTGGTTGTTGGTGGCACAGTGGTCGGGGGAGCCTGCAGTTCCACTTCAATCAATGTGTGGGGATCCCATGCCGTCTGATTCACAAATTTTTCAATTTTAGGCTTGGACACATGAACCTAAGGGATATTTTTGTTCTTCACCCTCATCTCTGAAATTATCCCACATGGATCATAATGCCATGGGAAGCTTAAGAAGAACTTCATCTCTCTCGGCATCTGATCTGCTTCTTTCCTGACACCACGACTGTTGCAGATGAAGGAGCCAATCTGCCCCTTGATTCTAAGATGCTGCTTTTTCTTCAAAGATACAAAATGGATATCATCTGAATTCATGATCTGTCTTATATACTCTAAAGCAAATATTTTGACTGGCACATACTTGGGCAGCTTATAGGGTGCCAACTCGCACCCATATACTCTGATCTCGGTATGGTTTTGATACAGGTACCAATCCCTGGTCTTTGTGTTGTCTGAGAGGTGTAGGATCCTCCAAACTTCATCGTTTATTCGAGGCTCGTGCCTGCCACCTAGCATGCTTACCACAGGGTGGTAGAACAGATCGATGAACGCCTTGAAGCTATACTCTGTGGAGTTATGCTTCAGCAAAGAGGTCCATACTGTGACTGCCTGAGGTTTACCATATGCATCCATCTTCTGCATGGAAAATGCAAACTTATCCACCTAGAAAAAGACGAACAAGTAGGCTAATATTGATGAATATCTGAACATGCCTTCCATGCCAAAATTCACGAACTGTTCATGAATATTGTCTGCCAAGAATGTACTGAAATCAAACTGGGTGGTGGGTTTTTCGTCAGTGGAGAAAATGGATAGAAAACCCATAATGGGCTCATCCACCCACTGATCAGAATAATATCCCAACAGAGCGCAAAGGGAAGAAATGATCTGGTTTCCCTTAGTGGAGAACATAGATGACGGGTAAGGGGGATTGGTGGAAGGGAATTGAGCGGATGTGGGAAGGAAAAGCTCAAATATTTGAGCTCTTTGGGGAAAAGTCATTTTCTGGTACAATTCGGTGAGAATTTCCAGGTTGAAGGGGGACGCAGAGTCAGCTCGTTGAATTTATATCATCTGGTATATGGCTTCGGGCATGATGAGGAACAGGATGTCTCCGGATGAGGAGACGATGACTCTTTGTTCAGGAATATAGTGAGCTTGACATTTGAGAGCAAACTTGGGAAAATGGTGGATCTGAGGGAAGAGGTAGAGGGGTAAATTGGACTCCCAGAGCCCAATTTCATCACTCTGGTCCAAGAACACCTCCCTGAGCCATGACTGGAGGTCTGAGAAATCAAAATCACATTTGGTATCTGTGATTAACCGGTCTTTGTCGACCAGTGGGATTTCGTTCAGGTCGACTAGAGGCGGGAGAAACAGATTCTCCTCTCCTTCTACTTGTCTGGGCTTTGGCGCCATTTCTGCAATGGTACCTGCAATAAACAAAACGTTAGTGGGGGTGACTGACTGTGGATGAGGGCGACAGAATGTAATGGAGGAGTAGCTGTGAATTTCTCTGGTGCGATGGGTGAATAGTGAATGTGAGGGGAATAACGGTAGTTTTATTTAAATTGAGGTCGGTTGGGTGTGGGAGACAGGTCNAATAAACACAACGTTAGTGGGGGTGACTGACTGTGGATGAGGGCGACAGAATGTAATGGAGGAGTAGCTGTGAATTTCTCTGGTGCGATGGGTGAATAGTGAATGTGAGGGGAATAACGGTAGTTTTATTTAAACTGAGGTCGGTTGGGTGTGGGAGACAGGTCAGTTGGATAATAGATGTGTTATCCAGTAATAAATGGCCAACAGATCACTATGAGGGTGAGATGGCAGGTGACGGTGGCTGAAAGATACGGACAGGTGACGTGGTGGCTAGGGATTGGAGGTAAAATTCATAATAAGGGGATTGCCATGAGTAAAAGGGGGGAGGGGACTGACAGCAGTTATGGGATGTGACTAACTTGGGAAGAAGTGGAAGGTGACATCCATAAGTGACGGGGGTCTGTCAGATAGCAGGTGGTGATGGGACTCGGGGCAATAGATTTATGCCACATAATACAAGGGACCCGCCAGAGGGAGATTACCATTCCGGACCCCCCCCCTCAGTTAAAAGCAGATCATCCAGGGGGGTCCAAAATCCATTTAGGGCCGTTGATCTACGTGCCTGTTTCCTGGCCGTAGATCTTAGCACACCTTTTATTACTCATTCCGGACCCCCCCCCTCCATTAAAGGCAGAATGAACGGGTGGGTCCGGAATCAAATATTATCCATTGATTTGAGCACTTGATCTTAAGCCGTCCAGATGAGCGCAAGTCTTATCATCGATTCTAGACCCCCCCCGGTTAAAAACAAAACGGTCGGGGGGGTCTGGAATGCTCTGTACATGGTAGATCTGAGCACCACGATTAGGATCGTCGATATGTGCAGGGAGCATAAATGGGGAGCGGAGAATACATGCACTAGGAAAACTTAGGACAAATGTATTTTTATGGGTTTTTTCAAAGTTCTTCAAGTAGAGACCACCATGGGGCTTGACCAAACTATCTTTTAGGCATTTGAAAACATGGTGCAATACTGACATCGAGCTGGTTTTATTGGAATGGAACAACAAAGCAACTAGCCTACATACTAACCTATCTTCCTATGTCAATTAATCCAGATTAAACTGTTGGGTTAAGAAATTACTCTACCCTGGGGCTATTTGACCAAGATTAGACAGTCTGGTCAGATTTATTCACTAATCTAACCTAGACACTTTGGCTAAGATTAAACTGTTTAGCCAAATTCATTCACTACCCTATCAACATCAAATTTAAAAAGAACTTGGCCATGCTTGAAAGGTATGGACCAAGTTACTATTATTGCATGGGGCTTTTATTGCAATTCTTTTGTGCCCTCTTTTTCTTTCTTTTTCTTTTTTCTTTTTCTTTTTCTTTTCTTTTCTTTTTTCTTTTTTCTTTTTCTTTTTCTTTTCTTTTCTTTTTTCTTTTTCTTTTCTTTTCAAATTATTTGCAGAATGAAAAATCATTTGTCAACAAAAACACTAGAGACAGATAATATCCCAGTCACCAGTTGATTCCTGTAACTTATAGGGTGATAATAGTGGCTCCACCTGGGGATGTTACTTGCCCTGTGAAGTACCAAGAATCCTGGTTCCTGTCATTCTGAAAATTTATGCCTAGTGGCCTTCGTTGGTTTTATTCTCAAAAAATGGAAAAACAATGGTCAACAGCTTAGGGCCTTCTCTTCGGGCTTCAACCAACTGACTAATGTTCTTCACTCAGAAAATGCAAGTGAAAAATGAAAATTAAAATGGTATGCACAATGGAGAGTGAAAACTTGAATCTTTTACTGAGGTGGCACATAATGTTTCAGGATTCTACCATTCATAGGTCCTCCTGGCAGATCTGTCCCATCATCGTTGTTTAGCAAGAAAGCATTGTTTCCCTTGAAAGCTTGGATCATGTATGGTCCTGTCCACAGACTGTCAAATTTTCCATGCTTTCCCTTATCTTCATTTTTGGCGTCCCATCTCAGCACCAAATCTCCTAGCTCAAAATCATCCTCCTTGGTTCGTTTGTCAAAGATCTTCTTGATGTTTTCTTGGATTACCTGAGTCTTGTTGAAAAGGTCCTCCCTAGATTGCTGCAAATGGATCATCTGGTTGATCCTTCTCTGTGAGTCGTTTGGTTCAGCTTGTACCTATTGACGCAACTTCATGACAGGGACTCCTAAAGAAGTGGGGAAAACTGCCTCTGTGCCATAGACCAGCTGGTATGGTTTCATACCAATTGACCTTTTGGTGGTCAGCCTGTCAGCCCACAAAGCGAACACCAACTTGTTGTGCCATGATTTCTTGTTTTCCTGCAATTTTTTCTTGATGATATTTACCAAGTTTTTGTTTGAAGATTCCGCTAGCCCATTCCCCTGAGGGTAGTAGGCCGTGGAATTCCCCAAACCAATCTGGTACTGGTTGCAGAAATCTATGAGTTTCTTCGATCGAAAGGCAGCTGCATTATCAGTTATAATATTTCTAGGAAATCCAAAGTGAGACAAAATATTATTTTCAAGGAATTTGATAATAACAGAGTCAGTGGCTTGCCTGCTTGGTACTGCTTCGATCCATTTGGTAAAATAATCAGTGGTAGTGAGAATCCACCTGTGCTGGCCTGAAGATGGGGGGTGTATTTCTCCAATGAAATCGAGTCCCCATTGCCAGAAAGGGGCCTCAACTGAGATCGGTTTTAGAGGTAGAGGGAGAAGTTTTCTTTTTCCTTCAAACAACTGACATTGATGACATGCAGTTACCTTCTGATGCACATCAGCAAACAGGGTGGGCCAATAAAATCCAGCTCTGAGTATTTTGTTGGTTGTGACCTACCAGTTCAGAAGGCCACCACATTCTCCTACATGAAACTCTTGTAACACTTTATCAGCTTCATATTTCAATAAAAAATTTAACAAAATGCCTCCAGGGTCTTTCCAATACAAATTGCCTTCTAGAATACAGAATTTTAAGGCTTTCAACTTTAAAAATCTAGCTTTAGTCTTAGTCAAACCAGGGGGAGCTTCTAAATTTTGCAAAATGAATATAAGGTCTGCGTACCATGGAGAGTTGAGAAATACCTCTCTCATGCTTGGAGTCGCCATCTCGCCCTGTTCATCTGCTGCAGCTAAAAAATTAATGTCTAAAGCATGGAAGTTAGATTCAACCATTAATTTAGCAATGCCTTGACCTTTGATTAGTTTCGTGGGCTTAATCTCTATATTGTATTCTAAAATGACAGCAATCCATTTTCCCCTTCTTCCATCCAGATTGTCCTGTGTCAAAATGTCCTTTACTACCGCATTTGGAACATAAGCTATGGTGTGGGAATGGAGAATGTAGACCCCAAAGTCTTTTATAGCTTTCACCAAGGCAAAAGCTTGTTTCTCCATTATCTTGTAGTTCAGAGCAGCGTCTCTCAATGCTTTACTGAAGAATGCTATGGACTGCTCATACCCTTCACTGTTCTTTTGCAGTAACACCGCTGCTATAGTATGTTCGGAAGCGAAAGAAAAGAGATAGAAATCCTTAGTAAAATAAGGACTGATCAAAACAGGGGCTTCTGTGAGTGCTCGTTTGACTTGTTCGAAAGACTGTCTGGACTCAGAGTCCCATTTTATTTTTATGTCTTTTTTAAGCATGTTTGTAATGTTTCTAAGGAGCTCAGTCAGATTGGGAATAAATCTTCGTAGAAAGTTTATTCTCCTAATAAAAGACTGTAGTTCTTTGAGGTTTGTTGGGTGTTCTAATTCTTGTATGGCCTCGATTCTGCTGGGATCTATTTTGATTCCATCCTTGGAGATGATGTGTCCTAGTAGTTTGCCTTCCTCTAGCCCAAAAAGGCTTTTCTTAGGATTCAAAGAAATCCCAAACCTTCTACATTTCTTGAACACTCGTCTGAGGTGTCGTAGGTGTTCGTCATTAGATCGGAAAAACACAGTTACATCATTTAAATAGACGACAATAAACTTACCCGATTCTTCCACAAAAGCGATATCCATCGCCCTTTGGAATGTGGCTCCTGCGTTCATCAGACCAAAAGTCATTTTCACATACATGAAAGTGCCCCATGGTGTGGTGAAAGTAGTTTTGTCTTGGTCATCCGGGTGAACTAGGACCTGATTGTAACCCGAGAAACCGTCCAACAGAGAGATTCGACTGGACCCGACCACTCTTTGCAGGATGTGGTCCATTTTCAGCAAGGGGTAACTATCCTTCAGGGAGACTTTATTCAGATTTCAGAAATCTATGCAGAGTCTGATTTCCCCGGTTTTCTTATGCGTAGGGACCAAATTAGAGACCCATTTGGAAAAATGCAATGAAACTATGATTTTGGCATCGTACATTTTTTTGATTTCCTTCTCTATCAGAGGGAGCAACTTGGGATTTATCCTCCTAAGTTTCTGCCTAAATGGTTTTTGGTCTTCTTTTATTGGAATCCTGTGTTGTATGATGCTGGTATCGTAAGCTTTCAAATCCTCATAACCCCAGGCAAAGACATCTGAATATTCTTTGAACAACTCAATGTATTTGAGTTTTTTCTCTAGGGGTAATGATTTAGATAGTTTGACTATTCTGGGTTTCTCCTCAGTCCCTATATTACAGTCTTCTACCTCTTGTCCATTGGCTTTGATTTTTGGTTTTTTGGCTACGTCGTTAAAATCAAACAAGTCCTCTAAAGGAACTAGGCCTCTAGGTAAAACATTGCTTTTCAAATGTAAAACATCGGCGTCCATTTCGTCGTCGCCTAATTCTCATGAATCTACACTATTTACACTATCAATTTCAAAATCAGAACTATTTACATTTTCATCTTCGTTCTCTAAATCTATATTTGTACATTCAAAATCGTTTTTACATTGCAGAAAGTCTTCGATTTGATCATCATCACCAAACACTTGCCAGTACCTGATATTGTCGGGGACGATTGGTTTGCATTTCACCTCAACAGTGTATGGGTGATTCGAGTGGAAAGGAATCTTACAGGAGGCTGCTGACGTAGCCAATCCGTCTGCCATAATGTTTTGTCCCCTTGGCATTACCTGCAAGTCAACTTCAATGAAACAACTAAGGGCATCTACAACAACATTCCTATAAGCTCTAAGATGTGGGTGTTTCACAGCGTACTCACCTTTTATTTGCTTGATTATCAACTCAGAGTCACCTCTTACCATAATCTGTTTAGCACCAACTCTTTTCAAAATCTTCAGACCGAGCATCAAGGCTTCATACTCAGCAATATTGCTAGTGCATTGGAAATTTAATTTGTAAGAATGGTTTTCTGAATACTTGTTTCTATGATTATGCAGCCAGACTCCTGCTCCAGCTCCTTCTTTACTCACTACTCCATCAAAATACATGCTCTAGAAATCAACGGGTAACTCTTCAGTTATCATGTTCTTCATCCTTGCTACCTCAATGATTTCTTGGCCTTCTTCCTGGGTAGATGTATCTTCCGCCAGCTGAGTATCTTGTTCTCCCATGTCACCATCATTGTACAAGATAAAAGAATCCAGATCAGAATGTGAAAAGTAAAGGGGACAGTTGTGTGGTTTTTCTTGGCTACTGACCATGTACTTCATCAATGTTTCTCTGTATAGCCTTCTTTGTTGCCCGAAAATTGGGATAGTGGCATAAGACATATCTAGCTGCAGGGTTCCTTTTAACTTAGCCCCCCAAGACCGGGATAACAACATCCCATACTTCGACGGGATGTCTGCAACCACCACATCCATTACCATGCTCTTCGCGAGAATCTGAACCAAGGTGATGCATAGGTCCTTGATCAAACCAATACATCTAACTTTATTGGAGTCGAATGAGTGTAAATCCTTGTATGGTCTGGTGACCTCCAGTCCCAGTTTCTCCATTACTGCTTTAGGCATCAGATTGTGGGAAGCACCCGAATCCAGCATAGCGTTATGCAAGATCATGTGATGTATGTTTAGACTGATGTAAAAAGGAGCGACCTCATCAGTATCATCTCGACCATCTACTTCAGGTCCGAAAAGAAGTTCGAGTTGATCATCAGTAAAGTCCACAGTGTCTGAATGATTTGCTGATCCAATGGTTAAGGCCTTTGTGCCTATGTCAGGTTCAATGGTCAGTGCTTTAATCACCTGTGAACGATAACCGTCTTTGTTCATCAACTCTGTAAGTGGGATGGGAATTTTTACTTTGGCCAATTCCCCCTCCAGGCTGAAAGGTGTAGGGGCTCTGCCTTGGCTCATCAATTCTGGTTTGTCCACCATATTCTTCTGCTCAGAAGTACTTGGTGGATTAATAGGTGAAACCTCAGGCTATGATGACCTTTTCAGAATGGTAAGGTTTTTCTTCATGGGAGCATCGACAGTGCTCTTATCAGGAATCTTCTCGGCAGCTGTCTCAGAGGCCTTCTTGGTTTCGACTACTTTCTTTGTTTCAACCATATTTTTTGGGGAATTCCCTTCTGTCTTTTTACTCTGCAGGTTGTACTGCCGGTGTACCTCCAAAATAGCATTTTCAAATGCCTGCTGTTCTGCATCTTCAACTTCTTCACTTACTTTTGTTTGGTTGAGAAGAAAAAGTTCTTGCTCTTCTTGGGTAAGGAAAATAGCTTCGTTGTCGTGAATGCCCATGAAATTTATGTGAGTATCTTCCATTTCTTCGATTACTTCCTCCCCCTCGTCAGCATAATTTTCTTGTAAGGGGGGTCTGATCTGCTGATGTGGACCCCTCTACTCTCTTTGATCCCTAGGATCTCTCTGTCTGATTTGAGGAGGGTTTCTCCTAAAGTTAGGGTTCTGAACCTGGGGAGCTGGTGGATTTTCTCTCGGAGGATTTCTGTCAGATACAGTAAGTCTTTCCATCATTTTTTCCACTACTCTGGCCAAAGAATCCAATTTGGAGTCTAAGGTTGACGTGGAAGGTTCTTCTTTAATTGTGACTCTCCTCTCTGACCTCTGACGTTCCCTTTTTGCAAATAGATTGGCCTCCACACTTATAGCACTTTTCTGCATGTCTGCTAGGGTGGTAGAATTTCTTTCCCTTAGTTGGTATGACATATCGGCATCAAAACAATCAGGGAATTTTATCAACGCCAGGCCCTGTGGAGGTTTGATTTCGGCTAGAATTGCATTGTACAGGTTATTGAAACGGGTGCAGTAATCTTGTACCGTCTCACCTTGATTTCTTCTTATATTCTCGTATTCTGACAATATTTGGAGAGGGTTTTTCTTTACCTCCCATCTGTCAAGAAAACTCCTTTGGAACGCGACAAGGTCAGGGACTGAGGCGGCAGGTAAAGCTTTGTACCATTTCTTGATGTCACCTATCAAACTTTGGGCAAACAATCTCATTTGAATGTCAGCCTCATCAACTTCTTGCAGGTCAAAATAATCATTCATTTTGTCAACATGTTGTTGGGCGTTTAAAGGTCCTGTTGCATAGAATTGTGGAAGTCTTGTTTGATAGTCTTGGGGCATGGCATGTAGTGGCGCAACCAACACCAAAGGAGCATATCGAGCTTCCATAATGGGTGGAGGAGGTGGGACGACAACTTGGATGATCAACGAGGTAGGGACTGAAGACGAGGACGAGGAGGGGCTGGATATCACTGAGGGAGTGATTTGCGGTTTAGTCATGGGAGACAGAACCTTGGGGGTTCGGGGTTGCAAAACAGTTGGGTCAAAGATGATTCCAGTCACAAAACTATCGGACCGTGTTCTAACCAGGCTTTGTTGTGGAAATGTATCAAGGTCAGGGTTTTGAGAGGTAACAGGTTTCCCTGAAAAGGAAAGGGACTTATGAAGGGGAATATGACTCACTGAACCTTCAGCTAAGGTCCTTTTCCTGAGCAACTATTCGGGGTTATCTGTCACTATCGCAGGTTTTGGGTCGGGATGAGATCGAGTGTAAACTTTCTTGGGAGCCAGAATTCTTTTGTTTATATATATATATATATATATATATATATATATATATATTAGTTTTGTGAGTCCGAAAATAATATGTACAACGTTTAATCAACCTCTAAACATTACTTTCTTCTCAAATTTGAACTTTCTTTTTAGGGAAAAGAAAACGTGAAATTATCAATTTTTAGTTCATCCCCAGTATGGTCGCCACTATGTTATCACTTGGTAAATTTCCTAGAGGTTGAAAACAGAAGAAATTTACAAAGGTAACATTATCCAACCACTTTTAAAGCTAGGATCTAGCCCTTCCAACTTCAGAGAAGGATCTCTCTATATGATTTATCTATGTTTCCAATTTTAGATATTAGGCTAGGTAAAGAGATAGGTAGGTTTTGTTGTCAAAGTGTTTTTTTGAATTGGTTGAGACAGACTACACATCCATTGGGCTATGGGGTCTGCGTTTAATAAAATATGAAATACAAACCAGAAACGCAAAGGAAAAAACTTCCACAGGGCGAGATAATATAATCACTGGATCTCTTAGTAGCTTAAATGATGATTAGCAGAAAAGATGAGGAAGATAATTTCAACAAAGAAGCAGTTAAGAATTCGTTTATTGAAAATACCAGAAGAAAAACACTAAAATCTTTCGAGTCAGAAACAGGGTATACGAGATAAATCTTGCAACATTCGTTACTCTTAAAGATTAGAATTAGAAAACAGGATGATCACAAAGCAAGAATAACATTCAACTTAGAGAGAAAACATCACCAGTGAATACACGCAAGAATCCTGTAAAAGTGCCTCCTTTTTATTAATGGAAGATCTCTTCAAAAATATTACAGTCTGATAGTGTCAGGGTGTGAAAATCAACAACCCTCAATACTTCGAAAGGTGAAGTATTTATAACTCAAATTACATATGTTCCTGTCATAAATGATCAAGACGTGCTAAATCTATTTTTATCCTAACTAATTTAACAAATTTCCTAAATCTAGGAATTGCTTGATGACTTGGTGTAACTGCACGCTGATTTCTGGGTAGGCCGTTGATGAAGTCTTTGCACGACCTCATCTGACTAGAAAGGTGACTGGACCTGGACATCTCATCTACTAATTGATCAGATCACAGAGCTCTTCCCATCTGAGATGACTGGGCACGTTGACCTTGAGCAGTCTTCGATACACTTCGTCCATTTCTGTATACTTGGCGAATGTAGGCTTGGTGAGGAATATGTATCGAATCTCGTGTTGGATACTGATGTCCAACTGAAGGGCATCCAGGAATGCTTTGCTGGTGATGCTCCCCTGTATGCCAGCAAACTTTGAACTGTCATTCGCCACTTCAGCCAATCTCTTCTTGTAGTCTGGGAGTGTCATTAATTTATCATTGATCACTTTCAGACCAGGAAGACCTTTCTTCTGGAGAGCTTCAATCTTATTGAAAAACCTTTGTACCCCCTGGTCCATGACCTGAACCTTTTCTTCCAGCTGAAGAATTAATACTCTCTTGGTCAAAACTCTTTTGACCTCAAGGATGGTCTCTGTTTTGTCTTCAATCTTCAACTCTTCTAGCTCTTCCCTAGTCTTAGAATTGAGGAACTTGATGATCTCATTTGCCTGTGCTGGCATGTCTCCCAATTCTACTCTGATCTTCTCAATGGCCTATTTTCTCCTCTGGACCAACTCATTCTTCTCAAACATGATTTGGATCATGGGCCATATCTCATTTATGGACTTAGTGATGTCTGTCCATACATTCTCTTTAACCTCAGCCAAAGTCTTCCCTGCCACTGTTTGCTTTTGGAGCTACTGTAGCTCCTTCTTGAGCTGCTCTGTTACCTGCTTTTCCTTGGAGAGGTTGGTCTGGATAGAATTTTTGAGTTCCTGAAGGTTCTCAACTTCCTTTTTAAGCCTGCTGATCTCTATCTCCTGCAGGTTCATCTTCTCCATGGATCTAGCCAGGTCGGTTGTCTTCTCTTGGGATGTCAATGGAGTTGTGGATGGGACTACTGTCACTGATGCCATGCTTGCTCCTAAAATAGGAATGTAACTCAATGGAATGACTTCCATTGGCTTCAACTGCTCCTTCTCTTTCAATAATCTCTCCATTTCAGCTTCCATTTCTTTGAGCTGTGCATTCTGCTCCATGAGCAGCTTGAGCATTTCGTCCTTCTCACCTTCTTTCTCTGCTATATCCTTCGCCCGCGAGTCCTCTATGGGCAGGAGCTTCAGTTGTTTCCTCAAGGAGGCAATGTCAGCATTCTTCTTCTTTATCATCTCCTCCACTGCTTTGACGTTCAAAGGGTCATAGCCGATCTTGAGGACCAACTCTTCCAAATTTTTGATTCTATTGTCCTTCGCAAAGGACGATATCTTCTCCAGCTTGAGTTGTGTCTGAGCATTGTTTAGTGACACCTGCAATTTTGCTGCAGAAGCAGAAGCATGCGCTAAGGTATGGAACACCATTTCCCCTATCTGTTTGTGCAGATCCATCTGATCTGCTGGGTGCATGTCCTTTGTCTGGAATTCAAAGGTGGCCCTCTTGTAGTCTGTGATCACCTTGGGGTCTGGTACCTATGCCTGGAGGAAAGCCATGTGCATTCTACCCTTTTCTGTGTCAAATGCAGACAAAAGCCTATGCTGTGCGGTTGACGTCTGCTTCTGAAACTAAGTGTATGTACTACTGGTAAGGGTCTGGTTCTTTTTCATGATCAGCTCGTACTTCTCGAAGATGCTCAACTTGGGCCTAGTCTTGCATGGCTGAGTGTCCAACAGGGAGTCTGTGGATTTCTTCGGTATTGCTGGGGTAATGTCCTTATATAAGCTTGAACCGAAGGGAGGAATAACCAACTTGGTCACTGTGGTAGGAGGGGCTTCTTTTTCCCCTGTTGGGCCAGGGACTGACGAAGTCTTAGGCCTCTTAGTGTGTAGCTGGAACTCCTCGAAAGATACCTCAGTGACAGGAGGAGATAAATCCTTCCTCGACCTCTTCTCTTTTGGGACCTGTGGTGTGGTCCTTGGTGGCACAGTGGTCGGGGGAGCCTGCTATTCCACTTCAATCAATGTGTTGGGCTCCTAGGCCATCTGATTCACAATTTTTTCAATTTCAGGCTTGGACACATGAACATAAGGGATATTTTTGTTCTTCACCCTCATCTCTTAAATGATCCCACATGGATCATAATGCCATGGGAAGCTTAAGAAAAACTTCATCTCTCTCAGCATCCAGTCCGCTTCTTTCCCGGCGCCACGACTGTTGCAGATGAAGGAGCCAATCTACCCCTTGATTCTAAGCTGCTACTTTTTCTTCAAAGATGCAAAATGGATATCATCTGAATTCATGATTTGTCTTATATACTCTAAAGCAAAGATTCTGACCGGCACATACTTGGGTAGCTTATAGGGTGCCAACTTTCACCCGTATACTCTGATCTCGGTATGGTTTTGATACAGGTACCAATCCCTGGTCTTTGTGTTGTCCGAGAGGTGCAAGATCCTCTGAACTTCATCATTTATTTGAGGCTCGAGCCTGCCACCTAGCATGCTTACCACAGGGTGGTAGAACAGATCGATGAACGTCTTGAAGCTATACTTTGTGGAGTTATGCTTCAGCAAAGAGGTCCATACTGTGACTACCTGAGGTTTACCATCTGCATCCATCTTCTGCATGGAAAATGCAAACTTATCCGCCTGGAAAAAGATGAACAAGTAGGCTAATATTGATGAATATCTGAACATGCCTTCCATGCCAAAATTCACGAACTATTCGTGAATATTGTCTACCAAGAATGTACTGAAATCAAACTGGGTGGTGGGTTTTTCGTTAGTGGAGAAAATGGATAGAAAACCCAGAATGGGCTCATCCACCCACTGATCAGAATAGTATCCCAAGAGAGCGCAAAGGGAAGAAATGACTTGGTTTCCCTCAGTGGAGAACATGGACGATGGGTAAGGGGGATTGGTGGAAGGGAATTGAGCAGATGTGGGAAGGAAAAGCTCGAATATTTGAGCTCTTTGGGGAAAAGTCATTTTCTGGTACAATTCGGTGAGAATTTCCAGGTTGAAGGGGGACGCAGAGTTGGCTCGGGGAATTTGCATCATCTGGTCTATGGCTTCGGGCATGATGAGGAACAGGATGTCTCCAAATGAGGAGACGATGACTCTTTGTTTAGGAATATAGTGAGCTTGACATTTGAGAGCAAACTCGGGAAAATGGTGGATCTGAGGGAAGAGGTAGAGGGGTAAATTGGACTCCCAGAGCCCAATTTCATCACTCTGGTCTAGGAACACCTCCCTTAGCCATGAATGGAGGTCTAAGAAATCAAAATTGCATTTGGTATCTGCGATTAACCGGTCTTTGTCGACCAGTGGGATTTTGTCCAGGTCGACTGGAGGCGGGAGAAACAAATTCTCCTCTCCTTCTGCTTGTCTGGGCTTTGGCACCATTTCTGCAACGGTACCTGCAATAAACACAATGTTAGTGGGGGCGAATGAATGTGGATGAGGGCGACAGAATGTAACAGAGGAGTAGCTGTGAATTTCTCTGGTGCGATGGGTGAATAGCGAATGTGAGGGGAATAACGATAGTTTTATTTAAACTGAGGTCGGTTGGGCGCGGGAGACAGGTCAGCTGGATAACGGATGTGTTATCCAGTAATAAATGGCCAACAGATCACTATGAGGGTGATATGGCAGGTGACAGTGGCTGAAAGATATGGACAGGTGATGTGGTGGCTAGGGTTGGAGGTAAAAGTCGTAATAAGGGGCTTGCCATGAGTAAAAGGGGGGAGGGGACTGACAGCAGTTATGGGATGTGACTAACTCGGGAATAAGTGGAAGGTGACGTCCATAAGTGACGGGGGTCTGTCAAATAGCAGGTGGTGATGGGACTCGGGGCAATAGATTTATGCCACATAATACAAGGGACCCTCCAGAGGGAGATTACCATTCCGGACCCCCCCCCCTCAGTTAAAAGCAGATCATCCAGGGGGGTCTGAAATCCATTTAGGGCCGTTGATCTACGCGCATGTTTGCTGGCCGCAGATCTTAGCGCACCTTTTATTACTCATTCCGGACCCCCCCGACCATTACCCTCTCTTCGAAAGATCGGAAGAGGGTANCCATTAAAGGCAGAATGGACGGGGGGGTTCGGAATCAAATATTATCCATTGATTTGAGCGCTCGATCTTAAGCCGTCCAGATGAGCGCAAGTCTTATCATCGATTCCGAACCCCCCCTGGTTAAAAATAGAATGGTCGGGGGGGTCCAGAATGCTCTGTACACCGTAGATCTGAGTGTCGCGATCAGGATCGTCGATATGTGCAGGGAGCATAAATGGGGAGCGGAGAATACATGCGCTGGGAAAACTTAGGACAAATGTCTTTTTATGGGTTTTTTCAAAGTTCTTCAAGTAGATACCACCATGGGGCTTGACCAAACTATCTTTTAGGCATTTGAAAACATGGTGCAATACTGACATCGAGCTGGTTTTATTGGAATGGAACAACAAAGCAACTAGCCTACATACTAATCTATCTTCCTATGTCAATTAACCCAGATTAAACTGTTGGGTTAAGAAATTACTCTACCCTGGGGCTATCTGACCAAGATTAGACAGTCTGGCCAGATTTATTCACTAATCTAACACAGACACTTTGGCTAAGATTAAACTGTTTAGCCAAATTCATTCACTACCCTATCAACATCAAATTTAAAAAGAACTTGGCCATGCTTGAAAGGTATGGACCAAGTTACTATTATTGCATGGGGCTTTTATTGCAATTCTTTTATGCCCTCTTTTTCTTTCTTTTTCTTTTTCTTTTCTTTTCTTTTTTCTTTTTTCTTTTTCTTTTCTTTTCAAATTATTTGCAGAATGAAAAATCATTTGTCAACAAAAACACTAGAGGAAGATAATATCCCAGTCACCAGTTGATTCCTATAACTTATAGGGTAATAACACCATGGAGAGGGCTTTTATTCTTTCAACTATGCTTTGAGCAGTTGCTTCTCTTTGATCCCTTACATCTTGTGGGGTGTCGGGTACGGTGCAGAGCTCTAAGTCTGTTATTTGTTGTTGTAGCTGTTGGATAGCTTTTGCAAGCTTCTCTACTTTATGCGTGACTCGGTCTTCTTCCTGTGGTTCTAATTCTGTCACAGAGTGGAGGGCTCTGTTAACTGCTTCTTTCACTTCGATTTGCTCTTCGAGAAACTGTTCTTTTTCTTATTGCATCTGGGATTTATATTCTTCAAAATTTTCCTAGAGAGCAACCTTCTCTTGTTCTGCAACTCTACATTGTTCTACGATTATGCCTTGCACTTGCTTCAAGGCATGGGTGGCTTGTTCTGTTTCTTCTTGAGCGCGACAAAGGAGAGCTTCGACCGCATCAGCTAGTCGGTGGAGTTGGGCTGGCTCATCTCCCAACTTTGGTTCTCCTGATGGCAGGGGCACAGTGGACACTACACGAATGGACTGAAGGGCTTGTTGTACCCCTCAGAATTCGACCTTAATTCTGTCATACATTTCCTCCTTATTAGCTTCTTGTTTCTCCATGTTTTCCAGCGAAGCATCATTTAGGGCTGCTATGATGAAGTCAAAATCATCGGTAGTGAGCATAGTCTTAATCTTGGTCACAGTGGATTTTGATTTCTTCTGGGAAGAAGGTTTCAGGGGAGAAACCTTCCTCTTCTTCAGGGGGTTAGCCTTGTCTCTGGGCGGTGTTACTTTACCTTGCTTCTATTCAACTCCTTTTCCATTTATTTCTTCTACTTCGTCATCACCCCTTCATTCAGGTGATACTAAAGAAGTCTTCCTAAGTTGCTGCTTAAATCTTGGACCTCTTTGGTCTTCTTTGTTCTACTGGTTCCAGGTGTATCATGTTCTTTGTGCGTGGTCTCTAGATTGTCAGGGTCAAACATCTCTGCAGGGTTTGTCGGTATGAAGAGGTCTTCTGACCAGTCCTTAGTGATCTCCTCAAGGTCCTCTTTCATGAGTTTGTAGTATGACTAAAGCTACTCCTTATGTTCATCAGCTCATGCTTGGAGTCATGCAAGGTTCAACTTTGATGGATCTCTTCAGCTGAAGGTAATATGTGTGAAAAACAACATTTGACTGCCATTGTTTCTTCATATCACTCAAGTACCAGAGTGTGGTGAACTTCACAGCAAGCAACTTGAACAATTCAATATCTAGAAAGGTTGCACCTTCCAGCATCTCCCAGGAAAAAAAAGTGATGAGGATCAGGAGCCAACTAAAGTGAAAATCGCAGCCCTGATCCCATGATTCACGAAAGTCTAGTTACATCTGATTAACTAGGTACTTCACCCAATTCATCTGTAGACCTTCCACACACTTCCCTGCGAGGTCAACGACAAAGCCTGTGACCTGCGTAGGTCTTTTCTTCCTTACTAAATTTCTGGCTATTAGCTTGTAGGCTAGGTGCACTGCGCCATTCTAGATAGAGGCTACCTTGTAGCCTCCCGTCCCCTTTTCAACATCACCGTATGTATCTTTGATCTTTTGTGCTAGTACGTGATCTGTGGAGTTTCCTAGATAGAACTCCTGGGAGTTGGGTCCTTTCATACTTTATCCTATGATCCTATTGATCAATGTCGGATCGACTGTGATAGGATGGTCTAGCCATAAGTAGCTTCCATGGTAACATGAAAGGAGTAACTTGACACAAGTGTTGACTTCCTGGTGCCTTCTGAAGTGTGGAATTTTCATTACATTTAACAGGGTGGACTGTGCGAGGTTCATCGTCCATGGTTGGGGTATTATCTTTGAGCTCTTCCCCTTCATCCTCGTCAGGTATTTATACAGGGCGAGCATACTATAGTTCTTGTGATCTCCGAGGTTGAAGTCATTGAACTTCAACGCTGTGATCTTGTCCTGCGGTGCTCAAACTGTGCGTATCCCCTTCAGGAGGTACGCAGTAACCATGGTGTACTCGAAATCTCTTGAACCACTATCACAACTCACCATGCTGACCAGAGGCGGGATGTAGTTGGGAAAAATGGTCGAGATCAACTTTGCATTTTCTAGGTCATCTCTGTGTTTGGTTCTCTTTTCCGCTGATGGTCAGGATGGTCCAGCTTCGTGAGCAGTCGACGGAGAGGCTTGCACTCCTCTCGTTGATGACGCTTGTACACCCACATACATCACTTTTTCAGACATGACTCTCTCAGTCATGAGGTTGATGATTACTTCCTTCACAAACTCTTCGAGTGTGCTAAGTTATTCAGACATACACGCTCGTGGTTGGAGATCTTGGGTTCGAAGAGTAATTTCTCAATGCAATGGGATGGATGGCGATAACGCGATGATCACTGTGCGAAATCAACTATTCTGCAGGCTCATATAGTCACGGTTGGAAAAAGTGTTCTCATTGTGTGGCATGACGGGATAAATAGATAACTTGGCAACAAATCTCTTGCAACATTTGAGAAGCCTTCATTAACTCAGTTCTATCCATTATGGTATGGTCCCAACGGTCTGGTGGAAAAATTTTTGACCATAAATTCCTTTCTACCCATTCGGGTTGTTGGTCTAATGGTTATATTGTTTCCAACGGCTATATTTCTTCGCCATGGCAAAGTTCCATGTGATGCAGTTCTGATATCCCAACGAAGTTCCAATTTTGAAAATTTTCCTTCTTCGAAGTTCCCTATGGAACCTTTTGTAACTTTTTGATCTTAGCTCTCTTTTTACTTAATTTTCAATCCTTCTTTCCAGTGACCTTCGTCTCGGTATTCCTTTTTCCATTCTGATTCTTATCTTCTTTTGGTAGAGTAACTTCACGTTGGTGAGATTCTTTCCTAGAAATCAGGGGTAATACTTCATTTGTATCTGGAATAGGTACTTCAGTCTTATGTGGGTCTTCTAGTGTTCTTCCCACTTCGACATCCAAGTCTTTGGTTTTGAATAGCTTTGCTCGGTTCTCCTGATCTTCAATCAAGTGTGCGATCCTCTTAGTCATGAAATCTTTCAACTCTTGCTTCTTTTTTTCTAAGAATTCTTTTTCTTTCCTTCTGGCTTGATCTCCTTCAATCCAAGGTTTTCCTAGTAACATAGCAAATGGAGCACTGTTATCGATAAATTTAACAACTTCAAATTCTTCCTCCGTCAAAGTTCCATGAACACTCATAGATATCTCAGCAATTCTTCCACATAGGGTTATCAACTTTCCTCTAAATAATCCTATTCCTCCCAATGAAGGAATCATAGCAGGCTCCCCTAAAAGTTCCCAAGTTTTTTTTGTCATGATATTCACCCGTGTTTCCTTATCCAAAACACAGTCAATGTCGAAGTCTCCTATTCTTGTTTCAATGCACTCTTTTTCTTTGAAGATCTCTGATAAGCTAATATGTCGGTGGTCATTCAAGGTTTCTTTCATCTGTAGCAATACATTTTTTTATTCTTTCTGGGGTTTTGTCATGGTTTCAATTGCTTGAACTTTCTCGTGGTCTTCTTTTCTCATATTCATCCTTTCAACCTTATCAATCATTTTAGGGAAATCCAATACTTCATGGTCCATAGCTTTGCAACAGAGGCAACTAGGTATTCTACCAGGGCATTCCTTAGCCATATGTCCTGGTCTTCTGCAACTATAACAAAGGGTTAATCCCCTCGTTCTCTTAAATGATCCCCAACCTTTCCTATACTGCGCACTAGGATCATGGTAGCTAACCTGCAAAAAAATATTTCTAGGATCCTGCATCCATTTGTTAGTCCAAACATTCTCTCTATGCATAGGTATAACATATCTTTCATTATTCTTATCAGATCTACTTATATCAAATCTTCTTTCTTCTATCAGTGCCCTAGTTTTCAAGGTAGGAAAAATCTTATCAAACATACCTAGATTCATACTTTAGAAACAAAAAGTTCCACTAATCTTATCTTCAATAAAGCAAAAATCTTCCAGATCTAAAACTTTTCACTATTATTACCTCTATCAGAGAAAAAAACGTTCATATCTTACCTATTTTCTTTAGATCAAGCTTCTTTTCTTAGCACAGAGCTTCACAGATCGAGTAGAATACTGCGCACTAGAGTGACAGATATACGCACAAGGCTTTCACAATTTCAGGTCAGATCTTCACACAAAGCTTCTTTTTCCTCTGTTCCTAGCAATCACAGTTTCAGGTCCCAACAATGGAACCATTTGTTGGCACAGGGGTAGACCCAAGGTTCAATGCTACAACAACACACCAACAAAACCCTATCTACCGACTCTTTCGGAAACACCTGCGAAGTAGATGAAGTCTCACCCGCGGTAGAAGCAGGGGTGGTTGCAGGACTTAGATGTCTACAACCTTAGCTGGGACACAGATCTGTGGTTCTAACACTTAATAGAGCACTCAACAATTAACATTCATCAATATCCACTCTTAGTTACAATGGAGTTAAACCCTAATTATAGAGTATCAGAGTATTCATTCAGATCTAAGGTACTTAAGCACTAAGCATCTGTACATAAGTCAGATCTAACATCCATTCATATTATTAAGTACTAAGCATCGATAGATCATTCATCTATATTAAATCACTTAAGAAAGTAAACACATAAACACATCAATACATCGCACAAATCATAGCAACACAACATGTACATGGTTCACCCCCACCTTGGGGATACGTTCACCAACTCTTCTCTTCTTTATTATCTCTGTTCAAGCTTATTATAGGCACATGGCATCCAATTTCTACTCCGTAGAAGACATAATATCTGTGCACACTCTGCCAAATCTTCCTTCTTCTAGATAGGGTATAGCACCAAGCCTTCACACAGTCTCTTATAGTTACTTGCACTATCCTTGCAAGCCTCACACAGTATGCCCAAATCACTTACAACTCTTGATCACATAGATCCAACTCTAGCACTTAGCACGTTGGCCTCTCATTCTCTTTCTTACCTCACATAACTACTTATTTATACATTACAAAATAGGCGTAAACATCAGTAAACCCATGGGATGACATCCCATACCCATTACATAATCCTGAATCCCAAAAAGGGCCCTAAAAGGGGCCGATATCCCACGATCTTCACTTCGTATTGCGCTCCGCATTCGACAGCCTGTCGAAGTCCCAAAATTAGGTCAAACATGACCAAGAATACTCAAAACTTGGTCAAGGGCCAACAACGCTACACTGTGTGAAAAAGATCCCCTGCGACCACTACAACTGAAAATTTAAAAAGAGATATAGAGCTAGGAAAAATTTCGACTTTGAAATTTTGATGAACATAATCATATTTTAATGTTGTTTGGCAGGTTTTCATTGGTCATTATGCTCGAGTGGAGCGAATGTGAGAACGAGGAAGAAGATTATTTCTTTAGGAATGACCCGAGAGTTGTCATGGCACTCTGGGAGTGTGGCTTGCTGAAATTTTTCAAAGTTCATGGCATGAGAGCCCAATTGAGACTATTGGAGTACTTAGTCCACAAGTGGGATGTCAATGAGAAAGGTTTTCATGTCATTTATTTCACCTTATAGATTTATGACATTTACTTCTTGAAGGATTATCTTGTCAAGGCTCTCAAGTGTCACTATCGGGAAGCAGAGGTGGTGGTGAACCCATGGATTATTATGTAGCACATCACTGTGTACCTGGTACATAAAATTATAGAGGAAAAGTTTCCATAAAGGAGGTTCGAGATTTGAATTTGAGAACTATCCTCTATACTATCACTTAGATGGCAGGGAGAGAGGCTGCTCACATGGATTTACAAATCCATTTTCAGTATACTATCGAGTGTATCGAGCCCTGGCTTTTCAATTGGTGCTGGGGTCTTCTAAAACACATGAAAAAACAATTGACAAATTGTAGGACCGATCGATTGAAACAATTCGGGTATGGATCTATTTTGGTATCCATCTTCCTAGAGAGGGTCCTCGTTTTTCACCTACAACATGTGTAATGGGGAATACCTACTCCACATGATCCTCAAATGAAAATATGGGTATATTTGATGGCACGTCATGGTGGCGTGCCAATCATTACATATGACCAAGCTTTCTTCCAGTGGGCGAGGGATCAGCTTGTTATGGTTGAGGACTATGCATATGCCAAGACTGACTTTCGTGGAGACCCAAACTTGGCATTACCTGAGGGTTCTCAGTGGGGAGAGATAGGTAAGAACATTTTTTTCATTATATGTTGTTTTTGGTATTTTAATTATAAAATGTTTTTTTTATTTATCCGAGACTAAACAAGTGCTCTCAACAATGCAGATGTGGTGCCTTTTTGACCTCCAGGATCATCTCCTATTCAAAGACGTGGAGAGATAAGCGTAGTGGTGGGTTGAGGGGTGGCTATTGAGGATCTCGAGGAGACTGAACAAAACCTTGAGGGATTGACCATGAACATCCTTGACATCACTGTGGATGAGTTACCTCAGCGCTAGCAATGCCATACAATTGGCATATCAACATCCATTGGTTGACTACTCCATCGAGTGGCATGGCAAGTCGTTTGTTATAGCGAGAAACATCCTTGATGCATATGTATATGAAGCCATGTGATTCATGTAAGTTTTAAACCTGTGAAGTAAAGCAATGCATATAGATTCTTAAGAAAAACAAAAATTAATCAATGGCTCATACACATAGTACACAAAGATTTATACCGGAAACCCTTAACCGGGAGAAAACCTTTCAAAACTTCATTGTATTAATTTCACCATTCACCATACAATATATATACAATTTTTTTAGGTATTCTGTATATACCAAAACCCTAATCCCTTAATATGGGATTAATTTAGAAAACTGCTAAAAATAGCAAAATCCACTAAAATAGAAAAAACGCCCCCAAAAACAATTTTGGGGCGTTGCACCTAACCAAGGGGGGTATACTTAGTGTTGGTACAGGGGCAGATCCAGGGTTCAACGCTACAACAACACACCAACAAAGCCCTAACTACCGGCCCTTTTGACAACACCTGCGAAGCAGATGAAGTCTCACCCAAGGTAGAGGCAGGCGTGGTTGCAAGACTTAGGTGTTTGCAACCTTAGCTGGGACATAGATCTGTGATTATAATACTTAATAAAGCACTTAGCATTGTCAGTTCCTCAATATATAATCAATACTCACTTCCCTGATAAAACAAGACTTTGCAGCATTCTCACTGATATAAAGTATTCAAGCACTTAGCATCAATAGATAGGTTAGATCTAGTAGATCAAGCACTCAACACATTCATATAGATCAGATCTAACATTATTATACACCATTAGCACTAAGCATTAGTGTATCTATCTAATCATATCTAAGCACTTAGTAAAATAAGATATAAACACATCCTAACAAGCACAAAGAAATATGACACAGTGTTTACATGGTTCACCCCCACCCTGGGGCTACATCCACCAACTCTTCTTCTTTATAATCTTCAGTCAATCGATTACCAGCACAGAGCCATCAAAACCCTACTTCGCATAGGACAGAATATTTGTGCAGCTCGTTAGATCCTTCTTCTCTACATTACAACATAAAGCCTTCCACCTTCTGTTACAACCACTTGCACTTAGCTCTGCAAGTCTCTCACAATCATACACAAAGTACTTACAAAACCCTACTTTCACTTAGCATACATCACATATATTCCTAGTCAACTGCTTCTTACATTGCCTAGCCTTCTATTTATACATACAAAATAGGACTAAACATGGGTAAACCCATGGGCCAACATCCCAATCCCATTACATAATCCCAAAAACTCAAAAAGGACCCAAAAGTGGGTCGAGATCCCTTGATCTTTGCTTCATCTTGCACTCCTCCTTCGACAAGCTATCGAAGTCCCAAAATAGGTCACTATGACTAAGAATCTTCCAAACTTGGTCAAGGGCCAATAGGCCCCCAACACTCACCTGTGACTCGTCTCGAGTCACTATGATTTGACCAGTTCTGCTTCGAATGCCTCAAGCTTGGCTCAAGCTGCTTCAACCTACTGCTGTGTGATGACCTCTTGCTTGGTGAACTCCTGGATCACTGTGTCGTTCACGGGCCCTTCTAGGAACTATTCTGATGCGATGAAAACTTGTTCTAGCTCTGCTCCTCGACTTTCAACCTCCGTGAATAATTGGCATGCCTTATCTTGCACTGGTTGAATCCATTGAGTAACTTCCATCACTCTACTTACTTTGAATCGTATGGATCTACTGCTGGGCAGTGTGTTTCTCTTGAGACCGCTTCATTCTTTCCACGACCGATAAGGCCTTCAACTGCGCTTGTAGTGTGTCTGCATGCTGCTTTGCTTCCTTGAGCTGTAACTCTAATGCTTGTAACTATGGATTTTCAGTGAGGTTGTCATATGTTTGGGCACTGTAGTTACTCATCTTCTTTCACTTCAAGTCAAGAGATTTTAGTCTGTCAACTGCGTTACAGGAAACCGCTTCCCTTTGGTCTGTTACATCTTGAGGGGTCTCGGGCACAGTGCAGAGCTCCAAGTCTGCTATGCGCTGCTGGAGCTACTGGAGCTACTGGATTACTTCTTCAAGTTGTGCCACCTGCTGTGGAATTCGCTCTTCGGTCTTTACTTCTATGACGGTCACATAGCGAAGTGCTCTGTGAACCATTTCCTTTACTTTGAGTTTCTCTGTGAGAAATTGTTCCTTTCTTTGCTACATTTGTGATTTTTATTCATCCCACTTCGCTTGCAGAGCAATATTTTCCCATTCTGCAGTATTGCATTGTTCTACAAGGTATCCCTGTACTTGTACCAAAGCCTGGGTAGCTTGCGTTGTTTCTTCTTGAGCTCATCAAAGGCGATATTCAACTGTATTAGCGATGCGGTGGAGTTGAGATTGCTCATCTCCCAGTTCTGATGTTCCTACTGACAGAGGCGCAATGAAGACTGCGCGACTGGATTGTAGTGCCTACTGCACTCCTTGGAGCTCATCCTTAATCCAATGGAACACCTCCTCCTACTTAGCTTCTTTCTTCACTTCTATCTCCAGCGAAGCATCATTCAGGGATGCTATGATGAAATCGAATTCGTCGGAGGTGAGGATGGTCTACATTTTGGTCATGGTTTCTTTCACATTCTTCCAAGAGGAAGGTTTCTATAGGGAAACCTTCCTTTTCTTTGAGGGATCCTCCTCGTCTCTAGGCGGTGTAACCTCACCTTTCTTCTATTCAACTTCTGCACCATCTATCTCTCCACCATATCATCCTTGATCTGCTGAGATGGAAGCAGTATTCACAGATGCACTATCTAAATCATGGACCTCTTCAGTCTTCTTTATCTTGCTAGGTCTGGGTGTATCCGACGCAATTTCTGAACTGTCTAAATTGGATATCTCCGCAGGGTCGGCTGGAATGAGGAGGTCTGCTGACCAATCCTTGGTGACTTCTTCTAAGTCCTCCTCTGTTAGCTTGTAATAAGACTGCAGTTCTTGCTTATGCTTGTCAGCGTGCGCTGTGATGTAAATAAAATGGCGGTCCACGCTAAATTTCATTAAAGGTCGAAACCTATGGAGAGTATTTAGAGTTATGAGAGGCGCAGACTGTATGGCTACATTCAATTGGTTGTAATAGGTATGGAACACGACATTTGACTGCCATTTCTTGTTCATGTCACTAGAATACCATAGTGTACTGAAATTCGCGGCCAGAGGTTCAAGGGGATCGATGTCCGAGAAGGTAACACCTTCCGACATCTCCCATGCGTTGAAAGAAATCAGGATTAGAAGCCAACTAAAGTGGAACTTATATCCTTGATCTTGTGCTTCCCTGCAGTCCAGCTCCAACTGGTTCATGAGGTACTTCACCCAATTCATTTGTAGGTCCTCCATGCACTTTCCTGTGAGGTTGACTACAAAACCAGTCACCTGGGTGGCTCGATTATTGCGGACTATCTTTCCTATGATCAATTGATATGCTAGGTGCACTTCGCTGCTTTGGATAAAAGATAGCTTGTAGCCTTGCGTTCCTTTTTCGACATCTCCATAGGTGTCCTTGATCCTTTGTGCTAGAGCGCGATCCATTGTTTTTTCGGGATATAAATCCTGTGGGTCATGGCCTTACATACTCAGCCCTGTGATCCGATTGATCAATGTCAGATCCACTATGATATGGAGGTTTAACCACAAGTATCTGCCATGGTAATAGGAAAAAAATAGTTTGATGCATGCATTCACTTCTTGGTGCCTTCCAAAGTGAGGAATCTTAATGATGTTGACCAGTGTGGATTGCGCGAGGTTATGGGTCCATGACTGAGGGACGATATTTGAATTCTTTCCTTTTGTGTTGGTCAGGTACTTATGTGGGGTGAGCATGTTGTAGACCTTCCTATCACCAAGGTTGAAGTCACTAAACTTCAACACTGTTATATTTTCTTGATCTGCGCAAACTGTGCGTATCCCCTTCAGGAGGTATGCAGTGACCAATTCGTACTCAAAGTCTCTGGCACACTGTCTCGGTTTATTGTGCCACTCAGAGGTGGTAGTTAGGCGGGTAAAATTCTCAGAATCAACTTAGAATTTGCGAGATCATCTATGTTCTTGGTTCTCTTCTCATCTGCGGACTGTGAAGGTCCGACTTGAGCAGTGGACGAAGAGGCCAAAAGTCCTCTTGTTGATGATGCTTGTAGACCTGTAGAAAATCCTCTTTCCAACATGAATCTTTCATTCATCAATTCGAGGAGTACTTTTGTTACTGATTCTTCAACTACGGTGAGCTCGTCGGACATACGCACTCGGGATTAATAATATCGGGTTCACAATTAACTCAGATACTGCACTATAATAAACAACAAGAGGGAAATGATCACTGTATACAATTTACTTGGTCTGCGGGCTCAGATTCTTGGTTAGCAAAAATTTTCTCCGTGCATGGCGTGTTGGGATAAATATCCAACTCAACAACGGTTTGCTATTAATGGGTATGAAGCGTCATTAACTCTTGTTCTATCTGTTATGGTGTGGTCCAACGGTCTAGTGTCGAGCTATAAATTCTTTCTGACCCATTTAGAGCAGTAGTTGAACGGATATATCGGTCCCAACGGCTATATTACCTCACCATGGCAAAGTGCCATGTGTCGCTATTCTGATATCCCGACGAAGCTCCCATTCTGCAAATTTTCTATCTGTGAAGTTCCCTCTGGAACCTTCTATAACTTTTCAAACTTATATCTCTTCTTACTTAGCTTTCTAGCCTTCCTCCCAGTGAGCTTCGTCTCGATAGTCCTTTTTCCATTCTAATTCTTATCGTCTTTGGACATAGTCACTACGTGTTGTTGAGATTCTTTCCTAGGATTTGGGATTAACACTTCTTCTTTATCCGAGATAGGTACTTTAGTCTCCTGCGAGTCTTCTAATGTTCTTCCAGCTTTGACATCTGGGTCTCTAGTGTTAAGTAGCTTTGACCTATTCTCTTGTTCTTCAATCAAGTATGTGATCCTTCTAGTCATGAATTCTTTTAACTCTTGTCTCTTTTGCTCCAAAACTTCTTCTTCCTCTTTTTCGTCTGGCTTGATCTCTTTCAATCCAAGATTTCCCTAGTAACATGGTAAATGGGGCACGGTCCTCAATAAATTGAATAATCTCAAAATCTTCTTCTGTCGAAGTTCCATTGGCATTCATAGATATCTGAGTGATATTTCTGCATAGGTTTACCAGTTTTCCTCTGAATAACCCTATTCCTCCTATTGAAGGAATCATGGCAGGCCTTCCTATAGCTTCCCAAGTTTTTTCTGTCATGATATTCACCTGTGTTTCCTCATCTAGAACACAGTAAATGTTAAAGTCTCCTATTCTTTTTTCAAGGAATTCCTTGTCTTTAAATATCTCTGATAATCTAACATGTCGATGGTCATTCAAGGGCTCTTTCATCTGTAGCAATACCTTCTCTGATTCTTTTTGGGGTTCTGCTATAGCCTTAGTTTCTAGATCTTCCTTAGGGTTTTCTTGTCTTATGTTCATACTTTCAAGCTTATCAATCATTCTATGGAAATCCAACACTTCATGGTTCATAGATTTGCAACAAAGACAACCAGGTCTTTTCCTAGGGCATGCCTTAGCAAGATGTCCCAGTTTTCTACAGCCGTAACATAGGGTTAATCCTCTCTTTCTTTTAAACGATCCCCAACTTCTCCTATACTACGCGCTAGGATCATTGGAGCTAACCTGCAATAAATTCTTTCTAGGATCCTGCATCCATTTGTTAGTCCAAACATTCTTTCTATGCATAGGTATAACATATCTTTCACTATTCTTATCAGATGTAGTCATATCAAATCTTCTTTCATCTATTAATACCCTAGTTTTCAAACTAGGAAAGACTCTATTAAACATACCTAGATCCACACTCTAGAAACAAAAATTTCCACTTATCTTACTTCTACAGAGCACAAAGCTTCCAGATCTAAAACTTTTAACTATTCTTACCTTTATCAGGGCACATAGATTGCAGATCTTACCTCTTTTTAATCAAGAATTATCACTTTTACCTTTCTTACCTCTTTTCTTCAGATCATACTTGCTTTCCTTAGCACAGAGCTTCTTAGATCAAGTAGAAGGCTGCACACTAGGGCAACAGATCTACACATAGTGCTTTCATAGTTTCATGATAGATCTTTGCACAAATATTCTTCTTTCTTAGTTCCCAGCAATCACAGTTTCAGATCCCGACAATGGAACCATTTGTTGGTATAGGGGCAGACCTAGGGTTCAACTCTACAACAACACACCAACAAAGCCCTAACTACCAGCCCTTTCGACAACACCTGCGAAGCAGATGAAGTCTCACCCAAGGTAGAGGTAGGGGTGGTTGCAAGACTCAAGTGTCTATAACCTTAGCTAGGACACAGACCTATGATTATAATACTTAGTAAATCACTTAGCATTGTCAGTTCCTCAATATATAATCAATACTCACTTCGCTGATAAAACAATATAATCTCACTGCTTGTTGTACCAACCCAATACCTAAAAACAATCTCTGTAACCATACTGCTTCCTTGCTTGCATGAGTGGCTGCCATGTATTCAACTTTTGTAGTTGAGAGTGCCACTACAACTTGTCTTTTGCTCATCCAACTGATTTCTCCTCCAAATAGGTTAAACACATACCCACTTGTAGATGTTTTGCGATCAATATCTCCAGCCCAGTCTACATCAATAAATCCATGTATGTCCACCACTCTTTGCAATCGTGGCCTTCCTTGGTAGCACAATCCATAATTGGCAGTGCCACGCAAATACCTGAAGGCCCTCTTTACTGTTGTCCAATGCTCCTTCCCTAGTTTTGACATATACCTGCTCAAAAATTCCACTGCATGTGCAATGTCCAGTCTAGTATAGACCATTGCATACATCAAACTACCAACTGCACTAGAATATGGAACATGGGACATGTCCTCTTCTTCTTCTTGTGTATTGGGACACTGATCTGTAGATAAATTTACACCTATAGGAATAGGAACCTTGACCTATTTACTTACATGCATATTAAACCTCTACAATATCATCTCAACATATTTTCTCTGATTCAACTAGATTTTCTTGTTTTCACGATCTCTTTTAATCTCCATTCCCAAAATGAAGTTAGCAACACCGATATCCTTCTTGTCAAATTTGGAGGAAAGCTGCGATTTCACCTCCTTGATAACATCCATGTTATTTCCTACCAACAACATGTCATCAAGATACAACACTACATAAATGAAGTGATTACCAACCTACTTGGAATATACACAGTGATCATCCCTGCTTCTCACAAATCCCAATCCAAGGATGTATGTGTCAAACTTTTGGTACCACATCCTAGGTGATTGCTTCAGACCATATAGTGACTTCTTTAGCTTACAGACCAACTCTTTCTTTCCCTTCACTACAAATCCTTTTGGATTCTTCATGTAGATTTCTTCTTCCAGATCCCCATGTAGGAATGTTGTCTTCACATCCATCTGTGCCACTTCAAGATCAAAAGCAACAACAATAGATAAAATAAATATAATAGGAGTTAACTTGGCAATAGGAGAAAAAATCTCACCAAAGTCAATTCCCTTTACCTGGGAATAACCTTTTTCTACTAACCGATCTTTTTATTTCTCCACTTTTCCTTTTGCATTAAACTTCTTCTTAAACAACCATTTTCTACCAACAAATTTTCTTCTAGCTGGCAACTCAACTATATCCCATGCCTAATTCATATCCAAGACATCCATTTCTTCAACCATGGCCTTCTTCCAGAGTTTACTATCCTCTGAATTCACTGCTTCCCTGATAGTTCTGGGATCATCACCAGTAATAGATAAAGAAAAATTAGAACAAAAATCAGGTGGAATATACCTTTCTGGTTGCCTTATTTACCCCATTGATCTACTCAATACTGGGGTATGAGGTTCTTCTTATTCTGCTTCATCTTCTTCAGATGATTCAGATTTTTCATCATCCAATTCCAACTCTATTTTATTAGTTTCTTCTGGCCTTGGTAGGAATTCATGTTTGGAAACATCTTTTCCCTCTCTGAAAACAACATCTCGACTGTAAACAATCTTCTTGGTTTCTGGGTTCCAAAGCTTATAACCTTTCACACCATATTTATAACCAATAAAGATACACTTTTCATCCTTTTTATATAGCTTAATCATATTTTCCTTTGAACATGTACATAAGCATCACAACCAAACACTCTAAGATGTTGAAGAGAGGGTTTCTTTCCAGTCCATACCTCGTGTGGAGTTTTATCATCCAACACTGATGAAGGTGATTGATTGACCAGGTAACATGTTGTACCCACTGCCTCTGCCCAGAATTCTTGTCCTAACTCGACACCACTAAGAATGATCCTCGATTTTTCCATCAATGTCCTGTTCATCCTTTCTACAACTCCATTCTATTGAGGTGTGTATGGAGTAGTCTTCTTCCTTTCTATACCACACTTCTTACAGAATTCTTTGAATTCATTTCCGTAGAATTCTCCACCATTATCTGTACTAAATAGCTTTATTTTCTTCTCTATCTGATTTTCTACCAGAGCCTTAAACTCTTTAAATTTATCAAATACCTCATATTCATTTCTAAGAAAATAAATCCATGTGTTCCTTGAGAATCATCTATGAATGAAATATAATACATAGATTTTCTGAGGGATGGAATATGAATAGGTCCAAACACATCACTGTGTATCAACTCTAAGATCCCCTTTTCTCTTGTAGCACCAGATGGGAATCTTACTCGATTTTGTTTACCATACATGCAATGTTCACAGAAATCAAAATCCAGAGTGCAATTAGACATTCCTTCAACCATACCTTTATCATGTGGTGCTCGAAGGCCCTTTTCCCCAATATGCCCCAGTCTTTGATGCCACAACATGGTCTTCTTTCCAGGGACAGTATTGGTATTGTCTTCTTTATTTGTCTACTCGGGGAAAACATAACTGTTACACCCATTAGTATAATTTATTCCCAACAACTTGTACAAAGTTCCACACTAAACTCCCCTCATCAACACCATTTCTCCTCATACCATCTTGCAAGTTCCCTTTCCAAATATAGTATCCACTCCTACATCATCCAACTTTCTTACAGATATTAGGCTCCTGGCTAGTTTTGGAATGTGCAGTGTTGGATATATTGTCATTGATGTCAACAGTCATTGTGATGATATGTTGTTAATGATGAATTACCATAGATGAGATTGTCATTTGTGTCAACAAGTATATCAGTTAGCAGAAGATGTCAAACAGTATGCAGAGATCGAAAGCGCAGTCGATGTGATGATCTGTGGTTAATGATGAATTACCACAAATGAGATTGTCATTGATGTCAACAAGTATATCAGTTAGCAAAATATGTCAAACACTATACAGAGATCGAAAGCGTAAGATCAAAAGGGAAAACATAGTACATTAGCAAATGCCGAGACAGGCTAAAGTAACTCGTGATTATTGTTGATCACAATAGGATCAACAATGTTCCTATGATAAAAGCTCAGGAGGGTTAGCGAATGAAGATCAAAGCTCAGAAGGAAGAAGCACATTGCAGAATTATCATCGGGATCTATGGAAATATTAAGAAGTTGACCAATGCACAGGAAAAGGTTAACCTTGTTGATCGTCTAAATATAACGGACATCGGTCATATGAGTGACCATGGGCTTCAGGATCGTGACATTGGATCTGCAAGCCAGATCAACGACAGGGATGAATTGCGGGGAGGACAAGAAGAATTAAATAACTCGCTAGTTCTAATCCCGCAATTGATCTAGATTGTCAGATCTCATAGACTCAGAGATCGACGACTGTGTTTGATCCAACAAGCTATCATATTAAGTCATATTGAGTTGTTACCGTCAGATGCACAATCACCAAATCTACAACATAGATAAATTGTGGAGATTGAAAGGAGAATTAAACATCGCACTTGTTCCAAACCCACAATTAGTCAAGACCGACCGATATTTTAGCCTCGAAGATCAATGATTGTGGTTGAATATCCAATAGCACACATCTTCCCATTATGGAGTTGGGTGACGAGTTAAAACACTCGCAGATTGTGGTTGTGCAATCATTCTTGATCGTGAATTTGCTTCAAGAATCTTCACAACCATTGGATCACTTTTGAGTGGAGGGATAGGATAAGTGAGGTAAAGAGGTTGTGAGTTCAAATATTTGAATACTCGTCAACCATTGGATCAAACCTGAATTCCTGTCAACCGTCAGATCATCTCAAAGTGGAAGGATAGGATAAGCGGGGATAAAAGTTTGAGATTTTGATTAGCCAAATACCTGTTAGCCATTGGATTAAACCTGATGCTCGTCAGCTATCGGATCATGTTAAAGTGGAAGGACATGATAAAGCTACAAGAGATGCATCGCAAAATAGATCGAAGCATTGATCCAAGATCCAGATCGAATGAACATCTTTTAGTTCAGATCTAAATTTGTGAGGAGGTTAGACTCCAGAAAGTTTGATATTTGAAATCCCTGGAATGAGAAGTTTCGTCAGCTGTCGGATCAATTTCGAGTGGAAGGATAGGATAATCCAGCAAAGATGCATCGCAGAAAGATCAAGCCATTGATCTAAGTTCATGATCGACGAACAACATTCACTTTGGATCTAAAGACGCGAGGAGGTTACACTTCAGAAATATTGAGATTTGAAATCCCCAGAATGCGAAGTTCTATCAGCTATCGGATCAATTTCGAGTGGAAGGATAGGATAAGTTAGCAAAGCTGCATCATAGAAAGATCGAGTCGTTGATCTAAGATCCTGATCAAATGAAAAGCATTCAATTTGAAATTAAAGATGTGGGGAGATTACGCTCCGTCAGTTTGAGATTTGAAATCCCCAAAGCCTGAATATCTAGATATCTGAAGTATATCTCGACTGTCAGATCATCTGAAGTAAATCACAGTCGTCATATCATCCGAAGAAAATATCAAGCGTCAGATTTTCCAAAGAAAATATGGGCCATCTAATTCAGAAAAGACATGGCATAATCTTGTGGACTCCAGGTAAAGACCCGAAGTAAACCTCAACCTTCTGATTCAAGGACATGTGGCAGACCATGTCAACAGGACACATGGTGCAATCAGACAATGACAAGTGTCAAGTTGATTCATCATTTCTAGTATGTGAAAATCACAAATTCGAGTGACACATGGCAGAAACTTGGCTCGTTCCACGTCATCAAGTGACGTAAGCAAGTGATGTCACTCCAAGAGCTTGAATTCAGGAGTTTCACCACCAAAAAATGACAAGAGTTCCTAAGTCCTAAAAGCTGAAGTTGCGAAGGGCCAAAGTCACAAAGAGCCAAAGTGCTGAAGGACCGAAGTCGTGAAGGACGGAGTCCTGAAATC
The DNA here is from genome assembly GCA_032191745.1 of Picea mariana. Lineage (NCBI taxonomy): Eukaryota > Viridiplantae > Streptophyta > Pinopsida > Pinales > Pinaceae > Picea > Picea mariana. Next base: position 230,315 of record JASDQU010736599.1, read on the forward strand.
CCGAAGGCCAAAGTCCCGAATTGAATGAGGACTATTGATTCGAGGAGGACACATGGAAGGAATCTATGGACTTCAGCTAAAAGCGTTCTGGGAGAGCGTGAAGGTTGAGATTTGAAATCTCCGGAGTCCAGAGACCCGAAGGAGATCTCAACCATCGATCTGATGTCGGGTGAATTCTCAACCATTGATCAAAATACAATGGAAGGATAGCGTAATCATAATAGTCCAAAGACCTAGAGTAAATGTTGGCCTTCCATCTCATTGCTTGATTAAGTCCTGACCGTTGGATTAAGCAATGAAGGAGTAATGTAAGGATTGTATATGACCATTGATCTGGCTCCGAAATATAAATGTGAACCATCCAATATTTTTGACGATATATTATTTGGGAGATTTGAAATGTTGGAAGTCATGAAGACCCAAAGGGAGAAGACCTGAAGTCTCGACAATTGTCCATTTCAAGAGATTGAATCATGACTGTTGATTCCGATATGCACTCAAGTGCTCGTTTGGCTTAACGTTTGGATACTTCCATTGGTCATATGGTAGGAGATTTAAAAGACAGAATATAATATGTCACTTAGATTAATAAGCTTGTGGTTCTGTGCCTATGGTCATATGAAATTGGTTTGAAGGGAGCGCCTCATATAGATTTCATTCGACAGAAACTTACACCAGAACAATACAGAGAATCGATAAATGATCGAATACGGTCTGTTGGTGAACCGAGAACATAGCAGAAACATGAGTACAGTATAATGAGTCGATCCATGTCTGTGATCAACTCATGACAAAAAAAAACCGATACACAGTCATGATTAAAAGAGAGTTAAATCATGAAAATATGAATAAAGAATAAAAAGGAAAAATGATATTGATTAAATTTTAGATTATCATTTTAAATTAAAAGGTACAATGGTTCAAATAAAGGGACATGATGTTTTATATCTCATGCCATTTTGAAGATTATATAAATGTGAAAAGTGGTGAGAAGAGAGTGTCTCTGTGGTTCAGATTAGAAGATAAAAAACAGGACCAGAGTCCAAGATGAAGAACTGCTCGTTCTAAGGTGCATGTCAATGTCTTATTAAAGATCAAGAATAGAAGAAGACAAAGAAACAGTTATGCAATCTAGTATTTTATACAGAAGACCATACAAGAAAAGGTTGCAGCAAACAAGTAGAAATTACAACAATGGTTGCATGAGTCAAATTCAGTGAAGTACATAAGAGATTGTATTGCATTATAAAATAAGGGTGGTTGGGTGGTGCAAGGGAAGGTAGGAGACTGCAGGGGAGTAGGTTCTTCCTTGTCAGTGATAGCTGACTAAACAGGGGGTCGAAGCCTCCTACCAGTTGGTGCTGGTGAAAAGAGGGATTTGGTGCTTCCTTGTCAGTTGTAGCTAACTAAATAGGGGGTCGTATCCTCCTACCAGTTGGTGCTGGTAAAAAAGGGTGTGGGTGCATCCTGATCAGTTGGTGCTGATCGAAAAGGAAGAATATCTTCCTTCTATGTAACTTGTAAGAAAAGGAATTTTGCAGTTAATAGAAAAGTGTTGGTGGTTTTAGCTGTTGGGTTCCATGATAAAATCTTGTGTTCATAAGGGTTTGTTGTTCATCATATATTTCTTAATTGAATAATTAATATGTGTGCTTAATATGGATGAAGTTAAAAAGAAAAACTAGGCAATACTTATTCATCCCCCCTCTCAATATTGCTATATATTCCATCAATTGGTATCAGAGCGAGATTCCTTTAAGAACAGTCTAACAAACTGAAAGGAAGATCAAATTAAGCACACATGGATGGACAAAATATTTACACTAAGAATGGAAATCCAATACCTGGAAAAGAAGAATACATATTTTGGAATACAAGAATGGAAAGTCATCTGAAGGCATTGGGACATGATGTATGGAATTCGATAATCACTGATTACTTCCCACCAAGCAGAGTAAGGACTCCAACTCAAAAGAAAGCCAAGAAAATTAACTCAATGGAAATGAATACAATCCTTGATGGATTACCTGATGATGTCAAAGAAAATATAGGTGAATGTAACTCTACAAAGGAACTTTGGGACAAGATAAAAGATCTCTACTCAGATGAGAAGTCAAATGAAGAATTTCAATTAGAACAAAGTTTAGTCTACAACAATTCTAATGATGAAGATTCCTTTGAAGAATACTCAGACATTGAATCATAAGTCAATATCGAAGCTGAGCTTGAAAGTGATTTGGATGAAATGAGAAAATATAAACAGAGGTGTAAACAACTAAAGGATCAACATAATACTGTTGAAATATTCAAGAAAGGGACTGAAGCCCTTGATAAAGTTCTCAGTCTACAAAGATTTCCCTCGAACAAATTTGGCCTTGGATATGACCACGCACACATAATTAAAGGATCAAATCCTATTACTCATATTGATGTTGATGATGACATGTCTAGTGATGATACCTCCAAATAATCTTCTCATCCTCCCAAGAAGATGTATCAAATCAAAAGAGAAGACTCAACCATCAATAAAGGTAAAGACTCTCCACAATCTTCTGATGGCAATAATGTTGATATTAAAATCTCCCCTGCAAATAAAGAAGAAGACTCATATATAATAACAGAGTGTTATATTAGCATTTATCCCATGGAAGAAGTAGAAGAAGAACTATCAAAGGCCAAACAAAAGGTTGATTGGAGTCTCTGTGAATACCTATATGACCATAATGAATCAGACTATATCTATCTTCATGACTACACTAAAGAATTTCTTGAAAAGAGTCAAAAGCATGTCTTGGAAATAAAATAAAATCTCAAAGACAATGAAGAAATCATATCCGAGAAAAATATTCAGTTAGAAAACAAACAAGAAGAGATCAAGAGACTGAAAAACAAAATCAATCAAGCAAAGAAAGAGGAGATCGAGAGACTAAAAAATCAAATCAGTCAATCAAAAGGAAAGAAGTAAGATGATGAACCAAGCAAAAGACTAAGGGAAAGCTATGTCAATATTAAAATCCAACTTGAAGAAACCAAAAGAAGAGAGGAGGCAGTGAGGAACCTATTGAACAAAAGGGGAGAATCATGTCATAAGCTGGAAGAAGAAGTTGTGAATCTTAGAAAGAAGGCTGAGAAGTCAAACACCCAAGTCAAGTTCTTGAGTAACTCTATGATCTTAGATGAGATCTTGGATAGTCGGAGATCACCATATGACAAAATCGGTCTTGGTTACAACAAGGAAGAAATTAGTAATCCCAAGAAACCTGATGCAAGTCCTTCATTTGTAAAGAGTGAAGACAGGTCTGATGCAAGTATTTCTTTTATAAAAAGGTAAAGCAAGTATGATGGGGGTTCTTCATGTTCAAAGAATTAAAGAAACATTACAACATTTAGAAGATCAGATCAAGGAATACATCCTGAAGCTACTCATACACCTCAAAGCAAGTTTAGAAAAAAGACACCTTCATGGATGAATCAAAGGAAGTATGAGAGTGTTTTTAATGTTATTGTTTTTCTTGTAATGAGTATGGTCATAAAGCCTTGGATTGTAGGCATCATGGAATAAAACAAATTGGTAGGTTCAACACCAATATAAGATGTTGGAATTGCAATCTTGTTGGACATATTGCTACACAATGTTACACTACAATCTATCCAAATGATTGAGTTGCCTATCAATAATAGAAGCATCTTTAGAAAATTCGAGAAAAACAACATCTCTTGAAACAACAAATTTCTTGTTTTCCTCATCATACAATCGATAAGATCTAGAGGTATTAGAATAACCCAAGAAAAGACATTTGCGAATTCTTGCACCCAATTTGTCGCGTTGTTGTTTAGTAATTAAAGAATAACATGGAGAACAAAAAAATCTGAAATGTTGAACAACAAGAAGAAGATTATACCACAATTCATAAGGGGACTTATTATTGATGGCAGTAGAAGGACAACGATTGTGAATATAAATGACACAAAGTATTGCTTCTCCCCAAAACATCAACCTGACATTTTGAAAAAACATCATTGACCTTACTATATTGCTACACAATTTTACACTGCAATGTACGATTGTGAATATAAATGGCACAAAGTACTGTGACTTCTTGCACCCAATTTGTCCCGTTGTTGTTTAGGAATTAAAGCATAACATGGAGAACCAAAAAATGTGAAATGTTGAATAACAGGAAGACGATTATACTACAATTTATAAGGGGATGTATTATTGATGGTAGTATAAGGACAATGATTGTGAATATAAATGGAACAAAGTACTGCTTCTCCCCAAACATCAACCTGACATTTTGAAAAAACATCGTTGACCTTACCATATTAAGAAAAGTTTTGTTCATGCACTCTGCTACACCGTTCTGTTGTGGAGTATAAGGGACGGTGGTCTAATTTTTAATACCATTATCCTATAAGTACTTTTCAAATGTATTAGAGGTGTATTCACCACCATTATCTGATCATAGAGTGCCAATATTAAGTTGAGTTTCATTTTTAATCCATAAATGAAAATTCTTAAAAGTTGCAAAAACTTGAGATCTCTCTTTCAACAAATAAACCCAACACATCCTGGTGTAGTCATTAATAAAAGTCAGCATATATTTATTACCATTTACATATTGAATAGGCATGGGCCCACATAAATCAGAATGTATGAGACCTAACTTCCTGGAAGCTTGGGAAGTAGATCCATAAAAAGGTTGTTTACAATGTCTTCCTAAAATACAAGCATTACATGGAGAAATCTTTCTTGGAATAGTAGGAAGCCCTTGAATACCTTGTTTTTTCATAATCCAAATACTATCATAATTAATATGACCAAAATGAGCATGCCACAACAAGCTAGAAGACAAAGTATCACTATGCTGAGCCAAAAGAGCTAAATTAGATTGAAAAGAGGATGTCCGTTTAATTTTTAAAAGTTTGTCTTCTTCAACACCGGTCATAACAATCACCTAATCAGATGATTTTCTTATTTCAATTATACCATCAAACATATGTATAGAATGTCCTTGCTGCCTAATATGTATGCGAGACATCAGATTTATTTTTAATTGAGGAATGTAAAGAACATCATGCAAAATATAATCATCAAGTCCTGGTAGGTGAAGTCGAATAGATACAATTATTAAAGGCTTTAACTGTGACTTATCAGCAAAAAAAACTATTCCATCAATGTGATTACTGAATATCTCAAACAAATTTCATTTGAAGGTCATATGGCAAGTGGCTCTAGTATCTAAAATCCAAGTGTCTTCCCAAGAAGAAAAATAAGCACTAAAAACTTCATTGATACTAAGATTACAATGTGCAACAATATACTGGGCAGATTCAGGTGGTTTTCCTTTGTTTGGAGGCTATTTCTCTTTCTTATCACTAACCCTTTCCCAAGGAGTGTGACAATAGGAAGAGGTATGACCTAGTTTACCACACCTATAGCACTTAAGAGATTGTTTATCATTCCGAATATGTTTTTGTTGTCTATCATCTTGTTGTCTGTCTCCTTGATGATAATGACCCCCCTACCTCTAAATGGTATCCTACCATGACCTCTGTTACTATTGTTAAATATAGCAAACTCTCCTCTAGGTTTCTTTTCTTTCTATGCAAGACACAAAGTCTCAACTGTGGAAGTGGAAAAATATTCTTTCTTCCCAAAAGCTTTCTCTCTTTCAACAATTTTGTCTACAAGAGTATCAAAAGTTATGTTTTTTCCGCCTCATCTATTCAGATAACAAGGATGCAACTACATCCTCATACTTCAATGTAGATTGAGTGGTACTACCAATTGATACAACTAGATTATCCCAGAGTCTAGCAAAGTGTTAGAAAAGCAGGACTGTGGAGGAATAAAATAAAACAAATGCGGAAACAAAACACCGAAGATACATAATACAATAGAGACATAGATTTACGTGGTTCACCCAGTGTGGGCTACGTCCACCAGAGAAATTTCCAGGTCCTTCCTTTATTATTATCCAACATATGAAGGGATACAACCTACAACAAACCCACTGTAACTTCCTCTTCTTTCTCTCACAGTCTCCTATCTCAGAATACAATATTCACCATCAACCATAGCTGCAATACATTTCCCTCATAAAAGAGGGTTGCCTTCTAGGGAAAAAAACCTAACATAATTTCTACCATTAGATCTACGACCTTATAATGAACAGTCCCGATTTACAATGAAATTACAATATACATTTACAAGGCAATTTTTTCTTTGGGGGCTTCACCCCCGAACCCCCGCTTACCCCCAGACCCCCCAGCCGGGGGGATAGCCCCCCTAGACCCTGCAGAGGGGGTACCCCCCCTCTGTACTCCCCCGCATGGAAGAGTGTAAATACTTCTAGGGTGTAAATACTTCATGGGGTATAAACATGGCTGAAAGTAAAAGACCTCTGAATCAGGAAGATAATCAGGCTCCACAACCAACACAAAGAACATAACAAAGTAATACACTTATCTTCTTTTGAAATCGTAATATTAATAGATACAAGTTGACTTACCAGAGTATTAAAGGCATTTAGATGTTCTGTCACATAATATCCATATTCCATCCTAAGATGATACAACTTCTTTCGAAGAAACAAATTTTTTACCAGGGACTTTGATTGATACAAATTCCCTAACTTATCCCATAGTTCCTTGGTTGTATATTTTCCCGAGACATTCAACAACACCGAATCTGCCAGGCAGAGTCGAATAGTACTCCTTGCTTTGATGTCCAACTTCTCCCAATCTTCCTTCGACATACCAATAGGTGGTGTACAAGTAGTTTGTGTACTAGTAGATTGTGTACCAGTCGAATGTTTTCCAGTAGGCTGCGTACCAGTAGGATGTGTACCAGGATCCACATCGATCCATTGTTCTTTGTCTACAAGAAGGTCCTCCATATTGAGATTCCATAGCTCAAAGTTTTTTCCGTTGAGCTTCTCTATCTAGATTCTAGAAGATCTCTCAATTCCTCTTTCTACACTCAAATCTCCACTGCAAAATCTCCCACTAAACTTAGGTTTATCATAGACCCAAGATAAACTTGATCTAGCAAGACCGAGCCAAAACCTCAACAACAAAGGCGTCCCACTGAAGCCAAAAACGAGCTCTGATACCACATGTAATTTTTAAACCTGTGAAGTAAAGCAATGCATATAGATTCTTGAGAAAAATAGAAATTAATCAATGGCTCATACACATAGTACACAGAGATTTATATCGGAAACCCTTAACCGGGAGAAAACCTTTCAATTCTTCATTGTATTAATTTCACCATACAATATATATACAATGTTTTTAGGTATTCTGTAGATACAAAAAACCTAATCCCTTAATCTGGGATTAATTTAGAAAACCGCTAAAAATAGCAAAAACGCCCAAAAAACAAATTTCATGGTGCTTCCCAGAGTCAAATGTTGCACATAACCAGGGGGGGCATACCTGGCCCCCCCTGAGACCCCCCATAGAAAGCACCCAATGCAAACGACACAACGAGAACTACTAAGGATGGATCGTCAGACGTAGTTGTCGAATTTGATGCGCCCACACACACACATGCAAAGAATATAACACATACCCAACTCTTCAACATATTGATATTTTGGTCTCAGGAAAAACACTTTTTTGTAACTTTTGACGTTATAATATAAAGTTCCTACCAGCTTACTTGTCTTTTAATGTGTGTTTAGATTTATAAATGGCGCAAATGTCTATCTAAAACATAATTAGCCAATGCATATGTTAATGTGTTTAAACATATAGGAATATGTTGATATTCAATATAATCAAAATGTCTTTCAAAGAGGCAAATTCTCAAGTATTCCCATAACAATGTAGGACTTCAGATGGAATAACATTACTCAATTGTAGCACCACTAGTTGCGAATCAAAACTTACAATAAGATGACGAATGCCAAATGAAATTTCGTTAGTTAATAACTCGATAACTGCACTGTATTCTGCGATATTATTAGTTTCACGACCAAGGCAAGCACCGTGTAGATTGATCAACTCATCCGTATGTGCATAGATTTCCCATGCAACAAACACTAGGTTTTGAGTACTGTGACTAGCACTATCAACAAAGATGATATAGGGTAGAAAGGACACTGACATATTAAAACCAAGCACAAGGCAAGGTAAGCAGTTTAAAGGCAGAACAAGAAACAAAAAAATCACACACTAGAGTATGATACACTAAAATACAAAGCACTCATGCAAAAAATATTTTAAGCATAACACTTCTTCAAGTAAATACCATTTCTAGTTTCACCCAAAGGAATTCCATCATAATCTACCAACTCATAATCCCCTTTCTCCAACACTCGTTTAACAATATAAGGGCCAAACCACATGGGCTCAAATTTACCTGCCCCTAAAAAGTCACAATCTTGTTCATAAAGGAGAACTAAATCGCCCTCAGAAAAAAAATGTGGTTTGATATGATTGTCGTATTGAGCTTTGAGACGTTTCGTCTGAGTTTCTATGACTAATGCAGCATCACGACGAGTCTCGTCTAATTGCATCAAATACAAGAGACATTCTTCTTCAACTGAGGTGTTAGGGAGAAGTTCGACAACTAGTTTCAAATATGGGATTTCACATTCAATCGATAGAATAGCTTCGATACCATATACTAACTGGAAAGGTGTGAACCCTGTGGCAGATTTAACAGATGTCTAATAGGCCCATAATGCTAAAAAGAACAATGTGTGTCAGCTTGACTTGTGAATTCCTACCATCCGTCGAAGCATAGTGGTTAGAACTTTGTTGATTGCTTCAACTTCTCCATTGGCATGTGGATAGTAAGGGGTTGAGTTTTCATGTCAAAGACCTAAATTATTGGTAAATTCAAATATCATGAAATTGAGAAAATGGATACCGTGGTCAGTGATGATGGATTGAGGGACACCAAAACTAGTGATGATATGAATGAATATGAACAACGCTACAATTTTCTCAGTATTATCAAATGTAGGCATCACCTCGACCCATTTAGTGAAATAATCCACAGCTATAATAATGTATCCATGCCCCCCGATCGAGTGAGGGTTACATGTCATGAAGTCAATGCCCCATTTAGCGAATGGACCAACAGAAACTACAGGGTAAATAGGAGCAGGATTTGATCGAATCTTAATGTTATATGTTTGACAAGCATGGCATTTCTGAACGACGGTGATGAAATCCTTAAACAATGAAGGTCAGAAGTAACCATCTTGTAATATATTTTGGGCAGTGGCATACCCAAACATATGACCTCCACATGCTCCAGAATGACATTCATTTAAATCTTTCTCAACTTCATCATATTTATACATCGTTGAAATACAAAATCAATGAAATGACAGTAAAGGGTATCATCGAGGATAATGTATTGATGGGATTGATACTGAATTCGACGATGATATACATGAGAAATATCAGGCCGAAAAGTTTGGGTTTGGAGATAAATGATAATGTCTCCATACCAGATGTCATTTGAACTAATTAGAAAGAGAGACTCGCCAGGAAAGAATCCTCTGCCATAGTTTCTGTCTCAGTGGAGGGAAGGTCACATATCAATTCATAAAAAACCAAAGTAAAATAGTTTCTGTCTCAGTGGAGGGAAGGTCACATATCAATTCATAAAAAACCAAAGATTTCTTTGACTTGGATCACTCAAACTCCAAATCAAACTCTTGGAGAATCACTATCCATTTGGATTATTTCCCCCCAAACAATTGACGGGTAAGGATATGTTGCATAGGGTTGCAATCATAAATGATGGTGGTTTTGCGTAATAAGATATAATGACAAAAACATTGAAAAAATTGAACAACTGCCAAGGCCATGGCCTCCACATGCATATATTTGGTTTCGATGGTCGTGAAACTCCGACTCAAATAGTAAATAACATGTTCAACGTGCGAATCATCCTCTTGGACTAGAACCATGGCTATGGTAGATTCTGAAGCATCCAAGTATAATAAATAATCTCGACTATAATCGAGGGGAAATAAGAGTGGTGTACAGGTTAAGGCAAGTTTCAAAGCTTCAAATAATTTTTTGGCAGTGTTGTCACATAAAAAATCGTAACCCTTCTTAAGAAGTTGAGTGAAACCTTTCGTTAGTTCAACATAATTGGGAATGAATCGATGTAAAAAAATTTCCTTCCCTTGCAAAATTTGGAGTTGGCGTAAGGTAGAAGGAGGAGGCAAATTAAGAATAGCTTCAACCTTCAAAGGATCCACCCTAATCCCATGTGTAGAAATGATAAAGCCAATAAGTCATCTAGACTCCACACAAAAAACACATTTATGTGGATTCAATTGCATGCGATAGATTCCGGGTTCGATCCCCAGTGGAGTCACCAATTTTGTTATTGGAAAAATCAGTAAGTGCAGACACAAACTAATATCCCTAAATTCAACAAGAAGATAGAACAAAACATGGCAGAATACAAGTTTCTCCTTAGATTTCATTGTAATATAAACTAGTTCAGAGAGGAACAAATGAAATACCATTTAAACGACATTTGATCCTCACTAGTGTCACCCTTGCTCCATCTTTGGATTTGTGGGATGGTGAACCTGTTAATAAGAACAAACCAACAAAGAGAGAGAACAAATATATATATACTCCAATGAAGTCTATGTATAACATCAAGGAGTTATACAATAAAAGTAGAGACACCTTTATAGGGAAGAAATGTATTACCGCATTATATTGAATGAAAGTGGAGAATACAACCCATGCCTTGATGTTGAAAGGTCCCTTCCAATGTCCCTTTTCCTCAACACACACACCTTTGCTCCAATTCTTTTGATGAAGATCATTCCCAACCTGACTTGGAAAGATAAAGCAAAGCTATTACAAGTACAATATTCAACATAATTCTTCATTATTAAGCTAGCCTAGCATTTCCCATGAGAGATCCCTCTTTATATAGGGTGAAATAGGAATGTATGAGGACATTAGGATGATCCCACTAAATCATAGAAGTGATTAATATCCAAACCGATCAGAGGCCACCTCATCTTATAGAAGATTCCCTTCTAGAACTTTCGTGAATTTCACCTTTTTCTCTTGTTTGGGAATCGTCGCATCCTATGCACAGATAGCATGTGACGACGCTGCAGTCCAGTTTTGGTGCAACATGTGACGATCAAGCATCGTCGTACGCCAGGAATTTAGCAAGGTGTGACGATATCCTTTGATATGATTTTTAAGGAAAGAAAGATGATCCACTTTTCTCATGGATAAAGTCTCACTTAGTATCTTCAGGGAACATACAAGTGAGTTATGCACATATTGCCAGTTGATCACAGGGGTGACCAAAATAATGTGTAACAGGAAGTATATCAACAAATATGTTCATAATATTTTTCATGAGGCCGGTATCCAGTTACAGCATACAGTTCCATACACTCCATAATAGAATGGAGTTGTTGAAAGGAAGAACATATCTCTCAAGGATATGACCAATTGCATGTTGCATGTGAGGTCTCTTCCTTCCAAGATTTATTATGAGGCACTTAACTGTGATGCTTATATACATAATATATCTCCTCATATATTTTTTGAGGACATGACACCTTTTGAGGCTTGGATAGGTGACAAACCAGATTTCACACACTTCCACATCTTTGGATATCATGCATGGGTCCATATTCCTTATGAAAAGAGGAAAGAATTAGATCCATATAACACACCTTGAATATTTGTGGGATATACATATGATGTGAAGGGGTACATGTTGATTGATCCCTCTATAGACCGACTCATTATTGAGTTCAATGTTCAATTTGAGGAGATTCCTTTGCATGTACCTCATGTGTAACATGAAAAGACTCTTGTGCTTCCATCAGTTCCAAACATAAGAGATGATGATTCCATGAACTCATATGCTACACATTTAGACTCATCTACATAGGATTATGTACATGTAATTGAGCAGGTAGTACATCCATTCAAGGAGCTAGCGTCGGAGCTTCAACAGATGCCCAAGTGGGCACAATACACACTTCAGGAAGTAGAAAACCTTGCAAGGGATCCATTGGATTTGAGGAGGAATCGATCTCAGCATGTGGATCCTTCTCATTTACTTTCAACTTCTAAACTAGTGATGCCCATGCATTGATATATGGTTCAATATTCTGATCCACATACCTATAGTGAGGTTGTTGGCAATCCACTATGGGAAACAACCATGCAGGAGGAACATGACTCTATCCTAGAGAATAAGACTTGGGATCTTGTTCCACTTCCACTAGGGAGGAAACTTGTCAAATGCAAATGGGTCTATAGGACCAAGAGAGAAACAAATGGTTAGGTGAGAAGGTACAAGGCCAAATTATTTGCAAAAGGATTTTAGCAGATTAATGGGATTGATTATGATGAGACCTTTTCTCCTATAACAAAGATGGACTCCATTCGCTTGGATCTAGCCATTACAATAGCCAAAGGATGGGAAGTTCACTAGATGGATGTGAAGAATTATTTTCTTCATGGTGACCTTTCATAGGAGATCTACATGGAGCAGCCGCAAGGTTTCACTCAGAACTCATCTTTAGTATGCAGACTGAATAAGTCTCTCTATGGCCTCAAGCAGGCACCTAGAGCATGGTATGCAAAGATGGATTATCACTTGCTTTCACATGATTTTGTTAGATGCAAATATGATGCCAATGTTCACATGCTCAGGACTACTAACTCTGTGATGATTTTAGTACTCTATGTTGATGATGTTTTGATCACTAGTAGCTCTAGTTCAACTATTGCTTTGATCAAAGATATTTTTCATGACAGTTTTTCTATGACGGACATGGGTCCCCTACACTACTTTCTTGGTCTTTAGATTATTCAGGATCCTTCCGACATCAAATTTTCTTAGGCTAAGTATGTTAGGGATCTTCTGGATATATTCCACATGACAGACTCTAATTCTACACCTACATCCTTCTTATCTGGGATCAGACTTGAGGATGGTTGGGATACACGATTAGTGGACAAAACTTTGTATTGACCGTTGGTGGGGATTATTCTATATATCACCCACACCCATCCAGATATCTCATATGCGGTAGGAGGAGTTTCCAGATACATGCAGGAACCCCATGATCTGCACTGAAAGGATTCCAAGCGCATCCTCAGATATGTTGAGGGCACCATGAGTTATGGGATTCACTATGCAGTTGGTTGTGCATTATATCTCATAAGCTTCACATATCTATATTGGGATGTTGATAGCATAGATCACAAGTCCACGTCCAGGTACACTCTCATTTTGGGGTCAGGACCAATTTGTTGGTCAAGTAAGAATCAATCATCCATTGCTTTATTTTCCGTCGAGGCCGAGTACAGAGGAGTAGTCAACTGTGTCATTTAGACACTTTGGATTCAACACTTCCTTACTGAGCTTGGTATCTAGTTTTACTGTTCAACTATCATATGGTGTGACAATCAGAGTACAATGAGATTTTGCAGAGATCTAGTACAATGACAGCAGACCAAACACATTGAGGTCCACATGAATTTCATCAGAGATTTAGTACATGCCAGGATCATTGATTTTCAGTTTTTTCCTTCCTGTGAACATACTGCCGACATACTCACCAATAAATTCACTGAGCAGAAGTTTCATACTTTGTGGGATCATCTTGCAGCGAAGAACACAATTTTCTAGCATATGCCTTTTCTTCTTTTGATGCATTGTCTTTTGAGGGGGGGTTTTGTTCCCATGTGGTTTTCCATGTTTCCTCATTTTTATTAAGTGTTCATTAGTTGCACTGCACATGAGTACCTAATATGGACTACTAGACAAGACTCATGTTTTACTCCATAGTGATGTTCAGGGGGGGTGTTGGAGAAATTTCTATTTTCGACACACTAGTTCATTGGGAGTTAACTAACTAGTTCTATTTTAGACTTTCTAATTTTAGACCATCACTATTATGAATGCATTCATAAGATAGGATATCATTTCCTATATGAGTGATTATCACTCACTCATTGAACAAATCATAATATACATTGATTCTCATTCTTCATATTGTATCTCTCTTCCTTTTCTTGATAAGATTTGTTTGTGTATGCTTTATCTAGGTCTCCTGTGCAGGTTTCCATGAAACACTGACACCAAGAGATGTTGGAGGATGAAATGGTGCCTTGACTCGATGATTGTCTGGAACCATTCTTCAATGTATCTAGTACTCCTTTGGTTCTCTTATTCATTAGTACCATTGGTTGCTTGTACTCCTTTATCATACCCTGTAGATATTCAAACATTTGTCTCTTGCACAAAGGATTTGAGTATAAATTTTCAAGAAAATCTTCAATCTTAGGTTCCAATGCATGCTCTCTATTGAATGTTGTCCATGGATATTTGGTATTCTCTCCATATTTATAAGGAGAATCAGAGAAAGATTTTATATATTCTTGTTTCTCATGAAAATTTGATCTTCTATCCCTTTCTGAGATGCATATATGTTCCTAATGGCTGTCAGGATTTTCTCCTCCTGAGATGCAAATATGTTTTCTGTTGCTGCTAGGATTTGAGATATTTATTGGAGTAATATGTTTCTTTACACAACAATTCTTGAGCATATTTGAAATATCCTTGCTGGGTTATAATCTCAATCTTACACATATATTAGTGTATGGGGGGGTATTTTGAATTAAAAAATAGAATTTATACAAAACAAATTTCAAGGCAAAGCATATACTTGGATGCCTCATTCTAACAAGACCCTACTGTCGCCAAGTTATTTGTTGACATGAGTATCTTTCCCCTTTCCATGCATAAATCTTAAATTAAAGGACTGAAAGAAAAATTGCCAATTCCTAATCCCTTTAGTGTCTCCCTAACATCAACACAAAAGTGTCGGGAAATTTAATTGATTAAATTTATTTACATTAAATTATCAACCAACAATGCATGGAAATCCAGTGGGGAGGACACCTGGCCTAGTGTCCCTCCACTTCGTGCCATCTCAGGTGCACTCTTCCTCCACCATCACCTCATGTATTTAAAACCTCAGCCGTTGCTCCTCGACATTCACTCGACTCAGGAATGGTGTAACTTATTGGTGCCTCTGCTCATGGGAATGTTTATGGTAATGGGCTAGACGCAGTCTCAGTCCCATCACCTATCCTGGCATGTTGGTTTTAGGCTTGTGTTATGGAGTGCCAAGGCTCATTCAAGCCCTTGGCCCCTAGAGCTTTGGTATCCTCTGGATTTTGGTCCCATATTTCTACTCCGGCTTGAGATTTTGTAGTGCACTCGACGCTCGACACCCAAAACCTATCTTCTGGTTAATCTTTGTTATTGCTTTTTGCTGGTCTTGATCTCTTCAACCAACAGGTCTCACTTTTCTCACACACTCCTCTTATGGTTTCAGGTGTCTCTCTCGATGCCTCGACCCAGGGGAAAGTCGAAGAGGGGCATGACCTAGTATGCTGATAGAGGTAGGGAACCTAGAGTTCAAGGCTAATAGGCTTGTCCAAGCTCTACAGAAACTAATATTATCTCTACCCCGACACCTATTGTCACTCCCACTCCCTCCTTCGCCTCTGCTTTTCCTCCTCGAGACACCACTCCAAACTTGTCCCTAGTGTCGAATCCTTATGCTTGCCGTGTCGAATGGTTTGAAAGTCATGAAATTTCCCTCAGTTTCAGTCCTAGGTTCAGTCCATGCCCCCCCCACCAGCCCCCACCTCCCCCTCCTCCTTCTCCACCTCCCGTCACCTCAACTCCTCTCTCCTCTTTGTCCTCCCCCTCTCCTTGCTCCAAATCCCTTGCTTCCTCCTCCAACTCACCTCCTCCTCTTCCTCTCTCTACCATTTTCTCTCGTTGCACAGAAAGGGACGTTCTTGAGGAGTCTTTGGATGCTATCAAGTGAGGATTCGAGGACATCAAGGGCCTCTTCAACGAGATGCAACACAAGGAAATAGAGCGGTGGAATCGAGTGGAGCTTCTGATGACTTTTCTTTAAGACCTCAGGAAGGCTATCTCGGATAGAGACAAGCTCGACAGAGACACCATGCATATGCATCAGAATTTCTTGACATAGAGGCTCGACCCCAACATTGGCTAGTTTCTTCTAGCTCAGGTTTCCTGTGTTTTTTTATGATTTCAGCTAGTATATTTCACAAGGTTTTTGGCCTACGCGGCTCCATAGTTTTAGGATATTTTAGTCTTAGAATAATTCCATCCTTTTGGGTTTGGTCTGTTTAGTCTAGCATATAGAATTTTGGCCCTGTGTGGCACATTATATCCCTGTCTCTTACAACTCTACAATTTTTGCATGGATATTACGTATTTTCGGCTAGGTGGCAGGATTGGTTTCCTACCAGGGAAATGTTGTCACAGCCTCCTAAGCTAGCATGACAGTTGTAATTTTTTTATTCAAAGATTTTAATACAATTAGTAACTTACAAAAACACATTATCAACTAGGGAGATTGTAAGCTTGTGAGATGTCGGAAAAATTTATGCAAGAGTAGGAAACTAAATCTAAGCTAATAAAGTTGAATTAAAATTTCTTTGTTTGATAAGAAATTTCCAGGAATTGGAGTCAAGGATATGAGAGCTATGTTACAATAATCAGTTAGCTACTTCATGGCTCAATTAATTCCTGTAGCTTAATCAAACTTGTAAATAAAACTCACTCAAGAACAATAATTAAAATCATAAGATCTTTTTTTGTAGGTTTGAGTCCTATAGATTCTCATCTATATTTTGGACTCCCAGGGTTAACAAACATTCAAATATCTAATGCACACCACACTCGATCAATCACATTTGAAGAAATAAATTGTAGAAATGAAATGCTACAGAGTTAACTTTGGTCACTATACTTATATTTCATTCATTAACCACATTCCTTTGATTGATATCAAGAGTATAATTTGGTTTTGTAATCACTATAAAAATCATTCTTCAATGCCTAACTCTGTAGGGAAACCCACACTTGCAGAAATAAAAGAGCATAAATAAATGAATACGAAATGAAATGAGCAACTACTGAAATAACATCACATAGAAAAAAATAAACTATTTGGGAAGCACATACCAGAGAGAAGGGCCCCTGCCTATCTTGAAATATATTGCAAAGAAAGGCTACATCAAAGAACTCTTGATTTGCAACAACTCTTTATTCCAGCATCAAAGGATTACAATGATTACACTGATCTTTCTCTTCAATATGTAACTCCCTTCTCTCCTATATTCTCCAAATCTCTAACTATCTAAGTTGAATGATATCCTCTCATATTTATACATATAGCTTCTCCTTCACAAAAGGAAAAAGGAGTTACAACAAGATGAGATCAGATCCTAAACAAGTGGATTTGCAACCAACAAATATTATATCCCAAATATGTGGATCTCTTCAGCATAAAATATTGGATTTAGTCTAAGTTTGTTTGAAGATGATAACAACATGATGATCCATGAAATCCATGTGTCCAAATTCATGGATATGGACCACAACTTGGTTAAACCACTTAGTTACCGTAATCGCAGGCTAGTTACTAGAATGACCAGTTTTGTAAATCTCAACCACATGCCCCTTGTTTTGTATTTTTTGTGGATTTTCCACATGATTCACCTAAATGACTCTATTATTCACAAAACCAATATTTTATATTGCCGAGATTCCTCTTCATCTATTAAAAAATGGCATAGAAATTTGACTACCAGAATTGACAACAACTGCTGAATTTCAAAAGTAAGTTAGGAAACCATAATATCTACCCTAAGTAATCATAAAAGCATGGGAAATAAACCATTTTATTGTAAATATGCCACATGAATATCATATAGGGTAGAAATAGACAAATGCAGAAATATGAGTGATGAAAGGAATCAAGATGAAAGGGTAAAGAAAGTGAAAATGACTAAATGGCTTCGTAAAATGTTTCATTTATGAGGCCCAACAATAATGATCCAAAAAAGGGTACCACCTTTCTTCAAGTGGAATATCCTTAGTAGAGTGCCAACCTTTCCCTGATATTATAGAATTGAGGTAATCACCTACTTAGTTTAATGTACAAACACCGTGCTCTTGTAGTTGAGTAACCATATCCTTCGGAAGAAAAACATATTCTCGACAACTTCATATGGCATCTTTTCCAACTCTGAACTGGTTTCCAAAGCCCACTTTCCATGCTAAAAAATTTCCAATAATTAGAAACACCAAGGTTAAATCCCTCCATCGGTTAGAGGCATTTACCATGGATGTTGTTATTGACGGATCTAGTCCATTATTGTACCAACGAAAATATATTTGTTCACCAATATTCTCCACAACATATTGTCTCTAGTCAAAAATACCCATAAGGATTTTGCAGTTAAGGCCTTTCCAAATAGGTAGATACCCTTGAGTACCTAGCCACCTAATCACTTAGGCATTGAAATACTTTTCCAGTTCACCAAATGAGAGCCTAGATATTTTAGACTTTCTTTCTAGAGGAAATTGAAGAAAAATTGTCTAATGCAATGATCTAGATTTTATGAGCAGAACGAAATGAATACAGATTATTACCAGATTCTTAACATAGAAAAACAGAGATACAACAAAACTAGTTTTCTATTCAATAAGGAAATAAGCTGAAACTATAAAATGCAGTGGAAAACAAGCTTGCTGGAATGGTGGTGGCTTATCTCTGAGAAGAGATGTGACGGTTGTGCTCATTCGCAAGAAGATGATTACAATGAGGCTCTCAAGGCCTTTTTACAATAAACAGGAGTTTCAAAAACCCTAAACATCCAAAAAACTAACCCTAGGAGATGAAGCGCCAAAAGTCATGTGGGCCCTGTTTGGGTAAGTCAGTACATCAACTTCCTGAGGTCGTAACTTTTGCATACGATCTTCGTTTTAGGCATATGATAGCCCATTGGAAAGATCTATTTGAGGACTAAAACAGTTGCACAAATTTCATGTTGTCAATTTGGGAACAACATACCCCAAAAAACATCGTTTAGGGCCTCAAAATGGCTCCGGAAGTTCAGGACCCAAAAAACTGCTAAAAATAGTAAATTATCAAAATTGCTAGAAAGTTGTTTTGAGCCAGCTGGAAAAGGTGGGTGGCCACCGATATCCACCTGGATCATGCAGTCAAGTATGGATTTTGGAAGAAGAGACAACATGTGCCAATCCACTGATATGGATTCAATAAATAACTTTTTAGAATCAATCGATCACCACATGGAATCCATTGGTTGCATTAGAATTTAATTTTATTTTCTATGTGTGATATTAGCCATTTCTAGTTTTTAGTTGTTGGGTTTGAGAGAAAACCTAAGGTATTTGAAACCTACCAGAAAATCATGTGAGGAAAATTTAAAAAAACCAGAGATAGAAAGTTTGATGTCATCCTATTGGCACAAGGGCAGACCCAGGGTTCAATACTCAAGAGCGCACCAACAAGCCCTAACTACTGACCCTTTTGGCAACACCTGAAAGGAAGATATAGTCTCACCCAAAGTAGCTATAGGGGGTTGTAGGACACATGTGTCTACAACCAGAAGGAATGAAAAGTGGATTCAAAGAAACAACACACAACAACCTAGTATTCTTTATCTTCCTACAACCTACTGCGCAAGTTATACTTCAAATCTACTCAATATCACAATAGCAACATATCAAATGACAAAGACCACAACATCAATCAAACAAAACACAAGATATATGTGTTTCACCCTCTCCCTAGGGATACGTCCATAGAACTATGCTTTACAATATATTAATATGAAGAATACAGTTCTTGTTTGCACTCTCAACTATCATCCCTTCTCTCTTCTCCTCTCTATCTCTCCCCTCCCTGCGCACCCAACTGCAGGGTTGATCTTCGCACCCAACTGAAGATATTACAATACCATAAGGCTCTCGCACTCAACACTTCCTTATCACACAATAGTACTCACTCGATCACACAAGAACAATGAACTCTCGACCCATCTAGCACCAACAATACCAACAACCCATCCCAGGTCCTTTAGACCTCTATTTATACATTGGACTAAATATTTCTGATAGAAAGTCATGCATGGAAATAATGGTCAGTGTACCCCTGTACAATTTCAATTCCACCTAGAAATCACACCATGATCAAGGACATTTGCTTGAGGATGAACCAAGTGATAGTGTTGGGGGCATGTTTGCACCCAAATTTTTGGGTAAGTTTGCATGCGCACACAGATCAGTCGTGCGTACACTTCAGTTTTTCATGTGCATCAGTAGTTTTGTGATGGATGGAATAAGGTTCCCATGCCAATAAAAGGTATATAATGCATGCTAAAATATCATAAAGATACTACATGCACACCAAGTCAGAATAATATCTCCAAGAATAATCCTAAATAATAAACCTAAGAAACATGGGGGATCATCGAAAAGATGATGGATGAGATATAAAGTTCATTAGGACTTCCATGCTCCAAAGTGGATATGTGGTTTGCATAAAGGTGTTATAAGCGTGCGGAAGTGGAGATCACTAGAGCGAGTGGAGAAGAGGAAAAAGAGATAGAGCGTCATAGAAGAGAAGAGAAGGAAAATGAGTAGCAAAGAAACACTAGAGAGAGTTGGAGGTATGAAGCAGTAGAGAAATCAGTCCAAGTTTTGCAAGGGTCATGTTATGAGTCTATGTAACAGTCTTGTGTGCGGATGGAATAGTCCTATAGAGATTTTGTATTGGAGTCAATATAGTAGTATGTGTAGAATCTAAATAGAGAGTGGATAGCGCATTGTAGTGAATAACTTGTAGAATGTATTATAGCACAATGCATTATTCTTATTACACACTGAGTCTATTGATGTATGTGGTCTACCATTTAATGGAGATAATATAACTATGCAGTTCACTTTGTCTATGGTTGTGTTTATTTTGATTTTGATGGATGAATGTGTTAATAGTGTATGTTGTTATTACATTAATTAACTATGATGGAACGTATTAATGATATCCCATGTGGCTTCTTGGTATGCTTTCTCCCTTCATCTCCGACACAAGACTAGATGGTCTTTGTGATTCTCATGGAATCTCTGGTGAGACCTTCTTTGGTCCTTGACTGAAGATTTTTATGTTGATGCCTTGGGTCTTTTTTGGTCAACTCTAGATGAAACCTAGGTCATCAACCCCCCAGTGTTAGGAAGGATGCACATAAGCGAGTCACCAGTCCCTGGTTAACAAATTGTTCCTATGAAAAAAATTTTGAAACCTAAGGATAAAATATGGAGACTCGCTGAAAATGCATCTAAACGCCTTCAATGTTGTAGTAAGTCAGTTATTTTCTATTGATATTTGTATTTGTGATGAAGATAAGTGTATATGTTTATTGTTCTCTTTACCATACTCGTGGGGTAGTCTAGTTGTGGCCATAGGTATTAATGCAACTAATTTAAGTTTCGATGATGTGGTCTCATCCTTTTTGTCATAGGAGATGAGCCAGAAATACATGGAAATACAAGGCAAAGATGCCTTATTTACAAGAGGACACTCCCGGGAAAGAAATAGAAATAAGTCCCCAAGTGGTAGATATAAATCTAGGGAAAGGTCTAAATCTTCTAGAAAATTTGTAAAGTATGTTGGAGATGTGGAAAAGAAGGGCATTAAAAGAAACAATGTAGATCCAAAAATGTTGAGAGAGGGAAGGGATCTAATGATGCCTCTTCTACAAAATAAAATAACTTCCACAAATGAAGGAGGGAATGCGTACTTGGCTTCTTCAAGCACACATGCAGATCATGAGGCATGGTTGGTCAAATCAAATGCATCTTTTCATATGAATCCTCATAGGGAGTGGTTTTGTGAATATGAAATGTATGATGGGGGTGATGTTTTTCTAGGAAATGACTCCATCCAAAATAATATCAATTTGAATCTCATGGATGGTAGGATTAGAACACTCCCTGATGTTCTTCATATCCTAGGATTGGCCAGGAATTTTATTTTTTTAAGCGATATGAATGATGCAGGTGTAAAAGAAATGTTTGAAAAGGAAACATGTAGGATGGTTTGAGGGGCAATGGTGTTGTTGAAGGGAGTTACGATTGGAACTCTATATAATTTGTTGGGAAGCACTATTAGGGACGCATGCAACAGATCCATTGTTCTTGAGATTGGATTTGAAGAAGGAAAAAATCCTTGAATCTCTAGAGAAAATACTATGTTCTTGATCCAGGTGGATATCGGGGGCCACCCACCTTTTCCAAATGGCTCAAAACAGTTTTCTGGCCATTTTGGCAATTTACTATTTTTAGCAGGTTTTCACTTCCGGGGCCATTTTGAGGGCCTAAATGAAGTTTTTTCGAGATCGAGGTTCTCAATGATAGCCGAAGGCATGATTG